>JAUESO010000544.1:0-494236 GCA_030914385.1 Drosophila antonietae | reverse complement strand
AAACCTCAAGCCGAAGGCCTCAGTAGCCAGTGCTTTAGCTTTTAGTTAGCTTTAATTTAACATTAGTTCTAAATGATATAAATAAATAAATATAGTTTACTGTAAATTAATTCTATAGCAAGATAGCAATTGCAATAGATAGCTGAAGTATATGTATATGGCTACAAAATGTATTTTATTAAATTTCTATAAAAATCAATTTATATAATGTCTACAGAATTCTATGTATAGCAGCTCCCTATATATCACCAAAACTTTATTCAATTTGACATTCACTCGTCTTAATGTCTATGCTATGGATGCGAGAGTGCATGAAAGTTAAATTCAATTCAGTTCACCTTAAATTTCTCACACATTTTGATTAATTTTGCAGCAGAGGCGTATCCTTTACCTCACAAAGGGCATACAAAATACAAGAAGCCTTTCAGAAATGTATTACCAGCAAAAGAGAGAAAGAGAGAGAGAGAGAGAGAGGGAGAGAGAGGGAAGTCATCGTCGTATCCTGAGCCCATTGACTACGGCTGGGCGATATGGCGGATCCTTTGACCAGATGACCGACGCGAACGACAGCGCGTCGATGGATGCGGATGCGGATGCGGATGTGGATGCGAATGCGGATGAGGCTGTGATGCTTTCCATGTTGCCTTTTTGGCACTGGGCAGAAAGCAGAATCAATGCTTTGCCCGTGGGATACGTAATCCGGATTTTACCATTCAGAAAGTGTAAATGAAAAATCTGTTTTGGAAGCATTTTAGCGTGAAAATGCAATATTGAATTCATTTAAATTCAGCAGCGCCTGGCTGAACGGCGTAGCTGGTTGGCAACGCAAAAAAGCAATTACATGACAGCCAGCTCCAGCTCCAGCTCCAGCCACAGCTCCCGCCCACATCCTCCTGAACATGTTTGGTACTCAAATTTGTACACGTTGCTTATTGGATCGACGGGCGATGTCAATGTAAAGGATGCAATATATAAAAATTGTCACAATTTTTGTATTTTCTTTTCGCTTCTGTCATGCAAAAGATACAACAAGACGAAGCGAGACGCGGTGGGGCGAGGCGACGCAGGGCGGGAGAGAAGTTCAAACAGGCTGCGCCGTATTGAAAAGGCAGCATTAATAATAAACAGAAAATGAAATGTAAATACGGGCAGGAAATCTCAGGCAGCGACAACTCATAAATTTTGTCCACAAATCGCCGGCGAGTGCACAAAATCTGTCACCTATCAAAAATACCCTAAAAGGGCATAAACTTCTGCAGCAGCCCACGTCTCCCTCTCCCTCTCCCTCTCCCTCTCCCTCTCCCTCTCCCTCTCCTCTCCCTCTCCTCTCCCTCTCCCTCTCCCTCTCCCTCTCCCTCTCCCTCACTCTACTTCATTCTTCGCTCGCTCGCTGCTTTTTTTAAGGCTTGCTGCGCGTGCGCAGACGTCGCGACGCGTCGCAGCAGCCACCGTCTCTGACAATCGATGACAATCAATGTTTGCATTGCATTATTATTATTGGAATAAATGAATAAAGTATCGTGGCTCAGTGGCATGCAGTGACAATGGCTCTGACTACGACTCTTTGGTCTCTCTCCAAGTTCGACACATTCTGTTCCTGTTCCCCATGTTTCTCCTGTTGTTGTCATTCTGCCTCTCTCTCTCTCTCTCTCTCTCGCTCTCTCTCTCTCTGCCGTTGCCCCTCTTGTTTATGGGATTTATGTATGCCTCTGTTTTAGCAGTTCAAGGGAATTGTCAACGCGTCGCGTAGCAGTCAAAATCGTCGACATCAAAAATCGAGATCGGTAACAAGATCAGCAGAAGCCGCAACCGAATACGGAATACAGCAGACGCAGCTTAACCAGACGAAGCCAAATCTTGCGAGTCACAGTCTCTGCTCAATCATAATTCGTGACTCTTCACGCGATTCATTTGTAGTGAAGAGCATTGGATTATAATTCCTTAAATTTAAATTAATATTATTATATATTGATTAATTAATCAAATATTAATTAAAGGGGTTGACAGAGAATGAGATGATTATTAATAATATAATAACAGCTTAATAATATAATGATTTATATGTTAGTTACGTTTAGTAGGAGATACATATTATGTATTTATTATTTTGTATAACAATTTATGAATATATCAATAAAGTCTGAACTCCAATTATAAAAAAAAAAATAAATAAAATACACAAAAAATTATAATTAATGTAAGACAAATATGTAAAAATAAAAAATAAAAATTTTTAAAATATATTTTTACATATTAAACTTTAAATAAATTTTTATTTTAGCCCGCGAAACCGATCAACAGTTCAGTTCAAAATAAATTTAAATTTTGCAATTTAAATTTTTCAAATAAATTTTGATTTCAGATCAAGAAACAGTTCAAGCTCGCACCACTGTGCCTTCGCAATTTATGTTTATCAAATAAATTCTATCCGTGGCGAGGCAAACAAACTGCATATGATTGTGATTCGTTCACGCTGAATTCCAATAAGAAGAAGCTTCGAGCAGCGCTCTACGTTCGTCGTCTCAAATCCAAAGATTTCTATCATATTTTGCATAGAATGGTTAGATTAGACAACTTGGAGCTCTGCCCAGTTTGGATGCGATGTGGTGTGTGTGTGTGTATGTCATACATATGTAGACACACGAATCGTATCGACTCGAATCGAATCGAATCGAATCGGATGCATAACACAAGTCTAAGTAAGCTCAGATGGCATCTCATCGCGCTGTATCGGGCGAACTATTTTAATATTTCACTCGGCCGGCTGCAGCTGAAGATGAAATTCAAATCGCGGCTGCTGTTTTAACAAACACGTAAGCTAATAATGCCCTCGAAGACAATGCGACGCCTGCTTCGATCTCTCGGCGAGTCGATCTTCGGCCGCAGATGCCAATAGCCCCCGAGGCAGGGCTCCCCAGACGACGCGGCCTTTGTCTTTGCCAGGGCGACACTCCACTCGCATTGCCAGACAGCGTGTCTGTGGCAATGCCAATGCCAATGCCAAAGCCAAAGCCAATGCCAGAAGCCGAGGACGACTTCGATGAAGCTGAAGCTGAGGCTGGCCGCTTCATTTATGCAGCAGGCAGCTCTTTTTGCCGCTGCTGGCTCTGGCTCTGGCTCTGGCTTTGTTGTTAAACAATTTCTTCGACACCTTTTTGCAGTCACTTGAACCGATTGAGAGCAGACAGGAGGCGACAGAGGCGAAGATCTGACTACGTCTGAGACCGCATTGCGCATATGCATCGCATCACATCACATCGCATCGCATCGCATCTGTGTGAAAAATGGAAATCCCTTTTTGGCAATTTTTGTCGCTTTTAGGAAGCGCTGAGACCGGCCGACGACAATCTCCTGGGTGAATGGCGCAGTAACCCGCCAAACCGCCAAAGCACCCAACCGGCGAATCGTCAAAGATCGCCTTGCATATTTCCAGCACTTACAGGCGATGTCCACATTGCTGCTGCTGCTGTTGCTGCTCCTCAAGCTTTGTAGGACGACGCGTCGGCTAGCAGACATCAAAAACTGAGTAATATTTATGATCATTGCGATATTTTTGTGTTTTGTTGCACTGTGTCCATCTGTCAGTTGAGGAATTGACGCTGCTCTTGCTCGGCCAGCTCTACTCTGCTCAGCTCTGTTCGGTGCTTTTGCAGTTGCTTAATGTGCATTGGAATGTGGTTCTTGGCCTGTCGCACTGATTTACAGATATGTCATTGAGCGATTCAATGCGATTCACACTCACACACACACACACACACACATTGACATGTTTGTAGATCGAGAACTTATTATATATATCGTTGGGATAGTTTTGCATTCTGGAATTTAAACGATTTCCAGCTAAAAATATAATCATATGACCAAATTCAACATGAGAGAATCGAAATGAGACCATTCTAGGAAAGCCACAAATTGGCAGAATTTGAGAACGAATCAGATATATAGAACAGCAGTCAGTAGTTGAGTTAACCAAAAAATAGTTGGTGATATTATTATCATATTTTTGTATTCTTTTATATAAAATATATATATAAAACATCAGATAATAGGTCGCATGATGTTGATAGCACTGAACAATAAAAAAGAGAGTGAAGAAGAGCTCCACTATTTCTCTAGCTTGCAACGTGTTGAATATTATGGAATTTTAATTGTAAATGATTTGGAAATTTCCAATTTACTATTCTTTAATCCAAGAAATGTTCATACCTTATCGAACGATATGGAAACACTAAGATTTGTTATGCCAGAGCGCACAAATGGGCATCAAGGCGAACATTACTCAAAGCCTATATACTACGCTTGGAATAATATTTCATTACATGTATATATTATAGATATACATAAAACTGGAATGACAAATAACGCCCGCAGTTATTCAATTGACTTTGCTGAGACTAAAATGTCATTTACAGCACACAGCAAAACTTCGCCCGTGGCTAAATGATGTAATTTTAAAAAGCACTCCCACTGAACACACTCACACACTCATTCAAACACTCACTCTCACTCACACTCAGACACTGCATGCGCCAGGCCACGCCCCTATTCTATTATTTTGCAATAAACGACAGTTGGGGGGAGTTGAGTGCGCACTTTTTTTATTTTTTGCATGCACAACGAGGACAAATGTCAAAAACAATAAAGGCAACAAACGCGAGTGGGAAAATTGTTATTGAAAATTTATAATTGAATGGGCAGAACACACCTGAGGCCCCGGGCCACGTCGCAGCCCATCCAAAATCCGTCTGCGCCCCACCAGCTGCTGCCAGCGTAATTGAATTTGACATTCGAAATGGAATGGCGAAATGGCGATATAGTGACTGCGACTGTCAAAGCACACAGACAAACGGTATTTATATATGTATATGTATCTCAATAGATGGATCCATAAGATTTGCCTGCTAAATATTTGCCTGGTCTGAACTAGCCTGAGCACCAGAGACACGCAGCGTAATTAAGAAGCAAAAAGAAAAGAAGATAAAACAGAAAAACTGGAGCTATCGAGATGACAATGTGGCTGTGGGAGGAATTAAGCTCTGTGCCCGGCAATAAGTTACAAAATAATTGAACAATTATGTCCAAATGTCCGCCTGCCACTCATTATGATAGACAAAACTCTGGCGACCAACTGACGGGCCTAAGACGAGCGTGGAAGGACATTTATAATTACCTCGGGGTATTTGGGGAATAATTTGCTCGTCCATCTGTCCATTCACTTCTCCCTCTCCAGCGTCGTCTCAGTTTTGGGCTAATGGCTGCACAGCCAACAACAAAAGCAAAAGCAAAGCAAGAGGAAAATTTCTGACCAGATTTGATCCAGCACCCACCACCCAGCGGCAGCAGGTCTCTGCCCTCCCTGCTCTCTTCCAGCTGGAGCAACCACAGACCCAACACCCATGCTGACCAATCCCTCTGGCAACCGTTTCTGGCTTAATGAGCCAGATTCTGCTGGCCCAAGCTCAGGTCGCAGAGTCTGTACGAAGAAGCCATCATCAGCAGCTTTTGTCCATTTTTTCTTTTTCTCTCTCTCTCTCTCTCTCTCTCTCTCTCTCTCTCTCTCTCTCTCTCTCTCCCTGTGTGTTTTCTGTTCGCTTCTTTCGCTTTGTGCGCGTTTTTCTTGCCCTGCCAACTGAAAAATGTTATTGGCCGCAATTTATATGAAAACTGCGAACACGTACCATATCCCCAGCCTCCTCCCTTCTCCCTGCTAGCTCCTTCGTCCTGCTTGGGCCCAGGCAACAATAATTTGGTATCCGCCCCGCAACGAAAATGAGCAAATTTTCTAAATGAATAAACTTTGCCCACTGCCAGCAGCTGGAGCAGGAAAACAAAGGGCGCATCTCGATGTCGCCTCGCATCTCATTGTCAGCATCTCTGATGAGGCCGAGTAGGTGGGCGACGAGGCCAAAGCCAATGCTGCTGAAGATAAAGAAATATTACCGGCGACGGCGACGACGACGGCGACGACGACGGCGACGGCGACGGTGGTGGACAGCGCCAAAGTGGCTACGTGCAACGTGAGCAGAGCAAAACGGACCACAAGAGAGAGAGCCAAAGAGTATAGAGGAGCGGAGCTGAGCTGAGCTGAGCAATGGCTAATTCTCATGACCTCGCAAAAATTAAGAAATTAAAAAATTGCTTTTGCTCCATTGCTGACGGTGCGGAAAATTCACAGGGTGTTTTTGGCATTTTCTAGAATTGGATGGCAGGCCGTTGAATAATTGCATTCCATAGTTTGCAGAGTGTTAGTAAGAAAAGTGGAAAAGTGGAGACAGACAGAAGCAGAGATGGAGCGAAAGAGAATATGAAATGCAAGCCAAGTCGCTTGAATTAGAGCTTAATTAAACTCTTCACTAATGAAAGGAACTACATTTACTTTTATTATTTTTCTGTTACATTACAACTCTTGAGGTCGAGAATACAATTCTAGCTCTCAGGAATTTTATAAAAATTTAAACATTGAAAGAATTGTTAGTAGAGCAAATTAATATATATTATTATTTATTAAGCTTAAAAATTTATCAAGTTCAAGTTATGTATTAACTTAATACTATTAAGCTTAGAGCATATAACAAAAAATAAATAAAACAAGTAACATAAATAAATAAAAAACAAATAAAATAAATAAAATAAATACAATAAATAAATATATAAATAAAATAAATAAATTAATTATTTAAATAAAATAATAAAATAAATAAAGTTAATTAAATAAATAAAAAAAATAAAAAATAAATTAAATAAATAAAGTTAATTAAATAAATAAAATAAATAAATAAATAAAATAAATAAAAAAATAAATTAAATAATTAAATAAATAAAGCAAGTAAAATAAATAAATAAATAAATAATAAAATAAATATTTTATTTGATAAATAAATTAAATATCACAACTTTCATTATGCCGCACAGGTGCTGCTCAGAGAAATTCCAAAACTCGAATGATTTAATTTACATTTCATTTGGTTCATACAATTAAACGCTGTTAGAAAATGGCATATTTAAAAATTCAATCAAATACTACGGCAGATTACAAACTGTCCCTGGTACATACGCGGCTCAACACTGCATAGAGATCTGAAGCTGCGTACTGTCGAAGAACAGATCTACAGACATACAAGCAGATACTCTGAAAGATTGCTATGACATCAAAGCCTACTCGCAAGAGGTTTAACACCCGCCAGACCCCTAAGACGTCTTAAACGGCAAGGCTTTGCCAAAACAATGGCTACACAATAAATATTATTATTATTATTTTTCTATGTACATAAATGTGTTGTTAAAGTACTAATCTGAATGTACTGCTTCTTCACTTGAAATAAATATATTGTTATTGTTAAAAAAAAAAAATCAATCAAATCTCTTAATAAATTACACAAAATATTTACACAAACACTTGAGTTGTCAAGTTGTAAATTTATTTATTGTAGTATACTTTTTGGTGCTTGGAAAAAAGCCGGAAAAACAAATATGTAAACACTTTAGTAATTTACGACGCGACGGGGGCCACCCTATATAAACATTGTATAAACTTGGCAACTGGCTATAGTGAAATATCGAAAGATTTTTAGATTTATTAAAAACTTTGACTCAATTTAAAAGTTTTTCCATTAGCAGACAACAAAGTGGGTGAACGCACACACACACACACACAGGAAGGTTAAGATAGATTGGCTAGGTATGCGGTATATGCATGTATATAATTACGATCGGTACAATCTGGCGAGGGTTCATCATTAAATAATAATCAGTAAGTTGCCCTGCCTGGTGCAGTTTAATGGTAATTTGTTACGCCTAAACGTGGGCACGCGTTCCTAATCTGCGCTCTACACCCCAACACGTTCTCCCCCGCTCCCCCCCCCTCTCTCTCTCTCTCTCTCGCTCTCTGCAGCGCGCGCGCTCTCTATCTATCTCTGTCTGTGATACCCGATACGAGCAACTCATTCCCAGTTGGAAAACTAACTTTGGAACTAACCGCAGCTTGCACGCAATGGCCAAGGACAGAGCATTTCGTGACTTTATGGCTGACGTGTCGCGGTTTTGTTGAGGAATGAGCACTGCCCGAGTCCTGTCAAGTCCTTGATTGACTCGGAACCAGGACGTGATGGTGGCAGTGCCAGCACAGTGGTGGCAGCCACCCCTTGTTTGCATATTACTTAATGGCGTTTGCATTTGAAGTGTGCCAGAAATTACCTGTCCCGCCGGCAATTAACTTTTTAACTCGTTTGCTCGTTCGCTTCGCTCGTACGCTCGTTGCCTGAAACTGATGTTGCTACCAATTGAAGTGCCAACTCTGAAAGTTTGGCTCATAAACGCGAGCTAATTTTTGGCAAAATGCTTCGTTGAGGGTGTTCCAAGACAACGGGAACGATCAATCAGCGCAGCACCATAGGAAAGTCTTCAGCAAGCGTTGGCTAGTCAACACTTTTTGAGGGGCACGTGATTTGCTTGTGGCTAACCCAACCACCCAAGGACCCAACCACCCGCTACTATGCTAGGCAATCAGAGCATATGTTAATTCAAGTGGAATTAATTGTTTCCGGTGTTTAAGTTTTTCCGCAAAGCAAATTTCCAGTCACTGCTGGCGTTGAGTGGCTCCTTGGCTGCTTGTTGCGGTTAGCCGTTCCCGCAGAAAAGGAGCCAACTAAACGCGTCACGAACACCATCAAAATACACCTAAACACACACACACACAGAGAGAGAGAGAGAGCCCCTCTGTGTCCACTGTGGCTCGTCGAGCTTCGATGAATTTTTGACTTTTATATTTGATTTGAATTGTTGTGGTCGACTTTGTTGGCATTTAATGAGGTCAACCGTGTGGAAGCAATTTCCTTGGCACAGCTTTTATGTATTGCCTATGCCACCATGTAAGTTGGCTTTTTTGATTACAAAATCCAAGTCGTAAATGCAAGTAGGGCTCGTGGTTCGTGGGTTACATAAGACATAAGCACACACACACACGAATACAGTTCAGTTAAAGAAGTGGTTCATCGGTATAAATAGCTCTCCTATATACATTATGTAGTATATGCCATTAAAGTGCTGCACAATAAGAATAAAACTGCTTTAATCGGAATTTTAATTACAGCGCACTTTAATAAAATGCATTTGCATTCACAGTTGCAGCTGCTCATCTCCTTTGGCCGCCTTGTGTCGCATTCCTTTTTATCCCTTTCGATTTTCGCATACTCCCAATTTTGTATGGCCAAGCATCGGCATCGGTACAGATATTGGTAATTGTGATTGATTACATTGAAGGCTGCTTGATGTGCTTTTAATTAAACTTTTAGTGATATGCATAAATACGTCGCGATGCAGAGCAATGCTGAGCTGCCCACGGCCAGCGATTGATTGTATCCATATCCAACGTTTTCGTTGGGCATTGTGATATTCTTCATTTTGTCCTAATTACTAATTATTTTATTCAATTTGTATACCCTACAAAAGTGGGAATATGTATTAGCATGGCATATTAGTTTAGTTGATATGTATGAATTTTAGATTGAACTATTACAAATTTACAATTTCGATCAAAATGTACAAAGAAATTATTAAAGAAAACTGTGTTTCTCTTCTTCTTAAAAACCCGAATACTTCACGTATAGAAAACAGATAGATTTAAATTAGTAATAATAATAAGAATCATTAGACACGCACTTCCAGATACCTCAATGGACAATGGACAATCATACAAATTCAGCTATTATATTAATAAGATCTTGTGAAGGCTGACACGATAACAGCCTCTAGAGCGTAGAATAGAATAGAATACTAACAGAAGCTATATATTTATGATGTACATACATGCACTCTCTCAAGTTAAATATAAGAGCTAAATGTGCTATAAATTCTACGTAAAAAAGCTACAAGAAATCGAACAGAATAAAAATGCAATAGACACCATACAAACTTGAAATGCCAGTGTTGCCACATCACCTTTTTTCCCGTCAAATCCATTTTATTTTTTACTGAACAATTAACATTTTTTAGAGAGCGCATGTACAATAAAGTGCTGTTCATTATAGTTGAATTAAAACTAAATACTTCAGTATAAACAAAAATGTCAGGATCTGTGGACTTAACAGTCAAGAATTGAAATGCTGGCTGCCGAGAGACTTAAATGATAAGATAGATAATTTGCAAATGCAATATAGCTGCTAGTTGACCACAAATTCAATTTGTGCTTGAAATATTTTTTATTTGGGAGTTCTGTGAAGATTCACAAAACAAAATGTTCAACTATTAATAAAAACGTTTTTTGTATCACCTTGCTTGCGATATTGGCGATACAAAATATGGCCTTCTGATCGACGAATACTTACTCTCAGCTTCTTTGTCAGATTTGTTTCCAACTAAATTGTAGTTTTTTTTTTAGTAAGTCAAAACAACTTTTTTCGCTCAACGAAATTTGGCAACACCGGTTTTAAACCTTCTTCGCTATGATTGCAATATAACAATATTTAAATAAACAATTAGTTGAGTTCTGCAAAGAAAATTCAAGTTTAAATAAATGCAATATACATATGTATATTACATAATATCTACAATATCTATCTACAATAATATATTATTCAGCGTCTGCTTCTTGAGTACATTTTCATGTGCATATGCTTTGTGTTAAATCGTTCGTAACAGGGTTCGCAGTATCGCATAGTCGGGCACCCCCGACTCGTTGGCTCATGTTGTATTTGCATTTTTATTTTCGTCATTAGTGAACTGCTTCAGTTGCGAAAAGTGATGTAAATCTCGAACGTATTGAAGTTTTCTGACAAATGAAAAATAAACAAGTTTATATTAAGCGCGCGTCGCTGCCTGCCGCCAGCTGAGTGGAAGTGGAAGTGGATCATAGCTCGCGGCACCCCTTTAGGTCCAGGCAGAGAGGAACAACCCTTAGACTCATTGCCCTTGCCTACTCATTGTCATTGTCAGTTGACGATCGTTGGGCATTGTCTCGTGCTTGTTTGCACACATGTCATATCGGGCACTTTTGACAAATCACTAACAAGCGTGTTAATAACTGCAGCAACATGAATGTGACAAAAAACAAAAAAAAAGGATATGCCAGCCCTAAAAAGGATGTGCAGATGGAAGATAAGGGCTGCCTAACTAAACGGAGACATTTGACATTTCAATTGATCAGCGCAGATGGGCAAATGCATTTTAAATTACAAAACAAATATGCTCGCAGCTCGCAACTCTCTCAACCAGAAGGCCCCATAGGGTCGAGTACAGCATTTATTAAAACTAAACTCATTCTATATGCGATATTCAATTTGAAAGCTTCAGGCTTCTATTTTCTATTTCTATGCATCACACAGGCAATATTGGTCATAGTTTAATTTAATTACATTCGCTGCTACGCTTCATCGATTGAAAAACATTTATTTTAATATTCGCAAAAAGTCGGCCGTCAGCTCGTAAAGGACTTCAATCAATCCACCAGTCCATCAGTCCATCAGTCCATCAGTCCAGCAATCCACGCAGTGCACGGACTGGTCTGAGGCCGTGTGACAATTGCCATTTTTGCAATTTCACAAAATTGAAATGCAACATTGATTTGAGCTGTAGTCTAGAGAGAGGACGAGCGGACGAACGAACGAGCGGATGCCATTGAGGTGCAGCTTGGTCCGCCAATTTTGAACTTGCATCGTGTTGCAATGTCGACTTTTTATGCCCGTTTATAGCAGTTATTGACACGTACCAATTGCCCTGTCCCAACTCAGTCCACGGCACAATTCCCTCCAACATGGCCATAAAATAGAAACCAACCAACCAATCGTCCAGCTCCTAGTCTGTATCCCCACACATACGAATATGCAGATATACATAGGCATTCGCGCTTATACATATGTCTATTTTTAATACTCGTTCGTGTTGTACAAAGGAGTATATGGGTTGTGACAAGAGAGAGAGAGGGAGAGAGAGAGAGAGAGTAAGTGAGAGAGTCTAGTTTCAAGATTCTAGAGGCCTTAGATTCGTAATACATACAGCTGTGAAAAATAAAATAGCACCACTTTGAAATGCAAAGTTTAAGAAGTTCTCCTCGATACATTTATCAGTGGATTGATCTACAGATTACTTTTATAAAAGCAGAAAACAATAAAGTATTGCAAAAAATAGCAATTATTACCAAAATATTCAACGTTTTTATATAATTAAAAAAATTCTCAAAAAAGTAGAAATATTTACGAAAAAATCGTAATTTTTCGCTGAGTTTGATTTCTTCAAAAAAGAAGAGATTTGTTGATTACATCATATCTATTTCGATGAGTTAATTAACAAAATTTGTAAAAATCAGCATCACAGAAAATAAGAAATCACATTAATAAGAAAAAAAATAAATAAAAATAATAATTAATAGAAATATTTATAAAAATTTGAGTTTATTTTATCAGAAAAAGTTTTAATGATAATAAAATGTATAATAAATATAAAATATAATGTGAAATATATTTATATATATACACTCATGTAACCTCTAGTAAGTTAATGATATATATTTCTTATAAGATTGTTTGTATAAGCAAATCGAAAAATAAATATTATATTTCATATGACTTACTATGAATGAAATATGATTAATATAAGCAGTTTTAGATAAGATAAAGTTATCTCTATAAAAAAAGAAGCTACTTCCACAGTTGTAGGACTAGTCTCATGAAGAATTCCACTAACTCTGAAACATATGATCCCCGCTCTTGGATTGATATAGGAAATAATTGAATTAATCTTATTTTTATATGATCTCTGTGAATTATGATTTCTATACGTTTAATTAGTTCAGATTATGTGAAATGGAAATGTTCTATTCTTACCAAGTAATTCAGCTAATTTGGATAGCAATACACTTCAACTTAATATAATAGCTTCAAGATAAATTCATCTATCTATTATATTCAACTCCTCTCCTAACATGAGCGAGTATTATGCAGTTGGCTAAGCTCCAGCGACAGGGCGAATTTCTACTTGTTTTAGTTTGGAATCTCCTGCTGCTGCAGCTGCTGCTGGCTGTGTGATAGTTCGTCTATTTTTTAGCGCTTCTGTTGGCGGCGATATTCAATTTTGTTTGACTGCTGTTGTTATTCGCTGAACAATTTGTTCAGTTTTCGCACGATGTTTACATTGAAAAGTCGAAAGCGCAGCAATATTTCAAAACGATTTCTATGGGGCCAGCACGGACAGCATGAGCCAGCAGCAGGAGTACGTCGTCCGTCAATCACATCTGCAGTCGTGACTCCTCGAAATTGGCAGCCTATTAGAATAATTGGAAACCGGCAGAGTCGCGTGACTTTGCCAAATTCCCATGGCACCCTTCGCACATTGCACAGCTCACGGCTTATTAGCAAAAATTATGAATGAATGAACGCGAAAAGAGTTTAGTCGAGCTCTAAGCGGATTACCATTAGCACATTTGTTCGAGCGAACGACGCTCCGGCTCCGGCTCCGGCTTCGGCTACTGGTGTCGCATTCTGCCGTACGTAATCTGAGGCGCAAAACGTGCCACGGCTGAGCTCTAATTATGAAATTAAATACAAATTAAAATTCAAGTCGCCTTGGAAATCATTCACGTGCCAGCCAGCCAAGTTTCAAGTGCCAAATGCTCAAATCTTCTCATTGTCAAGATTCTCTCTCATCATGTGAACTGATCTGCTCTCTGCCCATCGCAAGTCTCATGAAGCAATGAGGAATCATTATTCAATATTTAAAGTCGAGAAACTTACTCTTACGCTCGAATTGATCGATGACATTGAGCTCGACTGGCTCTGGTGTCTGCTGGTTGCAAAAAAAAGGGAGAGCGAGAGTGTGAGAGAGAGAGAGAGAGAGAGAGGGGACAGGAAAAAAAGCAACCATCCCTTGGCTGGCTCTTGGCTCTGGCGCTCAACCACTTCGCATGATAAATTTAATTCCGCTTCTATTTTGATGGCACTTGTCAATTCAAATACTTTTGTCATTTTTGTTTTCGTTGTTGGCGAAGTGCTCTTCAGGCTGCCACGCCCACTCCGCCTGCCCTCGCCACACTGCCGCCCTGCGCTCATTGTGTACGCAAATGCTGCGAAAAGTTGAAGGATTTTGACGCTTTAGAGTGCTGCCGAAGGGAGGAAAGAGCTCCTGCCTCAATCATGACACCCATTAGACTCGCGCACACCTGCAGGCAAATTAATGTATTTGCTATCATGCTCTGCTCCCGTCTGCCAAAAAATTCCAAAAATAAAAGCAAGAAACAAAGAATCGGCTTTCAATTATGCCCCCAGGGCGTGGCAGCTCATCCGCTTAAGATGCTAAGTATACTTATGAATTGATAATATACATACACCAGGAGCAATATCGATTAGTTGTACGAAAACATTAATTTTCTTCTCACATATATGCATTTGAATAGAATAGAGTTATTATTAAAAAGAAAATCATTTTCTATTGCATACTTCTAGGTTTATCAAAAACAAGCTTTAAGACCTGCTCTCAAATTTAAGCTAACCCCAACTGAGGACAAGTTAGACTAAACTCTTATTCCCTAGAGGCGTCCATCTCTTCCGGGTAGAGCGGAATGATGACTTAATACAGAGAAATCACAAAGCTGATGGATTCCTCTAGGGTGCTTTTTATTTGTCACAGACGCTGAGCCTGCTCGAGTACCCGGCGCGATGCTCTATGCTCCGCGGGTCAAGCTGGCAGCTGCGAAGTTGAGCGAAGGCCAACTACCCATTGGCTACGCTCGACGGCGTTTATTAGTTATTAAGCGGCGTGATTTATGTCAGAGTACAATATACAATATATATGTGTGCATTTACACAAAAAAAAGAAACGGAAATTGGAGCCATGCTGACTCTACAATTGCCATATAATTGCGCATCTTAATGAGCTCTTCCTGCCTGGCCGCGGGCAGCGAGGCTGTGCAGCCAGGACATCTGTGGTCCGGGCCATGCACTTCACTTCATTAAAACGAGCGTGTTAAACAGCATATGAACAAGTGAAATCAAATGAAAAGCAGACAGAAGACATGCTGCTGTCCGGAAAAACTGAAAACTGAAAACTGAAAAGTGAAAGGGGTCGAGCCACTGCTAATGGGCGGAAGCGGATCCTCGACAATGCCAAATGTCACGCGTGTCTCTCGGCCAGTTAATGTCATGCAACACTTGCACTGATTCCATGCCAGGAGAGTGGCTGTGGCCGGACCATTTCCCGTTCCCAAGTTGACTGCAACAATCTGCCTTTGACAAATATTTATTTTTTATTCTTTGTTTATTTCTGAACTTTAAAAAAATAAAAGTAAAGAACTCTATAAGCTGGCAACCCTCGGAAATGGGTTTTCGAGACACCCTGCATGGCCATTTGACTTGGCCTCTAAATTGAGCTGTGACTGTGCGCTTCTATTTGTTTATACTTATTTCATTTTCACACTACCCTCAGCCAAATGCTTCATCATCACCATCACCATCATCATCATCATCATCATCATCATCATCATCATTGGCAACCATTTTTCGTTTGAACTTGGTGCAGTTAGTCGTTGTGTCTTCTCAGGTTACTTTGTTTTCCTTAGCTCCATTGTTTGTTTTCATTTCCGTTTCACTTTTCGTTTTGAAAAATGTACTTTACAGTTTTTTCTTACTTTTAATTCAATTGCGGACTGCCACAACCCCCACACGACTACTCCCATGTCGCTCGCAGTCACCCCTTTTTTTTAGAGAACCTTCGCCCATCGCCCTTCGCTCAGACTTCCCCCTGCGGCTAATAAATGTTCCGTCAGCCTTTTCCGTGTCGGCAAATTATGGTTTAAAATTTAAACACAAATTTGTCAGCGATTTGACGTACGGCTGCTGCACAGCGTGAAGCTCAAGTTAAATTATTAACTTTGATAAGCAAACTCCGAATACGAAAACCATTTCGAGTGAGGACAAGCAGAATCTGAAGACTGAAGAAGTTAACTGTCTAATAATCGATTACGGAAGTAATTTTAATTATATATTTTAATTTTGATTATATATTTTGATAATAATACATTTTATGTTTAATTATAATTATCAAAAGATGAAGTTCTCCACTTTCTAGAATTACCAGAATATCGCGTAAGCATTCGTAGTTATGCAGAATTTTCTTCAAGATCATGTAGAACTATGCAGTACAAATCGTTTTAGAAGAGAAATATTTGCTTAATATTTAAGCTCGCGACTTGAGTTTGCAATCGAGTTCTATGAGCTCAGTAAAGTTATAAAGATCCGATTTTCACCACATCTTTTTCAAGTCTGCAGCCAAAAAAGTGACTGAATCCAAAACCTTCAAAGTTAATGAGAGTATTCAAATAATATTCGCTCTTATTAGATGCGGATACAGCTGAGACAATTATATATAATTCAAATATGAAGGAGCAAGCAGTGGTGCCGTTCAAGTATGAACATGTCATAAATATATATATATATATAATTGCAGAGATCAACGCAGCAGTTAATAGAAGCGTAACGCAATAGAAGTGTAATGTACTCTTCCAGTCGACTGGAAGTAGTTTTAAGATATTATTATACATTTCAGATTTTGTACTCATCAAATGTGAAGGTTTTTCATAACTCTCTAACAGCTACGGACAGAGCATTGAACGCCTAGAGTAAGACTACTTAAAATATGCCGTTTCCCACATCTATTTACTTAATCTGAGAATTAGTAACTGACACAATTTTCGATATTCTAAATATTATTCAGTGATAAGATCGTGTTGTGAGCCAGAACAAAAGCCTGTGCACGCTCATCAAAAAAAAAAAAAAAAAAAGAGAAGAGAAGGAGAAAGAGAAAGACAAAGAGGTCTGCTCAAGTTGAAGCATTTACTTGGTAGTCTCACACTTAATCCTTTTCGATATAATCCCAGACGTGCGCACAGATTGTAGGCAGTGTTGTAAGCCTTCAGTGAAATTGCAGCGGAAACCAGAAACGATGCCACGACGATTTGTGTTGGGGTGGAGCAACGGAGAGAGGGCGAGACAGTTGCGACCCATTTGTCATTTTCATAATGGTCGCAAAGTCAGTTTTCAGCAGGCGGAACGTGTCTGGGAGATTAGATCCTACGGATTATCAGTGCGAAAGAGGCACGATGCACGTGCCCTGAGAGGGCAAGAGAGTGCCTGTTAGAGATCGCTAACACTTGATACACGAATATTTATGTTAAACTAAGACTACGTATTAACGGACGACAACAAACCAGATAGAGGAAGAGAGGGAGAAAATGAGAGGAGGAGAGACAGGGAGAGAGAGAGAGAGTCCTGCAAATGACACGTAAACCAAAACTTTAAGCCGTTGCCAGTTTGTATTGTGATTATTAAACGGAAAATTGTTGAAGATCTTTTCGTAATTTATATGGGGACCATAAGCTGAGTTTCAGCAATGGGGGCGTCGACTGTCACTTCTAATTTTTGGAGCCATCCAAGCTAAATTGATTGATTTATTTTGGCAATTATGTGCATTTGATTAAAAAGTTCAACTCGAAGTCACGCGGTGCTCGCTAATAATATGCAGAGGACACACACAGACGCAGACACAGACACAGACACAGTCATAGTCCAGGCCAGCCCCGCTCCGCCCCCTGCTCCGGCCCCATTCTTACGCCGCCCACGACTTTGCCTAGGAATAAGAAAAAACAGGGACAAAAACAACATAAATCCCTGAAATATCCCACGGAGCTGGGGATTACATGGCCATGAATTGAAAACCAATTGCGCTTGGAATGAAAAATCACGCTAACAAAGCACAGCGGGCAGGAGGCGGGGAGGCTGACGGGGGAGCTCTTCTTGGGGGCGCCTATATCAGGGTTTTTTTTTTCCTTTTTTTTGTTTTTTTGGACAAGGGGATTTCATTGTTTTGCTGGATTTTAATTTTGAGCAACGAATAAATTAAATCGACCGACAGTCAAAATAATTGCCGGAAATTGGAGACGTTGTTGACTTTCTATTTCTATTCTATTTGACAAAAAAATCCTGTTTATATAATAAGCTTACGCTAATCAAGCAACTAACAGCGATGTAGGTTTTAAGCTCTACTATACATGATATATATATAATGATGTATTCTATATTGTAGGAAAGGGTAAATCTTAGAGTAATAAAAATATTATTATCATAAGAGAAGCAAAGCTGAATTCCCCAAGACAAAGTACAGAGGGAATCGTTGGAGCCATTCCAATATAAGAATAATGAGCCCATCACATGGTAAATGAGAGATATAATATACACATACACCTAATGAAACATGATTTTGCAAGTTCTCTAACTAAACCTTCAAAGAGGCAACGAAACCGTGGAACTGTTCCAAACTTATGCAGTCCATTTATAACATACTCCCACTCAGTTGTTCAGCTGTTCAGTTGGCTTGGACAGTAGCACAAATCAAAATTGTCTAGTAATAAATTAAACAAGTGGTAATTATTACTTCTGTGCTCTGTGTTTGCTCGCCAGCAATCAAAATATTTCAGGCCAGTGCAGAAGTTGCTAAAAGTCAGGCTGGGCCTAAGCCGTAGTAGGCCTTGGCTGCACCACCTTAGTTCATTCAGAGAGAAAAATGTAAATGAGTCTCTAGCGACTAATAAATTCCCAATTACACGTCGACTTGACCAAGAAGCGCCGGCACATGATGTCCCCAGCTCGACTCATAAAACTGTGCAGCACGAACCCTCCTCCAATGCCAGCCTGATGGTCAGGCAATAAACTAAAAAGCATAAATTCTTTTTCTTCTCTTTTTGGGTGTAACGACAAATTCATGCACTACCAGGGGGTGTTAGTGACTTGCGACCTCTGCCCCATCCCTTGGCTGTTTTCATTTCAATAATTTCTTCACGCAACGCGTCAAGGCGATAGAAATGGAAAATCAAACGGAAAACATGGAAAATCACAATTATTTGCGCCCAGTCAGCATCGAGCATCGAGCAGTCTCCAGACTCCAGATTCCATATCCATAACATTGCATTAAGGGTCGCTCGGCGGGTCACAGAACCTGCCCACTTGAACCAATGTCCAATTATTGGTAGCGCTGATGGCACAAATACAAACATCTGTGACCTCGCCAGGCAAGCGTGAAAGGCCCTTTGGCATTCCCATTTGTTCCGTCCTCTGTTCCCGCCAAGTGCCAAAGATTGATACCCAAAATGATATCAGATGCTTTCAACACGGCGTACAATTGTAATTGAAAGCATTATTAACGCAACAACAGACATACGACATTATAAAACTATCAATAAACTAAGTAAACAATATGTTTTTTTTTTTTTTTATAAATGAGATAAGAGCAAATAAGATAATAAGCTCCGTAGCGATTAGCGGGTACAATTCACTCCGACCAGCTAAAAGAGAAGAAAATAAAAATGGATAGAGCTGAATTTAACTTGCTTTCCTGATTAAGAATATATATATCTTATGAGGTCTCCCATTCATCCTTCTACTTTAAAAAATAGACTGCCTTCAATAGGAACTAATATACCCTGAGTCCACATTTACAATGGATGCAGGGTATACAACATAGTCCTGCTCTGATCTAGTTACGATCAAATATACTATACAAGGTGAATGCTCAATGTAATTAACTAATTAAAATAATATAACAGACTAATGCTAAATACATACGCTTTGCTAATCAATCTAATTAATCTAACTTTAATTTTTTATTTATGTATGCATATATGGATATTGAGCGAATCCCAAATCAACTAATCTAATCAATAAATGTTATTATATTATATATACAATTTTTTCCTCTGAAAATTGTTTGAATTTCAATACATCCATTAAGTATATTTTCTATCAATCTATCCATATCACATAAAATTTAAAAAATGTGATCTTAGATGTCTAATTTTTAGTTAGGAAATTTTGTTAGGCACACAAATTAGTCGAAATTTCAGTAAATTGGGCGTCTTGAAGTAACAAAACTTAATAAAAAAAATAAATAAATAAATAATAAATAAAAAATATATTTTGAATAAACAAAAACAATTTTCAATAAAAAATAAATTTGTTCATAATACTTAAGCTATTTGCTATTAACAAAAATTATAATTCAGTCAAAATAAATACAATTTGCATTTAAAAGATGGGAATGTAATATGGAATATTTTTATTATTATTATTTATTATTTATTATAATTATTATTATTAATATTATTATTATTATCACTATCAAATTTTTAATTTCTATTCTCTTTTTTTTAATCTATATTTTTTTTTAAAAAGATTTTTACAACCTTAAGCAACCTAATCTAGTTTACATAAAAAGAGAATGAATGAATAAAATAACTTAACCAAGTTTTAAAGTGAAGAATGAATGAAAAAGAGTTAACAGAAGATATTCATATACAATTAGTTAAACATATATAGAATAGCTATTATTACATTTTTCTTGGTTCGTTTTAGGAAAATTATTAAATCGAAAAATACATTTAAATTAAATTTGAGAAACTGAAAATCAGTTAGAATTTTCAAATTCAGTTAGAATTAAAATCTTCACAATTAAAGTTTCATAATTATGAATGATGAAAGAATACATAAAATAATTGCAATTAAAGTAAAAACTTTATGCATATATATATTACTTTACTTTATAATACACTTTACTTCATATATACACATATGTGTACATATATGCATTCTGCATTTTTGAATGTAGGAATATATTTTTATATGCACATCTATATGCAAGTATGTATACATACATATATATATATATATACATATACATTTATATATCTGCCGCCTTGTTGTGCCTCGTTAAAATTCCTACGAAATCACTGCGTGCAAAAAAAATAACGAAAAAGCAAAAAAAAAAAAAAAATGGTTACGACTTTTCAGACTCTTCTTCATGTTTTACGATTATTCGTAACAATTTTTGGTGAGCATGTGTGCGTGTATTTGTGTGTGTGTGTGTGTGTGTGTGTCTCTGCCAGTGAGCTTCCCAGCTCATTTTTGTGTGCAGCACACTCGTTGCCATAGCCCCACACTCACACACACACACACACACATTCCTCCCACATTCCCCTGCCCGTAGCCATTTGCTGGTTTCTTTGTTCGTTTTATGCTGTTTTTGCATACTTTATATACACACACACACACACACACACGAATACATATAAATATATATATTGGTGCAGAATTTATGTGCGCTATTGTTTTTATGGCATGCACCCATTTTTCCCCATAGCCATGCCCAATTCCATGGCCCATTCCAATCTTCATTCCCATTTGGAAATGCTGAAACGAAATCCAAGGTTGAAAGGCAAAAAATTGGTATCCTTGTTGTGCCGGCTCCTGGCTCGAATAGTAGTAGTGGGGAGTCAAGACTCCTGTATGTATGTGTGCTGATGTGTGTGTGTGTTGACTCTGCTGGCACTTTTCTGCAAATTATGGCACATGAGGCAACAGAACAGTAAAACGGCATGCCTTGTAGTCGGCATTATGCATGATCCTTTCGTTCTTATGCATATATCTATATGTGTATAGCCATCTCTCTTGCGCTCCATATAGATTGGCTTACATATATATGTAAGTGTGTGTGTGTTTCTCTGTGTGTGTGTGTGTGTGTGTGTGTTGCCACTTAAGCTGCTTATGTGGCGAATACATAAAATAAAAAGAAAATCCTCGCATAACGAGCATTTCCTTCTGCCATATTTGCGTTATTTTATTATCATTTTTCTTCGTTGTCGTCCTCATTCGCTTACACACACACACACACACACACACACACGCACACTCACACACACACATGTATACACATGCATACAAAATGGCGGCAGCTAGTCATTGTTGTTGTTGCTGCTTAAGCTTTTATATCTGTCAGATATGAGTTGCCATAAACTGGAATACATATACACAAGCTATATACATACCTATATGTATGTATGCGTGTGTAACTCTAACTGTACATGTGTATATACATATATATATCTTTGATACAAATCCAATTTCTGTACGCCACAATAAAACTCAGCGCTGCTTTTGTGGGCGGGGCAGCAGCGGCAGCAGCAGCTGCCGATAAGCAGGGAAAATGGCGAACTGCCTTATGAGGCGATTTAACGGGATTCCATGTGCTGATTATGGGCATAAATACAAACCCCAAAAGAAATTTAAATAAACCGATAAACGAATCCCATTCTAAGCCCTCCCCGTAAAAAGAGCTCTGCTTGTTGTTGTTGTTGTTTTTGTTGTTGTCGCCTCTGCTTCAGCTTCTTCTTCTTCTTCATCTTCCTCTTCCTTGGTTACTTTGCTGGTTGCATGCTTGAGAGATACAAAACTAAAGACAAGCAAACTGCTTTAATTAAACTCGCCAAAAAGAAGAAAAACAAACACGAAAAAAAAAATGGAAAAGAAGTCGCCCAGGATCGCGCTCCACATCCACGCATCGCTTGTTTATGACCCGCAGCGGGCGCAACGATCAGATACAATATCTTCACCTGACACGGTCACAGCCCGTCTTGGTAGCCAGCCCCAGCCCCAGTCTCAGTTGCTGTTGAAATTGGAATTGGAATGGGAATGGGAATGGGAGTTGTAGCAGGAGTCGGAGTTGGAGTCGCGTCTGCTACACTCGCCACGCGGTGACAATTTATGACGTACAACATTGGCGCGCTACAAGAACAGCATCCAGCCTCGTCACGATGTGGTAGCCAGCACCAGCACCAGCCCCAGCAGCAGCAGCAGCAGCAGCAGCAGCAGAGAAAAGGAGGACGCCGCAATGCAAATGCAGCCAATGGCCGCAACGTTTATGAAAATCATAAACATTCGCCGACGGCCACAAAATGACATCGGAGCAACGAATATGCATTTTAATAAAATATCCTAAAAGCCATATAAATCACACAATGAACAGAGTCGCCTCGGCTCGCAGCTGCCGCTTGGCCAGTTTATCGCGTGGCTTTAGCCAACCTCTTCTTCTTCTTCCTTTTCTGTTTTTGTCACAGTTTCGTTTTAGCTCTTTTTACACTGGGCATAGACCTCGATCGTGGGCTGATCCTGTTCCGCATGTAAGCCGTTACGCTAATTGAGCTTTTATCGATCAATAACGATTTGTTTTGGCAGCTCGCCGTCTTCTGTGCAGCATTCAAATTGATATAATAACTAATTAGTAATCACATAATAGAGCGCAGCAGACATTAAAATGGATTTATTTGTATAGACTGTGAATCTGCTGAATTCACATCTGAAATCAGAATAGGATCAAGCTTTTGCGATTCTCTAGACATTCCCAGCATTGCTTAGCTGTCTCTATCCTCATCTGAAAAGTATCTTATATATTAGTCTAGAAAAGTTCGTTGAAATGGTTAAAGGATTGGGTTCAAATAGTATTACTCTTAGATACATGTTCATCGATTCCAATAACTAACTAACTAATAAGCTCATTTTCGAGTAGTTCCTTTATATAGCTTATATGTCGCTGATAATATAGATGACTTCCACATTTTTAAAATACAATACATTACGAGAGGGGAAGTAGTTATACTCGGAGATATTTTTACTTAAATTTTGTGATCGAATCCTTGGCTGGCCAAATATATTGTGAGCTTCCTTGCCGTTACTAATTACAATATAGTCTTCAATTTAGGCCACATTGTGCCAATCAAGTGCCAACTGTCAAATCATGAAGTCAGCTTTTGACTTTTTTAGTCTAGACTTGAGCAGCCCCAGGCGCAGTTCCTCATACTTTTTGGGCCAATTATGAGGCGAGGCATCGGCCCTGGCGGAAGGTTCTGCTGCAGCTATAATTATGACAGTTGACGGGCAGCCGGAACCCTTGTCAAAACGAGAAAGGATAAACGAATACATGCCTATATGTAGACCATGTACATGCATACATATTTAAGTTTTAGTTTCGTGGAATATAATGGTCTTGACACATTTGAGTGCCAATTTAAAAGTCACACATGATTCGAGCTGCTGCTGCGATTATGCAGGGCACACTTCGACTTGACGCGCACACTAAATTGAGCAAGAGTCAAAGTGTTTAGTGAGGAGTGCTCGACAATAGGATACCCTCTAAAGAAGAGTTAAGCAGCTAGTTCTAAATTGTGAGAAGTGCCCCAATATCATATACCCTTAGCCCGACACTAGTTAGTTCTATCTAAGAGTAGATCATGTTCCATGTGTATTTTCTCTGTATATGAAAATGACACTACGATAACAATCATATGTAAAAGAACGATCCTAACTGAATTTTTAGTAAATGAATATCATACTAAAATGTGAAACCTTATCAAGTTCAAAGATTCTGCTTTTCAAAGTCTGTCAACTATATTTAATTGAAATATATTACATGATTTTCATTATTATCAATTACGATTTCGGAGACCATAGATTCATTTCTTCATATACTACATTCCAAATTTGGTATATCAAAAGAATAATGATAACTATACTATACTATATCATAGATCTTTAGGTCTACTGAAATTAGAGAACATATTTTTATCGACTTGGCTCTGCAACTTTATGATAACAACACTTTATGTATTCAGTCATGTCCCCTTTCATCTCCACAACATCAATATACCCTATTTAACAATTTTCGATTGGGTTCAAGGTATAAAAAAAGTGTTAAAATATCGAATAACGAATAACGTGTGCCAAATATATGTATGTAGTCAGCAACTTGTGCCGCCTGCTGTTGCTGCTTTTATGGCCATGCTGATATATACAAATATATACATATATATATATAAAAGAAAGAATAAAATGAAAAGTAAATACCGAAAATGCAACCATAATCAACGTGCCTCAACGTGCCTTCATCTCCTCCCTCCCCTGCCCTCGACGAGCAAACATTTAACGATAACACCCAAAGATATCAAAATCGAAATATCGTTAGACAACCCAGACCAAAACGCCCATCCATCCATCGCAGCACAGCCCCACTCCCAGCTCCCGCTTCCACTCTCACTCCGGGCTCGCCGCATGCGTAAACTGCTTGACAAGCATAACAAACACAAAGTACACGAAGCCCCGCAACCTGACTGGATGGCTGTATGGGTGGATGGCTGTATGAGTGGGTGTCTCGGTGTCTGGGTGTCTGGGTCTCTGCAACGGTTTTATTGCGCTGAAAAGCATCCCCCAAGTGAACCCAAAACCGAAAACCGAAATCCAAAGACCCATCGCCCATCGCACATTCAACATGGCGACGTTCTCTGTTGTGTTTCCTTTTGCGATATAAACGAAGTTTAGCAAATAAATAAAACCGTGCCATCCCTGCCCTCCCCCCTCGTCTTATACGTACCCCTCCTCGTGCCATTCGATTGTATTGCAATATATATCGCGTACGTGCTGGCATGCCATAAATATGTGTGCGTCTGCACGAGAGTCGAACAAAAATTATATTTCTGTTTGTATTTGCAACAATTTATTTTGACTGCGCGAACGCCCACTGGCGAAGCTCCACAGAAAGTGGACCCCGTACTAGGATTGAGAAAGGGAGTAAGTAGGCTGCCTCTATTTCCATATCGGCTTATGGCAGCATTTCACTTATAGTTCAACTGAATCGAAAGCCCACTTAGCAGGTGGCACCACCTGTCGCCTGCCGTCTGTTCAAATGCAAATTCCTGGCCAACTAGAAGCAAAGCCACGAACTAACCACACACACACAGAGAGAGAGGAGAGAGAGAGAGAGTGAGAGAGCTGCCTCGCAGCAATTGCAGGTGCACAGGGCTTGGCTGAAGAACTACAAATATTAGGTGCCCATATTTGAGGAGTCTTCGTTGAAAAATAAAAAGAAAACTCTATAAATATTTACGAGCATCTTTGAAGTGGCTGCGATCCAAGCAGTAGCCGGAGCAAGCACCTTCAATAACTCAACCAAAACAGAAATTCGAAACAGGCAATTCAATTATTTAAAAAACAAATTAAGTCTTTACTTATACCTCGTACCTAAAGTATATTTGATTAAAGACAGCCAATGTATTGTTAGGATGGGACGACGATACATACATACATACATATATAGTTCTGTTCTGTATAGGAAATTGGCAAATTCAACAACGCCTCGGCAAACAGCAGCGAATAGTCGAGTATCGAGTATAATCGGGTACAGTCGACTGCATAATACCTTACAATTTATTTAAAACTCTATTTGGAAAAAGGTATTCGAATGGGTGTAATTATTATTAAAATCATGATACAATTTGTTGTATATGCATATTAATATTATTAAAATATATTACAAGTGACCAATTCATTAAGTTTTATCAATTTTAGTAGCTATAAAAGTCGATTCGAGTTCCCGATTCCCAAATTGTCATATCCCATATAAGCATTGTGAACATACCAATGAATATACTAAGTTGCAGCCTGTCTCAACGCAAAAAACCAATATACGCCTCTCAATCTCGTGAGCGAGTATGTGGAATACATGGGAACCCTTAAGCACGAGGAAAAGCAAAAGAAAAGGAAAAATAAATGGAGACTAGCCAACTAAAAATTTAAAATGTGCAAAACTTTGCACAGTAGTTGTTGAAATTGGAAAATGGCAAATGGGAAAATAGGGGGAAACTGCGAGCGAACCGCAACTAACTGAGCCAAAGCTGAGCTGAGCTAAAGAAGATAGAACAAAGTCGTCTGCGGCATTCAACGTGGCCCGTGTGTCTTTGTCTAAGCAGTGAAGGATGAGGGCGCAAAAGGTGCAAACACGAAGCCAGAATGAGATACGGGCCACAGAAAGAGACTGGATGATGATGATTTTGATATACATATATATTACATATATATTTATATGTATCTGACTACATCTATCTCTTGCAGCATTTCTATATATGTATGTAGGTAGGTAGGGGTAGTAGCTGCTGCTGCTGCTGAGATTTTCTTTGTGGTTTTTCACTTCTTTTGACAAACCATTTTCATTTTTCACAAAGTGCGCTGCAAGTGAAGGCAAGCCGAGTGAACTTCAAAGCACGTCCACCAAGCACTCCCCTCAAGGACCTAAGCTTGGGCGCCATTTTAGAACTCCGCCAGCATTGGTTGACGCCCACACGAAACGCTGCTGTGGCCAGCTATTACTGCTATTGTTATGAAATATGATGAAATATGAAAATGATATTCCACCCCCCAAAGTCTGCTTGTGCGCAATCGCATAGTGAGTGAACCCCGAGGGGGCTCACTGCCACAGTCTAATCGGATGGAGAAGTCATTTCGACATGCCAATGAAATTGCGGCATATCAAATATTATCACAAGAGGCCACAGAATTGTTGTTCGTTTAGTCTTTGAGTCTTTGGCTTTGGCTCCTGGCCAACGGACTCATCAATCAAACACACTCAGAAGCTCAACCAATCATCCAATCAAACAATCGCTCAGCCGTAATGCTCACTCCGCAGCCACAGAAGCACAACAATTTTCCAATTAAGCGACCAAAAATTTGAGCATATGATGATTATTGACGATAAGAGCTCGTAAGGAGCTCCAACACACTCGTAAAATGTGCAAATAAATCGCACAATTGTTTCGTTGCCCATTCGCCGCCCCTGCCCTGCCCTGCCCTGACTCGACTATCGACGAGCACTGAAACTAAAAGTTATCTGCGGCCAAGCCAAAACAAAGAAACTTTCATTTCCAATTTTCTTGATGTATTAAATTATTTACGCCCTCTTGAGCACAGGATTTTTCGTGTGCGTGGCCAGCCATGCCGACTATGATGAGATACGTATGTACATACAAATAAATATATGGCATAGCTTATATATATATTTATATGTATATGTATGTGTGCAGTAAATAAAAGCATGTGTATTTATCTTGTTTTAATGTTATTTTGTCATATATTTTGAGAGTTTTTCTGACAGTACTTGAGCATTGTAGCAAATGCATTGTAGAAATGCCTTTATTATACCCTATATCTGTAAGCATCAAGATATAACATATATCGAGATATCCATAGAAATTATAAATTGAACACACTTTCACAAGATTTTATATTTTGAATAGGTAAGGCGCAACTAACTAGATAGAAAGTGTTGAAAGTGTCTCCAACACTTTTAACCACGTTAATTGTAACGAGTAAGAACATTGCAATCGGGTAGTAGCGACTGCATAATGCATGTTCAAACTAAATAAATAATAATCAAATATAATAAATAAATATGAAACTTGATTGCTATGAAAAACTTGTTTATCTATTTATCTATTTATCTATTTATCTACTTGTCTATTTATCTATTTGTAGTTAGTGAATTTGGTTCAATTCCATTTTTTTTTTTTTTTTACTGCTGATTGAGTGGACTGTCGAGTCTCCAGTTTTAGTTGAACTACTAATATGTATTCATTATTAATAATTATTATTCATATTAGTATATAATTCATAGCTATTTTGCTTTAGTATTTCAATTTAATTTACATAAATTTGAATTCATCCTCATATACTAGAACTCAGTCCAATGATTACAAGCTAGAGCGTACTTGGGGCTCATTCACACTATATATCAATTCCAGCTTAGAACATTTTTGTCATTCTATAAAATATATTCAAAATGATATAATTTTCAAGTATTTGACGTTCATACAGCTAGACAGACCTTACATAAATCTGATATACTCTCTTACAGCTTGTGAATGTGCATTAAAAACTGTCCCTAGTTAACAAATAAACTAGAGTCTTCCCCCGTGGGGCCCGCTTTCATTGCTGGATTGCAGCTAGCAGGCGCGCCTAAGACATGTATTTCGTGCAATCTTTTTACAGTCGCTGCGCAAGTTGGCGGCGAAGAAAAGAAAATTTCTTAACTGTACTCAACTCAATTTCACCCACCGGGGCCCACTGCACCAAATGTGCAGCCTAGCTCACAGCATCGTCGGCTTGGGACGTGGCTTGGCTTGGCTTGGCTTTGCGAGGCCGGCAACCTAAACGATCCATCTTCTCTCATGTGCGGCTGTCTGCGCTGCGAGGGACCGTGGCCAGCTCTTTGGCTGCTTAATTGCATTATGGCACGCATCATAAAAATGCATTAGATTTGATTTTCCCAAAACTGGCGGCTCATTGCTGCTGCTAAAAATGCTAACCGTTTCGATGTACGGCTCTTAAACTAGGCTCTGGCTATTTGTTTTGCTTGAAGTCAGTTCTACTAAACTCATTTCAGATTTGTATTACTTTAAATTTATTAATTCTTTAATGTGATAGGCATTTCAATCAGTTTTCTATAACCTGCCATCAAATTTGAGCTTAGGTATGCAGAGTATTTAGTGTTTATGAAACTATTTGAAACAATCAGAGAAGGCCTGGCTGACCCTTTACATTAAATATACATTCCTGATCTGTATATATGTATCCGAGTCGATGTAGACCTCTCATATTTGTTCATATTTGTCAACGTGACGATCTTAAGACGTGTGATAGATAAAATCTTCCTTGCATATTGATCCATAGATAAGCTAGAATTTAATTTCATGCAATTGATTAAATAAGTTCAAAAACTATAGTAAACCTTAATTCTTTTAGTCATCTTGAACCAAGTTTTAGTAAAATCTAAAAAGTCATTTAGCATTCTTTAGTTCTTATATTCTAATGCAGAAAATTGCATTATATTCAGGTAATATAATTCAAAGTTATGTAATATTCTATTGAGTGTGGAAATCAAATGGAAATCTTTAACAGAATTTGCATTAAAAATTGTACCTATTTTATAGCCTTAGAAAAGAAATTATATATTAAAAAATATATATCGAGCATTAAGAATGTTTTATACCGGATTCTATATACATAGGTGTGTATATAATATGTCTTTTTGGTATGTATGTATAGATATAACTACATCATATATTCATATATGTAGAATCTATATTCTATATAGACATGTATGTCTTATGAGTCTTCTTGGTATGAATGTTAACATGTAAAAACAAATAAATTAATTAAAATGTTTAGGGTATTATGTAGTCGATCAGTTCCAAGCAGAGTTCTGCTATCTATAGACATTATCTGGAATGCTTATGAAATCTATTCTAGACGGGTTCAGGGTACTTTCAAGTCGAGCACTCCCAACAAAGGAACACTCTTACTTATTTCTTTAAAATTTGCCAATTTGTTTTTATGTTTCTCGTCGATTATTCAGCTTTAATATTTGTTTGTGTATTTACGAAGTTGAGTTTGCTGGAATCTTATTCCCTAGCCTAGCAATTACACAGGTAGGAGAGCACTGAGATGGTAAGCAAACGCAACAGCCGAGTCAATTGGCCAGCTGCTGCACTAATGCAGCACGAATGCGATCTGAGCATGAATGAGCAAGAGCATCCCATCCATGGGTGAGCAAGTAACGAATACATGTCAGCCCCATAACGCCAAATGCCGATTATACCGATCAAAGAAAGGCAAATTTTGAAGAAGAGAAAAACAAAAACACAGAAATATGGCTAATTTTAATTGGCCAACACCAGAGGCAGCCAGATCTCGCCTCGTGTTTCCATTTGAGTGAACAACCTTGGCCATGGATCGCAATTTATAAAAGCAACGAGTCGACAGCGGTTGCGCTGGAGTATCATTCGAAGATCGTTAGCGGCTGGTAGTTGGTGGAAGTGGATTCAAGTCGGAATATTCATAGTACGATACATCAGTAGGCAGAACAATGACGCGTCTCGAGTGGTTGCTGCTCCTGGCGTGTGCCGCCAGCATTGGAGCTGGTGTGGAGGCTGCCACAACCCAAATGCAGAGACGACGCCGTCATAGCATCGCTGAGAGCTCACAAGCTGCACCTGCTGCTACACCTACAGCTGGCAGCAGCAATTGGGGATTGAGCCCTGAACTGACCTTGGCTCGACGCGTTTACGACGATTGCCAGGAGAAGAACGATTTTGTTGGCTGCCTCAAGCAGAAGGCATTGCACGCCTTGTCGCGCGCTCTCGAGCAGGACTCCATTAAAATCGTCGACGGTCTGGTGCTTGAGAAGCAGAATCAAAGCGACACTGAGAGCATCATCGGATCGCTGACTGATGCCAGGCAGTTCGGCAGTCTGTCGCCCATCGATCGAGCTCTTCTCTCCAAGGCTGACAAGCTGATGCGCACCCATGCGCTCAAAGTAGACATGGACTTGGACTTGAACGTGGGCGTTGCTCGCGGGCATGAGCATAAGAAGAAGAAACACAAAGACGGCGGACACATAAAGTACGTCATTGCTGCACTGCTAACGGCGATGGGCATTGCCGGTCCGCTGGGGCTCAAGGCGCTGGCTGCTATTGCCGGCAAGGCGCTTGTGATTAGCAAAGTCGCTCTGACCATTGCGGGCATAATAGCACTCAAGAAGCTCTTTTCGCACGATCACAGCGAGGAGACCAGCTTCCAGGTGCACGCCGGCGAGCACAACAGGTAACTCTGATCCTATACGCTTGCCCCGGCACTACAAGTCAATTTCAACCAATCATTTCAGACGCAACACGTATGTCATTAGACCCGTCTCGAAAACAAACGCTGGCGTGGGCGTCACAGCTGCCGGCGGTAGCTCCCCGGTGGATCCATATCGCTACTACTACGAGTACCATCAGAAGTAGACATAGAGCTCAAGTCTTTGTTCAAGTTGCGTGTGCGTGTGGGTGTGTTTTATGTATGATGCGTGCTTAAATGTCGTTATTCTCCAAAGCCGATGCAGCTAGACTACCAAAGAATCGAGCCGATCCGAGTGCAGTGAGGTAAAGTCCTTGCAGCCTATTGTGCGTTAAGAGACGGGCGCTAGCTCTTATTGTAGCTCTTTAGTTTAAGTGTAAAATAAGTTATTTTCAAGTGGATCACACAAAATAAACAAGCAATTAAGTGTTACAAAGTTGTTTTCCAAAAAACTTTATTCGGAATGGAAATTGAAAATGCGAATTGAATTCGTATCTATGGAACAATCAATTGGTACAAAATATATGGCAAATAACATTGAGATATCCAATATAAAACGTAATCGTTCTTATTTTAGGTAAAAAAGTATTAAGGATACTGAAATTCAATTATTATACAAACATATTTATCGACAATGCACAACAATAAAATGATATTCGGGCGTAACGCACTGAGAAGGACTATATAAGACATATATCCCACTAATTGTATTCTTACAGAGTATCTTAGTCGGAATCATCAGATACCACGTAGGTTACTGGTGCCTTTGATCTACGTCCACGGTTACAGGCGTCCAAAAGTCCTTTCGTACCGTTTGCTGAATTCTGCACGAGGCGATAAGGAGTAAATAACACGAATCATAGATAGAGTTGTAAAAATATGCTCACTTTTGTGTTAACGGATACATCTAATTTAGCTTTAGCACGAGTTGCAGCTGCGCCACCTCGACCACGAGCTCCACCTCCTCGAGCTGCTCCGCGGCCAGCAGGTTTGGCACTGGATGTCGCGGGCGCCTCTGCCTGGTCGGCTTCATTATTTGCTGTCTTGATGTTAGCAAGTGAGCTCCTAACGCCAAAATCATCCAACATTTTCAGCAGATCATCGGCCTTGTAGCGTTGCCTGAAGTTCTCTATTTCATCATTTATATTCTCAATGGAAGGCAGCGTTTCCATTAAGTGCTCGACAGCCTTTTCATTGTAGAACCTGTAATTTGAATACCTATGAATAGTTGTCTTTCTTCGTATGGGCTGAAACAAACTTGAAAATTTGATCCGCCGCATTGTTGTCGGAACGCTCGACCATGCGATAAGTAACCTCCGCCAATGCCTTTGAGTGCAGAAGCTTGAGCGGATTTTTGTCTTTGACTTCTTCGAAGTACCGATCTACTAGCTCCTCCACACGAGCCGTATTCTCCACCTCCTGAAAGCACCATATAATTATTGAGTTGTAAATGACTCTTTTGACTCAAGGAAGTTGCTTACCATGACTCGCTGCATAGCATCTTTGTCTATATTAACTTTATCACTTTTTGTTCTTTTGATGAGCTTCTCAAACTTGACAACGTCTGCAGCATTAGCCACACGAGTGCCAAAAATCTGGACCGAAACGAATGGTATTGAACATATATGACTCATCAGTGTAGCGGAGACGGAGTCGTATCAGAGGAATCGTGGGCTGCTTTGGGTGACCCGTAAGCAGAGTTTTGGCCCGCTCAATCATTTCCTCCACTTGCTTTATGGCAAAGTTGTACACCTTTGTGGACGCGTCGCCCTGTTTTAGATTCAATTTGTCCACGTAGTCCTCTAGATCGATTGACTCAAAGATAAATGGACGCACCGTTTGCAGCGGCAGTGGCTTGAGATTGAACTTCGTTTTGTAGATCTCCAACAGGCCCACGTGCTTTTTTATCGATTCACCCTTAGCCAGAGAGGTGGCCACTGACGAGCCTGGCTGGGAAACATAAAAATCGCGCAAAGCGTTCACTTCCGGTTCAATGCGACAGTCGTGCTCATGACCCCAAATTATCAAGTGCAGAAAGGCCGGCAATAATTCCTCAGGCAAATAGTTTTTTGGGCCGCGGTCTGCGCGGTTTTGATGTACAACCATTAAATGGAACCAATCTTCTTCAGACTCATTGGGGCAATTGATGGTCACTTTAAAGTCCTTGAAGATACGAACCAGTCGTGCATCATGTATGTGACTTAACCCGTAGAGTGCCATCTTGGTGTCACCCTTGCGAATCAAAATGGGACTTATCTCCACTTTTGTAAGATCTGTCCAACGACCGAAATAGTTAATCAGACCCGTTGTACTAAGCAAATCTAAGGAACTCAAACGCCCAAAGCCACTCGGGTCGTCATGATTGCCGTGTATAGAAAATACAGGTATGGATATATTCAAATTGGGATCCTCGTAGTTTACTGACTGGTTGATAGCATTGTAGAAACACTGCGATTGATCACTTAGTATTTCGAGCGGTACGGGCTTGTCGCCAAATGTATATCGCCTCAGCAATTCAATGCATCTACAAGAGAAATTCAAATTTATAAACAAATCGAAGCTCTGTAACAAATACTCGACTCACTTGTACATAGCATTCTGGCTTGGCACTGAGTCGTGAAATAAATCACCACCAAGCAATATCATATCCACATCCTCGGACACTGCCAGTTCCAATATCTCCTCAAATGCTGTGAAACTATCCTCACCGCGTACTGCGTCCTTTTCAGCATAGCCCAAGTGATTATCTGTGGCCACCAATATGCGGATAATATTATCAACATCCTTTTCAGCTGCCTCTGCTTCTGCCATATTTATTCAGCTTTATTAAAACGAAATCAATTTCCAAAACGCTATTTCACAACTAGAGCGCGGGCCGAACATCGATTTATCGATAAGCCATCAATCAGCTGTTGACTCTTAACCGTACAGATGTCTGGCAACGCTGCTTATATTAAATTGAAGTATATTATTTTCACAATATATAATACATTTTAGGATCAATCACTCAATTCACATCAATAAACTCAAACGCTTCACTTATATAAACTTCCCCGGTAAGCAAGATAAAATGTGCTACATTACTAAAAAGAAATAAAAGAATATATATTTTTTCATTATCTCATCACTCGTGCGGAAAGTGTAACGCTTTTTCAAAGGCATGCAGCTCTTTTCATATGTACATCTCCATATGTACATACATACATATAGTATATGTATAGAGCTCAATACCTGACATTCGATGACATTAAGTCTGACAACTTTCAATATACAAATTTACGACTTCTGAGTAAATGTAGCTTATGTTAGATTTCGAGGTAGAACTGTAGAACAGATAAGATTTACCAGAAAAAATTGAAACGAATTTGTTACATGCTTTACAATTTTATTTCACAAAAGATTATAATAAAATTTGTAAGCAGAAAGTAGAAATATTTAAAAAATTATATTATTTATTATAATTATTTTTGTTGCTGATAGCCTTAATCTCCATTGTTAATTAACATATCTTTGAATTCGTACACATACAAATAACTATTATTAAAGTGTTCTATAAAAGCGGTTAGGACATAGTTACCCCTCTATATATAATATACTTATGTATATTTCTTCTTTAATCTTACTTAAATCAGTTCGAAATTTAATGTTTACCCATTCTGTTCTGTTCCATTCGAATCACAGCCTGCTTCTGTTTCCTTAAGGTTCAAGTTGTTCAATCCAAATATGGTATTATAACTTCATTGATCACTCGCTTGTTCAAATGCCACGAGAGATGGTGAACGTTAGGTTTAACAATAATAATTAGTTTATCAGCTTCCAGTAAGGTTTTTAGTCCGATCGAGTCATTCATGTAGATTTCCCGTTTGTAAAAGGGAACCACATCCAATGATTCATCGAAATAACTAAAGTGACTGGAGGAAAAAAGTTTAATATTATATTATATTTTGTAGACATGAGTATGTTACCTAGATTGCCATGGTGTAATTACATCATCATTAGGTCCTCCGATAAGAACAAGCTTATTCAGCCGAACCATTCCCATTTTGAACGAAGTTGAATTGGAGCTCAGCTTCTCATTGTTAATCAGAGGCAAGAATTCACTATATTTCATATATAGAGCTTGTTTATGCGGGTCGTTCCAGTATCCGCCAACCGACGTGTGTTGCCCCACCCGTGAGTAAAATAGTTCATATGCAGTCTTTGCGGCAAGATCCGGAAAAATTAAATGCAAGAAACTTGCTGAAAGGATAAATTAGTTTAATGAGTCTTAATCCGTTGGCATAAATGTACTACATACTTCCATATTGTCCAGCTTGGGGTGATGATAGCGATATAAAGGTTTTTACATTGTGATTAGGTAGACTTTGTATAGCCGCCCTCGCCAAGAGCCCGCCTTGAGAGTAACCTGCGTAGAGAATCAGTAATCAATAACAGAGTCAAAAGATAATTTCTATTTGCGGCATACCTAGTACAATTATACCTTCCGGGTGGAGCTTTCCAATTTGATCTAAAATATAATAATAATAATAAATAATGGTAGACCTTTTTTAATAGTATTAACCCACCTATATAATCTCTGATTTGTTGGACTTGCCACCAGGCATTCTCTAGGCTGTACCAGCCGCTGAATTTATCGCAATTGTACACAACTGTACCCGGATGCAACTAAACCGTAAACAAATGGAATTAAAAAATTGACTTTGAACTCGTCATTAGGCACAAACAATAATAAACAATAACAAAGAAAGGTTCGACCTCCCGAACTTACTTTTTCAATATGTCGCACCAAAACTGTCATAGATTCAGCACCCGATAGTATGCCATGGAGTATTACAACTGGCTTGTATGCCAGAGATACAACAAAGTACATGCATAATATGAGCAAGTACTTTATTCTCATTTTTTAATCCGCTGATGATGTGCGTCCTTGCCAAAAGATTTTGTTTTGCGTTTATTTTACTTACATAGCTATAATTAACAACTGTTAACGGAGGAGTGAGTATGTCAACAGAGGAGCAAAGCTGTTATGTTATCCAGCTGTTAATAAATCAAAATTAGTATGCAGCTCAACATTTACAGCTTAAGCAAAATTTGCATTTAGAAAGTCTCGAAATATTTTAAAAACTGAAGAAAAACTCAATATTGCAATTTAAAGACTTATTGTATATAATTATGCTCATTTATTCTTTTCTCATCTTAGACCAATTTTGTTATATACTTTCACTAATGAATCTGTTCTTAAATATATGTGTGTAGATGCGGCAAAACAATTAAATACATCGAACTTATCAAGCCCTTCATTAACGTTCACTTTAAAATTACATTTCAAATATATATACATATGTATGTGTATATATATGAGGATGATTTACAAGCTTCTCTTTAACATTTATTTATTACTAATAATAGAAGTGCTCGCCCAGGCCGTTCGATACTTCTGCTTCAGTTTCAGTTTCCGTCTCTGTTTCAGCTGCAGCTACAGGGATTGAACTTCACCCAGCCACCTCCTCGCTGACAAAGTCCAGCTTGACAACCTCTGCGGGCAAGCACTCCTCCACATCGTTCTCCTGCACATTTATCCTATTTAGCGTCATCGACACATCGGGCCCGCACTTGAGACCAGCATTTGTAGAGGTGTTTGATGTGGTGCTAACCACATCCTCAGCAACCACAACGGCACCCACGCCAGCTGCTGTCACTGCTGTGGCTCCAACACTTGGCGACAATACTGAGCTATTTGAGTTGGCAGGCACAATGATTTGCTGTGTTGCAGTTGTCGCCACGATTGGCAGCGTTGTCTGCTGCATCGCCGTCGTTGACGTGGGCTGCTGTATGATGATGTTCTCTGTGATGGTTGGCGTATTGGCGGCGGCGGCTGCTGCTGCTGCGGCTTGGGCTGCAGCTAAAGCAGCTGCTTTTTGTTGTTGCATTTGCTGAAATTGCTTGATTGTCACCGTTGTTGTTGTTGTTGTTGTTTGCTGCGGCTGCAATATTATTTGCTTTGCTTGCTGCTGCTGCGGCAGAGGCAGCGGCTGCGACTGCGGCTGTTGCTGCTGTATGATGTGTGATTTAAATACGTGTTGCTGCTGTGGCTGTTGCTGTTGGACAATGGGCAACTGTTGCACTGTTTGTATGACATGCTGCACCTGCTGTACGGGCACTTGCTTGGCCGGTATTCCAGCATCCTCGAAGGCCTTCTTCTTCAGCGCCTGTCGTATCTGGGAGCTGTGGAAAATTAAATTTCATTTTATTGAGTTTACTGCTTTCCGTATCATGTTCTCTCGCTCTTACACTGTGCGGTTTTTAATGCTTAAACTGATTTTGCTCAGATCATCGGAGAAGCGCATAATGGACGAGTGTAACATGTCAATTTCCTCATCTGTCCATTTACTGTGGCATAGCGAGGGAACATGAGATTCAGTTAAAGCCATCTTTCATTTATAGCCGACTCTCACTTACCCAGAGGGAGATTCGGCATTTGGATGCAATTGCATTGTCAAATCCCCGAGTCTGCTGAACGCTTGGCCCGCTGCCGTGAAAATTTCCCCAACCTGTGCAAAACCACAAAAATATTTATACGTGTACTCAAGGCAAGTTGTTTATGATTAGCCTGCGTTGCAAATTCAAAACAAACGCGCCCCATGAAGCAAAACAACATTTCGCTAACATTCGCATTCGAAGGAGTGAGATGAACTGACCGAGGGACGCTCAGCCGCCAAAAATTTTGCAACACACTTTTGAGGAGCGGCATTTCGATGGGAAATTCACTTGAACTAATTAAAATGAACTGCATTCGATTTAAACATACCTTTGTTGCCGAATTCATGGCCCACTTAAGCAGAATTACTTTTTTTTAATACAAGATTTAATATGTGTGTGGTGGTTTGCCGACAATTGTTCGATCAGCTGGCTTGCAACCCTTGTATTTTCGATTTATCAAGCGAAGGGTTATCGGTCACATCGATAGGTTCAATTTCAATGTTTCCACCTCGTACATTACTTATACACATTTTTGTAGGACGCGCCAAAAATAATTTATTTAAATTAAGAGTGCTTCAATTTAAAATGCAAATTATACAAAAATGGCACTCAATATTTTCATCCTAATCATACACTTATACAAATATATCCTAAATATACATATACATATAATCACTCAACGCTGTAACATTATAATAATAAAAATGAGAAAAAAAAAAAAAAACAAACAAACAATTTATTTTGAGGATCTACCAGTATCGAAGCCAGAACCCTGACGCAGTTCATCCAGCTCTTCCCGTCGCATTTTAAGTGCTCTTTTAGCCAATTCGTATTTACTGGTAAGCGCGGAAAATTCTTTTTTCTGCATTTCCAATTGGGACTGTAAACATATAACAATTCGGATTAGTTTTTACTAACTAAACTATTATATTATAGTATAAGTAAATGTACCTTAAGCACGTTGATTTGACCAGCCGTTTGAGACGATATATTCGATGTATCGTTATTTTCGTTTTGTCTTAACTGCTGCTCCAAGTCTTTTATTTTATTATAACGATGTCGACACAGTTGCATGCTATCATGGAACTTGTCAGTCATCTTTTTTAGTTCCGTCTCTAGATTGGATTCCGTTTGAGTCTCAACAGATTTTCCCTCAACAGGAGGTCGACTGCTCGCCGTGATGGCAGCAGAAGCCGTGCAGACGTTTAATTTACTCATAAGATCAGCATTCTTTTGTTTAATGCGCTTGATCTCATCACGCGCCTTGGCTTGCTCATCGAGTAGACGCTTCTTTAATAAAGCTGTCTCTTCCTTCAAGGGATGGTTCTTCAACTCAATGTTTAAAGCAGTCACCATGCTTGCCTTTATGAACAACTCGCGCTGACACTCTTGCAGCTTACGATCAAGTTCCGCACAGTTGCACTTGTTGTCTAAGTGTGAGAAGTTGATTGATTAACTAATTGACGAACGGATAGCAATTGACAGTTCTGGAAACCTACCCACGGGATCCGTCATGCAGGCCACATTACGGGAATCATTCCAATAGGATTGGCGCCTTCGTTCATCGTGTGTGCTGATTCTTCGATTTCTGCGCACCTCAGAATCAATGCCCATCGATTTCTATAGGTAACACAAATATATCAGTTATAAATATATGTGAGTTATTACAAAGAACTTTTTACCCTGGGCTGGCTAGCATCACGATCCAAACTTTTTCTGGCCCCAGGCGATGTATTCGAAGCGTTTGAATCAAATGAAACATTGCTGCCATTTGCCTTGGCTCGTAACTCTGCCTCCAGCTTCTTGAGTATTTCAGTGGTTGTGCACAGTCTCTCTTCCAAGTCGCGCTTATCCTCCAAAAGACTGGAAACTGTGCAATCCAGACGTTTACGTTCTTCGTCAAAGTTGCTCCTGGACGCCAGCTGCGTTCAGACAACTAGTCAGATAAAGATATATAACAATTAAATTAAATAGTGAAACTTACCAGGGATGAGCGAAGATTTTCAACATCTTTTTGTAAGTTCTCATTTTGCAGTCGCAGTTCATCGATACTTTTATTGTCTTCTGCTGCAGCAGCTGCAAGACGATGCTCCAGTTGAACCAACGCTATTTTCTGTTGTTCTGATGCTGCTTTCATAGCTTCGCAGTTCGCTTCCATAGCACTCAACTTGAACTGAAGTTGATCATTTGTCTCCTGCAGGCGACTCTGCAGTTGAGTGGACTCTATTTTCTGCTGTTGCAATTCTTTCTGCAAAGCATCACAATTCGCCTCTTTAGCCTCTAATTTGCTTTGAAGTTGTACACTGCTTTCACGGAGACGATGCTCTTGATGTCTCAATTTCTTCTGCAAAGCATCGCAATCGGCTTCCTTATCCACTAACTTGGACTGCAGTTCAGCATTAGCTTCTTCCAGGCGCTCTTGGTGTGCTTGAAGCTGCGTAATTCCTCCCTCTAGTCTCAATTTATCCTCTTCGAGTTTGGATTTATCTGTTACGAGTCCAGCATTGATCTCTTCGAGTCTCGCATTGATCTCTTCGAGCCTGGCTTTGTCTTCTTCCAGTCGAGTTTTGACTTCTTCGATTTGTCCATTGCCCACCAGAAGTCGAGTATTGGTTTCTTGAAGTTGGGCCGCAAGCTCTTTTTCCTTTTGTAAAAGATCCTGCGCATTCACCATATTCTTGAGCTGGACTGATAGCTGGTTGTTTAAGGTATCAGCTTCTAGTTTTTGACTCACCAGAGAGTCAAGCTTCAATTGCAACTCAGCCTTTGAGCTTTCCAGCTCGACCAGTTTTCGTTCAAATTGTTGAGACTGTTGCAATATTTGTGCCTCCAGATTTTTTAGCTTGTCCATTAGCTTTGACTGTTCGGAGCATCCGTGCTCCAAGTCCAAGTGCAGCTTTTCAACTTCAGCCTTTCGTGCTGTTAGATCATTGTTAGCCGATAGCAATTCACTTTCAAGATTTTGCACTCTCTGCGCGAGATATTCATTGCGATCCTTTGTCGTACAAAGCTGAGATTTAATTTCTTCATGGTCCATCTGAAGTTTTTCCAAATTCAAAGCCTTCAGATTTGCCTGCTTGATATCATATGAGAGGACTTCAATCTTTGCATTTAAGATTTCAACTTTTTCCATAAAATCAGCCTTTTCGTTCTCACTCGCGTCCAGCTCAGCACGCAGCTGTTGCGCAATTCTCTTTTGCTGATGGCGTTCATTCTGTTCAGTGAGCAGTTCACTGTTCAAGCTTTCGATCCTTAGCTCGCTCTCAGCAATGGACGCCTCCAATGTGCTCTTCTCCACCTTCAGCTTTTCCATATTTAGTTCATGTTCAACCTTCAGGTGCTCGTACTGAAGTATTTGCGATTCGTATTTATCGTGCAGCTGCTGCGCTATGTCGTTCGAAGATGTGACCGATTCACGTTCATTCTCTTGCTGTTCCTTGTTGCTCAATTGGACTTTCATCTGTTGGACTAGCTTCTGGCTGGCATCATACATTGATTCGAGATCTTGTTTCTCCTTGATCAGTTGATCGACTGCCAGCTTATTCGCAGTCTTAACAGACAAGAGCTCAGCTTCGCTATCGGCGCTCAGTTTCGCACAGCGCTCCTCAGTCGATGACAATTGCTTTTGCAAGTTCAGCAATGTCGATTCGTACTGGTCCTTGCTCTCCGCCCACTGGACATTATATTTGCGCAGATTTTCACGATACTCGCATTCGCTGAGTTCAATTTTCTGTAAGTACTCTAGCTGAGCATTGTTCATTTGATTCTTGTTCTCTTTCTCCATCAAATTTAATTCATGTTTGGCAGTATCCAGTGCGAGCTGCATCTCGGTGACACGTTTCTCGTATTCGTCTCTCGAGCGCTCTATTTCGGAGGTCTGTGCAAGGCGCTGTCTTAATGCTTCGGCAGTTTCTTCAGCCTTCATGCTACGTTCTAGCAGCTGGGCATTGGACTCTTGAAGTTTATCGATGCGATTTGCATCGTCCGTCAATTTGGCAGCCTGTCGTTCGAGTAGCTCTTGATTTTTGTTGTTATTCTCTTTTAGTTCCACCTGCGTCACGCCCATTGATATACAGCGCTCGTTCATCTCCTGCAGCTCAGACTGAATCTTTTCAATCAGCTCATCCTTCAGCAGGATTTGCGTCTGCAGCCTATCGACCTCGGCATTCAGATCAGACAATTTGGCTTCAACCTCCTCTTTGTTTTGCTGCGGCACGCTGTCCTCCTCGCTCATCAAAGTCTGCGCACTGTTTGACATGATCTGGCTCTCGTTTATCGTGCTTTCTTTGACTTTCTCCTGCAGCTCCTCGCAGACCATAGTCATCTCGGCGTGTTGCTTCTCGAGCGATTCGATTTGCCGTTGATAGTCTTCAACTTTGTTGACTATCACCGATTTTTCCAGCAGCGCAGACTCCAGGTTCGTCATCTGTTCGCGCATCTCATTTATCGTGCCTTCCGTTGCATCAATAAGCATATTCTTCTCATTAACTTCACTTTCCAGTTGCGCGATATGTGAGAGCAGCTGCTCGATCCGCTTATCCTTTTCATCGCTATTTTCTGCCATTTGATACTGTTTCAGCTCCGCTTGTAGCTTGGTGCACTGCTCACGCAGACTGTCGCCATCCTGCATGCTATCAACTAGCTGATTGGATAGATCTTCGTACTCATGTTGCATTTCATTGTACTTGGATTTCAATTGAGCTAGGCTCTCGACGAGTTCGTCATTGTGCGCCTTCAGCTCCTGTATAATTGCTGTTTTATAGCCGTCTTCTTCATTTGTGGTCTGCAGGAGCTTCTGCTGCACCTGCTCGAAAGATTGCTTCAACGTGCTAATTTCCTGCTGCAAGCTTTCATTCTCAAGCAATAGCTTCCGATGTTCCTCCTCTGTGGATGCTGTTGTCTGTGCGAGGAGTTCATAATCCTGCTGTAGCTTTTGGTATTTTGCCTGTATGAGATCGTACTCGGCCTGCATGCTTCTTATGATGTTATCGTGTTGCTGCTGTGCCACTTCTAAATCGTCGCATTTCTCCTGGAGCACAGTCTTGGCTTCCTCGGCAGAGATGACATCGCGGCTTAGACGGTCACACAGCTCCGACTTTTCAGCCACATCCGTTGTCGCCTGCCTGTAGGCGCTCTGCACATTTTCGAGCTGAGCACGCGTGTTGGCGATCTCTGTACGCAGCTCTTCGCGCTCAGAGTCGATGACCTGGGCGGTATCAAGATTAGATGTTGTCTTCCTGAACTCGTCCAGCATGCGCTCTAGATCTACACACTTTTTACAGATGCGCTCGCAACTGAGTTCAATCTCCGGGTACATGGAACGCATCTGATCCTCCTTACTGTTCCGTAGCACATCTTTAGATAACTCCTTGAGGCTCTTCTCCAGATTCTCGATGGTGTCCGCTTTCTCAGATAGCACCGACAGCAGCTCATTCTCCCGCAACTTCGACTTCGATTTATGGTTCTCGAACTGAAACTCCAAATCGACAGCCGCACGATTTTCCATCTCCAGCCTGTCAACTGTTTGCTTCAACGTCTTCAGCTGATTCTCGTATTGCTCGATTTTTGTATCAGCTGCTTCCTTCGACTTGGTCAGAGCATCTACCTCGGCTTGAAGAGCTTCACAGCTGAAAGATGGGAAAACAATTAGATATGAAAATTTACTCGAGTCTTCAATTAGTATTGATTGGTGACCAATTGCTCGATTAAAACTGAATTCCGGGTTACAAATTGTTCATAGTTTCTCTATATTATATATGTATAATGAGAAACGCACAATTTTTAAGATTACTTGGCCGTTGTGCCTGGGATCTGTTTTTCCGGAACGTGCATTAATTATAGGGAGCTACCTATAAATAGAAACTGCTGCAGCCGCCTGCAGATGCTTACAGACAGTCTTCCAGTTGATGTTGAAGCTATAACAAATAGATACACATGCACACACACACACACATACACACTCACATTTGGGTTATACGAGCATATTTACAAATAAAAAAAAAAAAATAAAAAAAAATTATTTGCTGCGCTGTTGCATTCGCTTTTACTCATGCATAAACATATATATATTTACTCACACACTACTTAAGTTTGGTTGAGGGCCAATTTAGTTGTGAGTTACATCAGAGAGCATTTGGGTATAGAGTAGTTATGAGATTGACTGAAGACGTCATCGATCGAAGCGCGCGTCGGGCAATAGGTGCGGGCGGACTGTTGGACAGCTGAGTTCGAAATAAAATTAACTTCTGGAGCAACAACATTTATCGACGACAACGACGTCGAATGCTTTATTGTTTAGATCGTTTTTGCTTATCGCATTCGCATTCAGTCAAACGTCAGGGCGATCGGCTGGGCCAAAAATTATTCGCAAAAGTCGCTCCCATCACCTATGTATAGGTATAGGTGTAGTTCAGTGCTATCAAAACAAAACGCTTAACAACAACAGCGACAACAAAACGCTGTGTGAGTGGGCTTTGCTAAGCATTTGTTTATCTTCAGTCAGCTTGCAGCAGCTCGTGCGGGCCTCTCGCTCACGTCGTTGTCGGCAACTGATTCAGAGAACACGAAACAAAACGAATGCCACAAAATAGAAGAGACGCCAAACAGAAGCCCAACACGAGTTGACTTCGTGTCTAGTTAATGGGGCGCACCTGAAGTGGTGAATTACCCAAATTCAAATTTAAATCCAACAAACTCGTAAAGAGAATGATAAATATAGTCCACATTAGATATACACATTATTTTATGATGATATATTAAAAACGAAAAATGAATAGAGTGTAACGTTTTTTATGAAAAATTATGTCACAGGTAAAATCAGATACCAACTCTACAACGGTGCTAAATTCATTATTAATAAACTATTAGATTCGTAATACGATTTCTTGTAGTAACCGGATATAAACTATTTTCGAACATAAGTTCAAAATTATTCCCCTTTCGAATAATCATTATGTTAACTGTAAATATAGAGTCGGCAATCGAAATCGGTTTCAGTAGACTACTGGGTATCTCATAGTTGATTAAGTTCGAGTGGAAAGAATATTATTTCTTTATACAATGTCATAAAATCATTAAAAAAGTTCGATTCAAAAAATTGCTGGAATCGTGCTAGTTAGTATGTAACTCACCGCTCGATTAGATCGACTCTCTCAGACTGCAGCTCATCAACTTGAGCTGTAGCGACAGTTAACTTTTCATTTAGGTCTTCCCACTCGTTACCAATGTTTTGCTCTAGCTTCACGAACGTTGATAACTCCACAAGATCACGTTCGATCAGTTGCTTACTACGCATGTTCGGAAAATATGTTTGATGGGAACATGCATGCGATTTTGATAATTATGAAATATATGAAATTATTAGTGAGAGATGAGATTGATGATGGAATGATTAATGCTATGGTAGGCTTCACCTACCTTTGCTCGCCTCCTTGGGAAATGCGGGGAGTTAGGCTTAGCGGTGGAAGGATGCGGCTATTGGTCATCGGGTCGGGTGCTTCCCCAAAGTTGAAGCCAGCGGAGGGTTTAAATTCTTCTTCCTCGGTTACTTCCAGAGACTTCATAATGTTTATTGTTTTGGGCGCATTGAGGCCGGGCCGATGGCTCAAATACGGAGTTGAAGGATTGAAAATTGGTTTCGGCAAACCCGAGAATTTGCGATGTCCGTTTAACGCACTTGTTGAACTGGGCGGGGAAGCCTCATCGCCGTTCGCTGCCACAGGATGTGGATTCGATGTAGCTGGACACCAAGTGCGACGACGATTCTTATTGCGGTTATCAGCAATTGTATTGCTGCTTATTATCTTCAACGTATCCGTCTTGATTCGTTGCTCCAGCAGCCGCACCTTGATCTGGCTCTGATTTATGCGCTGCTCCTCAGCCAAGCGATCCTTGAGCTCCTTAATTTCGCGCTCTAGACGCTTCATCATGGTCGCATCCGATACAATTTCATTCATTTGTGGTTTTGAGCGGATTTTCTTGGCGCGCATCGCAAAGTTCAACGTCGACTGAGATTCTTCCAAAATGGATGGTTTGATGCTACAAATTATAGACGTAAATGCATTGCCGCCCAACGAGGCCTGCAATATGCGCGTCAGCTTCGAGTCCCGAAAGCTAACATATTTATTCTCCTCGTTTTCAGCCAGACTTTTGATCACATTGCTCAGGAAGTGAAGGCTCTTATTGATGTGTCCGCCCTCCTTCAAACGTGCGCCACGCGCTCCCGTCTGATCGGCACGCTCAGAGCCTGCCAGATCCACCAGATTTAGCAGGCTTTGAATAACAGCATCATCATCATTCCGATCAGTTTTACGCGATTCAATGATCTGCAGAATAGAAATAACATATGTATGTAATACATAAATATTCGATCTAGGACTGGGACTTACAATGCGGAATATCGCATGTGAGCGACTGGAACGTTCATTCAAGTTGGTTTCACCCACAGTGCGCTCCTTGTTGCCCATGCACAGGAACTGCAGCAGGTCTTCTTCGCTGGTAATGATGCACTCCTCGCAGTTGACGTGCACCATGCCGTTGCTCTCGTGAATCTTGAGATCATGATTCTTCTTATTGAGCAAATCGTAGATTTTCTCGTTGTAAATCTCAATGTAACCGACCCGCAGCAAAAAGTCGCGATCGCTGTGCCGAGCAATCTGTTTGAAGATCTCCTTTGCAGCCAGGACCATTACACCAGGATTCTGCTCATCGCCCATCATGGTGTACGTCTTGCCCGACGAGGTTTGACCGTAAGCAAATATTGTGCCATTGAAGCCCTTCATGCAGGCTTCTATAATGTGTTTGGCCATGCAGTCGAAAACAATTTGATTGTTCGAGTCCTGATCGAAGACATAGTCTGCAAGAATCGATTCAGTAGTGGCATCTCAAAAGAGAGCTTTCGACTTTCACTTACCGAAGACGCAGGGCTCCGACTGGCCGTCGATGATTTGAATGGTGCGATTGTCCTTCACCTGCCACAATGTGGTCTTGTCTTGCTCGCAGGGACGCACCTTGATACACACCTGAATGGCGTTTTTGGCAGACATTTTTAAACAAAAATACAATTAAACAATTTTTAGATTTATTTTTTTTTAAATAGAAAACAACACTACTCGATGCACGAACAACTGTTTTCACATAACATTTCATTACAGTTAATTCGAAACAAATGCCGCTTCCAACTTCTTCTTTTAAGTTTGCCATTCACCAGAGCAGCAAGCCTCTTTATCGAAATCCATAACAGTGCGGTAACAGAATCGCTATTGTTATCGTTGCGATCACTTTCAGGACTGCAAAACTGATGGTTCCGTTATGTTCAAAGTGAAACTTTAATTTGTATGAATATGAAACAGAATGCAAATAACAAGGTTTGTTCTTTTCAACGCATTTTTATTGTAATTTTAATAAATATTTATAACTTTCTAAGCACATGGATCTCTACTTAAATTGCTTATGTAACTTTTATTTAACTAACTCATTTAATTCTAGCGACTTAATTGCATATTGTGTGTGAGGTTGTGTGCGTATGCATTGGTGTGTGTGTGTGTGTGTGAGTGCATTTCAGGTTTACATACATAGGTATCAAAATGCATATTGCAGTGGGCATGTTCGAAATGAAACAAACATAAGCACAACCAAGGTAAATGGACAGTGAGTGAGGGATGTGAACAAATTTAACATATTTGTATTTACTTATAACTTGCTTTATTTAATATTTATATATATAAATATATATATGATTTATTTTCTACTCATTTTCCATATTCAATAAAATTTATGCTAAATATTTGATGACTCGTGTAATTTAGTTCGAGAAACACAATTACAATGCGACAAAAAATATATATCTATAGGTATATGTATGTATATGTGTGTATAGTATGTATATGTATATGTATATTCAAAATTGCGCGCTTAAATAATAACATATTTAAATTAATTGAGGTAGAAAAATTACTAAAAATTAACACATATTCATAATTATAATAAGGCAAGTGGGGGAGTTTTCAACTCTTGTAGAGTTTCGTCTTCAAACTAACAATAAAACTAGCAAAGAATTTTGGGTATATTCAAACTAAACGTACATACAGGAAGTCGGGCATATAATAACAAGAAGAAACCTTTCAATATATGTAGCTTGGTGCGAGTCGAGTTTTTCCTTTTCGTTTTCTATAAATTAAGAGTGAACTGAGTATGTTGAGGTATTTGATTCAATTACACTTAACCCCAAAACAAATTGGATTGCAATTATAACTAGGCACACATATGCATATAAATGTATGTGTGTGTATGTATTTGTAACTCTCATTTGTATAAATAATGTTCGAAATTTACATTGCCTGAAAATCGTTTATATATGTAACTATAATATTAAATTGGCTTGAGTTCTTAGTTTTCCTCTCGTACTCATCCAATGGAGAACCTAAAACTAGGCAGCTGTCAAGTCAGCTATGAAAGTTGTATGCATGTATGTATGTATATGTATGCTATAAGCAAGTCTGACCATAACGAACGTAGAGCTATATGGAAGATATATTACGAATTGGATGGTTCACACAATTTCATTCAGTTGAGGTAGTTTGGTTGTTCTGCGTGTATTCCTGAGATATGGTTAGCATTATAAATAGTATACATATATATACATATATATGCGTATATACATATACATATACATATACATATATGTATAGGTAGGCTGTGGCATGGCACATCTGAATTGTTTCTCTTTCACAATAACACACACATATACATGTCAAAAACTGAGACGGATTTTCGTAGAGTATTCAATTGGAGTATGCGTATAGTCCGCTTAAATGCTTGCTTGCTTCTTAGCTATTTACAGAATTGAATTGCTAACACTATATTATATATTTATATATATATATATATGTTTTTGTATATGCCTAGATCTAGGTTTAAGTTTAGGGGTTTTGGAGTTGAATTTGAAACTGTCTTGGTTCTTGCATTCCTAAGCTGCCTTTTACATACACACAACAGGTACATGTGTATATATAGTATATAGCATATATATACATATATATATGGATAAGTATGTATATGTATATCTAACGTCCATTCCAACTCACATACGTATTGTATAGCAGTGTCTTCTTCCCTTCCTTCTTTCTTTCGTCTTTGAAAAGCACAACATAAATTCTACTATATATAATAAACGCAGCACATGTCATGATATTATTTCATGAACTGTTTCTAAGTCCTAGGTAACTATCGTAACTATCGTATGCATATATATTATATTGTACACGTAAACTGGTATACATGAGGATAAGGCTACTCGTTACAAATGTTCCATTTTCTGGGTATACAACTGTTCACGACGACGACGACGACGGCGACGGCGACGGCGACGAAGACGATGATTTTTCAAATTACGATATACGAATATCGTAATATCGTAAAAACTTAATATCTTTTGTTCTCCTATGCGTGACGATGACGATGCTTCTCAAAATGCGATATGAGAATATCGTAATATTCTAATATCGTAAATATCTTTTGCTCTCTTATAAACGACCCGCTCTCTATAACTGTGTGTGCGCTTTCTCTCTCCCTCCCTCTCTCTCTCTCTCTCTCTCTCTCTCTCTCTCTCTTCTTGCTCTCCCTCTCTGTGTGCTTGTCTGTGTGTGTGTGTGTGTGTGTGTGTGTATTGCCTCTAGCTTATGTATGATGCACGCCCTCATCCTCAGAGAAATTATCTTCGGCATCCGAATTGTTTGCCTCATTATTGCTGCCCGACTGATTGTTGTTGTCGAGACTCAGGCCCAGGTCCATGGGCTCAGAGCCATCCCGCCGTATCTCAGCCTCAGCATCCACATCCGCTTCATCATGCCCCCCGCCAGCGCCAGCTCCCAGATTGCCATGAATATGACCCATCGAGCTCAGCCCCAAGGGGCCGTTGGCATCGGGCGAGAGACTCCTCGAGTGCTGATGCTGCTGTTGCTGCTGTTGGTCGCGTCTCAGTATTGGCTCAATGGACAGTCCAGCGGCGCCCTGGCCAAATCCACTCGCTGCTGCGCCAGCCGCGCCGGCCAGCTTGCTGAGGTCGAACTGAGCTGGCAGCAGGCCCGCCGGCAGCTTGTCCAGACTGTGACCCATGGCGTTCAGCTGGGCCATTTTGGCGGCATGCAATGCGGCCGCAGCTGCATGCTCCTGCGTCATGCCCATGCCTGCAACGGAGGAGATTGGTTAGTTTGAGTTGGAGAGGATGTTCAATTCCTGCTATTCCTGGTACTCACCGAAAGTATTCTCTGTGATGAACTGCAGATAGGTGTCCAGGAGCGATTGCCCCGCACTGCTGCTGCCGCCGGCTGCGGCGTTCAGCTCCTTCTGCTGGCCCATGGCGGCCGCTGCAGCTGCTGCCGCCGCAGCCTCGTTCCGCATGCGCGAAATGGTGGTGTTGGCATGGCCGAAGTTGCTCAGCAAGCTCTCGTGGTAGCGGCTCAGATCGTTGGCATTGTTGCCATAGAGCACGCTGCCGGTGGTCAGATCTTCGGGGTCATCGTCGGAGTCGTCGGCATCGTCCAGGGGGCCGCCGCTGGCATTGCTCAGGTCTAGCTTCTGGGAGCCGTTTCCGCCGTTGCCGGCACCGCCGCTGCTGCCGCTGCCGCCGGTGGGCGAGGCGCGGGCGCGCAGCTCAGCGGGCGATATCTTGACGCCGGCCTTGGCCAGCAGCCGCGAGGCGAGATCTGGATCGAAGGCGCTCGGCATGGGCAGCACAGGCAGATCCTTCGTGGAAATGCCGCGATGCTGGCGCGACATGTGCGAAGTGCAGCGAGTTCCGCGACTTGGCCACGGTGCCGCACAGCACGCAGCGATAGCCCGGACACACCGTGTGCTTGTCCTCCAGGTGGGTGCGCAGCGTGTGAGCCGAGCGATAGATCTTGCCGCACTTCGGGCAAGGCCTCGGATCTGTGGCACGCACACGCATCTCCAGCGAGCGACGCGAAACTGTCGATGGAACAAACATATATATATATGAGTAACTATAGATAATGAATGAAACTATTTAATTCAATTAAAATAATTCAATTCACTCGACTTTTCTTCGTTTGCTCTTTATTATTAAACAAAAACATAATCGCCTCATCGAGTCGTACATCAATTTGAGAATACATTTCTTGCCTTTAAGAGCTACGCGTTCTCCAAACAATTGGCCAAACTAAAATATATATATATAATTATATATATCTATGTATATATTCGTATATAAATTATAATAGAAGTAGGAGTACGCATATGCACACATACATACATACATACATGCATGCATGTGTGCATGTGCATTTGTTATGGGCTACACAACTGTAAAATTGTCCGTGTCGAAATGGAACATAAGATCTTCCCAACGATCTTCGATCTTCGATCTTCGATCTATGATCATCGATATTCGCAGTTGAAGTCGATTTGTATTTTTTGTTTAGTTTTAATTTTAATTAGTTTTTTCTTTTTGATTAACATTATAGGAACCTTTTTACGTATGCTTTTCTCTCTTGATGCTCTTTTGACATACTTATATACGAAACTAGAAATCAAATGACAATTTTGAGCTCTTTTGAAATTTTTCTCTAATAAAATTTGCAACTTCTCGCTTCTCTAAGTGTGTGTGTGTGTGTGTGTGTGTGTGTGTGTATTTTTTGGTTTTCTTTTCTTTTGTTTTTTATCTTGGCTAAAAATATATTACGCAGGCACATTCTATTTTGTAGTATCATTATAATTAATTATAATAACTATTTATAATTGTTTCTGCTCGGTATTCAGCTCATATTTATCTACAAATACCTTGTTTCATATACTAAATATATAATATATTTATATATTTATATTGTTTATACGCTTATGTAGTAGATAGTATACTATAAATTGTGTATGCAGCTTCGTTACTTGCGCTTCGTTCCTATGCACGTATAATACTGGAGTTTAGTGGAGTACCCTAGTACCAGCGAAAGCGCCATCTAGCGTGTGGTAGTCATCCAGCAGCGACACCTTACTAAAAATTACATTTCACTTTGCAGCTCTGCTACGCCTCATAGGTGACAAAAGTGTATTCGAGTGTATGTGTGCGAATGTGTATGTGTATGTGTGTGGGTGTGTGTGTTTACTAATTATGGAATATTATTATTATAGTTCATATAATCATCTCTGGGCTCTTTACAGTGTAAAACTAAGCTTTGTATGTTGTACATATATAAAGTTGCACATACGCAGTAGTGGAAGTACGAATATGTACTATTTCATAGTATAGTATACTATATATATTTCTTTTGAATATAGGAACGTAATAATTGTTGTATGCCAGCCTCCTCAAGTCGCTTCAGCCAAGAAATTTCAAATGGGGAACAAAAAAAAAATAATATAATATTTGTAGCTAAATTTGAATAATGTAAAAATCCAAATAAATTGTTAAACTAGACCCAAAGAGTTTTCTTCAAAATGAAACCGTCTTAGGTAAAATACAAATAGAGGAAAAGCTTTCAAATTTCTTGGCTCAGTCAAGTGGCCTGGGCTTTGGCGACGTCTCGCTTCTGGCTCGATCGAGTTTAGTACTACGTTTTTTTTTTTTTTTTTTTTGGTTTTTGGTTTTACTTATTCTGTTTTCTTTGGCTATCTAGGATAGACGCGAGTGTCCCGAGTTTGGGGCTTAGGATTATTGTCGCCTTTTGACCAGCTAGCAGCAACCTAGGAAAGCGTTTGATGTCGCCACTAGTGCGAGTATCTGCGGGCATATTGGTTGTGGACTATTGGGCACCGGCTCGTACCGCCGTCGGGCGACGAGAACTAGTTGGCCGCTTCGCTCTTGAACTTGAAGTCGGGTCCGCCGGCGAAGGGGCCGCCGGAGGAGCGCATCGCCTTCATTTTGGCCCACTGCAGCGTGTGCTTGATGCGCATGTGATTGCGCACCGAGTTGGGATGGGCGAAGCGACGGCCGCACTCGATCACCGGACAGACGGGACTGTCGCGCGGATAGTGTCTGTCCAGGTGCTGGCGGAAGACGCGCTGCTCCAGCGGCGTCTCGCACAGCGGGCAGGGCAGCATGTAGTTGCTGCCAGCATTGCTGCTGCTGCTGTTGTTGCTGCTGCCACCAGCTGCAGCTGCAGCAGCAGCGCTCGTGCTGCTGGCCAGGGCAGAGGCTGTGGCCGAGGCAGTGGCAGTTGCTGCTGCTGCTGCTGCTGCAGCCACGGCTGCTGCCGAGGTGTTTTGAAATATATCGGGAAAGTCGCGCGAGCGACTCAGGGCAATGGTGCGAGCCATAAACAGATTCGCCGTCAGCTGTTGCTGATGTGACACGGAAACGGATTGCTGCAGTTCATCCAGATATTGTTGCTGCTGCTGCTGCTGTTGATGTTGATGTTGCTGCTGCTGCTGCTGCTTGAGATGTGGACGATGTTCGCTCTGTTGTTGCAGGTGTTGCTGCTGTTGCTGTTGCTGCTGCTGCTGCTGCTGTTGCTGTTGCTGCTGCTGACGATGCTGCTGCAGTGTTTGGTAAAGCGTAGACTCATTGGCCTGACAATTGCGTTTCATGGTCAGCGAAATGGCCGACGAGGCTGAACTGGAGCGTTCGTCCTGATTGTAGTCCTGCTCCTCCTCGCTGTCGTTCCACGAGCGCGCCGACGGCGTAGGCGATGAATTTGTCGAGCGATTCTTCTTGAACATGCGATTATTGTTATTGTGGCTAATGGTATTGTTGTTGTTGTTATTATTATTATTATTATTGTTGTTATTATTATTATTATTAATGTTGTTGTTGTTGTTGTGTTATGGCTGCGTCGCTCGAAGAGCTGCGCCAGCTGCGGCCGCTGCATCAACTTGGCCAATTTGCATGCCGCTGGCTGACGATCGGCGGCGTGCGCCTCGTGCGGCTGCTCCTCGACAGCAACATCCATGGCCTCCTGCTTGATGCTCGACTGCTGGCTGCTGAGGAACGTACCTGCAGTTGGATACAGTTTGCAGTGTTGCAGGAGGTCAATTGAGAATCAGAAATCAGTTGGGACAAAAGTTAAACATTTCGTAATGCAGTTGCAACATTTTTTTTTTGCGTCTCACCCAATTTAGAGTGCCAATACGTGTGTGTGTGTGTATGAGTGTGTGTGTGTGTAGCTGTAGTTATCCCATTGACAGCAGTTGCAGGCATTTGGGCAGCAGCAACAACAACAACAACAGCAGAACTGAATAATCCTCCTAAATGTATTCGAATTTCTATTTATTTCTTTAATTCCAATTGTATTTATCATTCCATTTCATCTATAATTTTCTTGTTTAATCAGATTTGTGCCAATTGTTGCAATTTTTGATTTCGGTTACTCGCTTTTTGCTGCTGGGGGAAACATTCAGTTCTAACAGTTCGAATTGCTCTTACTACCCTCGTCCACACACATTCATTGATCGTCCAGTTATTGCCAATTCGGTTCACTTAGCTTAGGAGCTTTTGTGATATGTCATACTTAATACATATTCGAATAGATATATATGTATATATATGATAGATTTATATACGTTTAACAGGCAGGCAAGCAAATGTTTCTATATCACAAACGGTGCAAATTACATCAATTTAAAAATATAATAGAATTCAAATACATGTAGATATTATATACAATAATAATATACGAGATCTTAAAATATATTTAAAGAAAATAATAATAAATTATGTAGAGAATAAAAACTATATAATATGTAAGGCAGCGAAACTCACAAGGAGATATCAATTTGAATATAATTATTTTGATGAGTCAAATCAATAGATAGTGCTAATAAATATATCCCAGATGAGGTAGTTGCATATAAGACCTAACTCTACTTTTTGATGAAACCATTTAACTGTCAGAATGTATTCAATTTAAAAATGTTTTGTGTTATATAAAAAAGACAATGAAAATTCTCTTTTCAAATTCTTTTTTCTTTTTAATCAAACAGAACAAGCTGATAGATTCAATAGATCAAAAGATTTCAAAAATAAAAATAAATGTTTCTTATATTTTACTATAGATTTCAAATATAGTAAAACACCATAATAACTACTTTTTTTTCAGATTTCCATCTCTGCGTTGCTTTGAAATTTGTTCGTGCAATCTGTCAGCTTGTTCGTAATCCCAGCAAACACACCCGAAAGGATTAGATCAATTTGTGGACCGTGACAAAAGCCATTGGCATAGAAGCGATTGAAGGTGTGAGCTAAGGTGTAGAAGGTTTGAGGGCACGGCATATCGCGTGCCTCGCTATCATTGCTAGATCTGGCGAACAACTCTATAATATATATAGAGGTCCGCACATGACGTGCAGGCACACCATATGCCAATTGGCGTGTGGGCGGTGAGGAGGGGCTGATGCATTCGCATTTGTGTATCGCTTTCAATATTCGATAATAATAAATATTTGAAAAATACAAACGCAATTAAATGTGTGGAAAATTGGCAGCAGGGCGCTGCCAGACCATATACACAGAACATGTATTGAGTCAGAGATTTGCAGTGCACACACACACACACACACACACACACACCCAGAAGCTATTAGGGGCGTGTCTCTGGGCGATATGGTCATATGGAAAACGCCATTTAGCCAGGAAAAAGGCCATGACGCAAGAGCGCCCAAAATGAAATCAAATTAAACAATTTACTTTTTGCCTTTGTGCGTGACAACTCAAGGGAAAATGCAAACAAAATTTGTTGCATACATAAATATATAAATATATAAATATATATACATATATATATGTATGTGTGTATATGCATGCATGCATATATTGCCTATATATCTCAAGTGAAAAATATAATAAAATTGAAAATAGAATACGATGCTATTTACATATGTATATACCTGTCAGAGTTGCCGTTGATATATACTACATATATATGTACTAATATGCATGCATATGTATAACAACATCTCATGCAACATGCCCCCAAATGTGGCTCATGCCTCATGCCGGACTCCTGCTGAGGCACTCGATTGGCTGCAGCTGAAGATGGCCCTAGCTTTAGCCTGGCTAAGCGACGCAGAGGAGATTCCTTTGACCAGCCATGCATCTAAGTGCATCTAAGTGTGCGTCTATGTATGTGTGTTTGTGTGTTTGTGTGTGTGTGAGCTGCAAATGACAACGCAGGAGGCGAGCGCCATGCGAGTGGACTTTGGTTGCCGATCAAATCAGGCGTAAGATTTCCCACCTTGCGCCCCACCAACAGGTGCAACTTTTGTGCGCTTGTCTTTCACTCAGATTTGGTCTGTGCCTCGATTCCTTTCAGAAGGCATTCAAGTGGTTGGGGTGTTCTCTTTTTTCAAAGACATTTCTCTGCAGTGTGCGTTGGCCTGTGCGTAATGCAGCCATCAGATGCGTCACTCGCTGTGCATAATTAATGAAATATAAAATGCAAACTTAATTTTCCTAATAGTTCTTGCACATTGCACATAGCACATTGCTATTTTTATTATAATTTCATATGATTAGGCAATGGAGAGGTGCCAAGCACTGACTAGGCCAGAGCTGATTGGGTAAAGGGAAAAAGTCAAGAGAATAGAGAAGGCTTTATAAAACGAATATATTTGTCTATTCTTAAGCTCCTATCCTCGTCTAAATATCCCTTTTAATATATGTCACATCTCACAGTTATCTGAATTCAGTCATCTAGAATTTCGAATCAGTTTAAGAGAAACAAGTTATCCTTGAAAGAACTATAAGAACTAGTTATTGGAAAATATAATAATAGTTATAGATAAGTCGTAGCACGAATATAACGTAATGAGTAGATATCGAAGCTGTTACCCAAGTTGGTAAGACGGTTCCTGAAATTGGTATTCTCAAGGGTAAGACGAATATAGCTACTGCTGCTCGTAGTCCCTGGCGTTGCTGAGAGAGAGCGAGTTGGCAGCTCTATGTGATGACTAGAAGAAATTATTAAGAAAATATGGAGACTGACCAATCTCCGACAGATATATAATAATCATGAAGCTCATTCATATAGCAAATGCAGCTAGAGAAATGAATGTGATTTCCACATTTTCCGTCACTATATATATATTCGTTTGTAGACGCAGCTGAGAACATGATAAGTCGGAAATAATATAATTTCTATATGATCTTGTAGTGTCCTTAAGTTAGATTTACAAACATTCAATAATATAAAAATTTACATTTGAACTCGATAACAAGTGCTTTGGGAACGCGAAACATTGAAATAAACTATATCTATAGTAGTAGAAGATACAAGATATATGAAAAGATATATGTCCACAATTGAAAATGAATTCAGCTCAAAGCATAGTTTAAATGCAGATTTTAACCAGACGACATACCCATTAGAAATCTGCATGAGGGCATTCAAAAGTGCAATTGAATCATTCATTCTGAAAATGAGTAAATTTTTTTTACTGTACAGTATACAGCACTGTATATTGACACTTGTCAATTTCAATTTCTAAAGACTGTGCAGAAAGGAATGAGTACAGTATTTTCTAGAAGCCTTTGCTACTGCACAGCACTATAGTGTTGGAATGAATGAATGAATTCTTGCAGACCTCTATAAGTCATACACAGAAAGTACTTGGGCATGGCCTACAGGGTAACTTCTAGTTGTGCGATCTCTCTCTCTCTCTCTCTCTCTCTCTCTCCCACTGTCACACTCATTTGATTGCTGGCTCACCTGATTCACATATTTTTCTTTACTTTTGCTCAAGTGCTATAAAATAAAACTGTGCAAATTGACCAAGCTAATCACGTCAGATTGAAATAATATATGCATATGTATAAAGTGTGCATGCGTTCGTGTGTGTGTGTGTGTATGAGTGTTGTGCTCATATCCTGTATCTGGTGCCTAAATGACCTGGGCTTGGTGGCCCGAACTCATCAATTATAGCCGCATGCCCATGGGCGCCGCCGAACACTTTGCTTAAGGTGTCCCACAATGGCGCAGTTCGCACACACACACACACATAGACACTCATAAGACATTCGAATGTAGAACAATTGCATGTGGCACCCCTCGGAGCGGAACTTAATGGTTATTTAAAGTTGACTTTGCCTCGCATTCGCCGAGAATCCGATTCTGATTCAGTTTTAGACTTCGACTTCGACTTCGACTCGCATGTCGCAGCGCTGTTAGCGTCAATAGAAATTAGCTTTATTAAAGATAGAGCTGGCCGAGTCAAGTAACGTTTCCTTTGCCTGCTGCTATGACCTGGTCATTATTTTTAGCCCCCCTCGCCCCCTCGCCCTCTCCTCCTATCGTCAGCCCAACCATTTTGCATTTGGACTTGGACGAGACGAGCAAATAATGAATTTTTCTATATAAATCACTCGCGTCAATGGGGCCGGGCCCATTGATATTATAGAGAGGGTTGCCCCGCACCCCCTCCCCTGGACTCTCCTGCACACTCTATAAACATTTCATAGGCAGTTTGTCAGCTGTACGAAAGGGTTGCCTCCAAGGGGGTGTGGCAGCTGAGCCGTAGGTGTGTTTAATGGTCATTTTTCGATGTCTTGCGATCGTTATCACCTTTGCTTATTATTATTATTATTATTATTAGTAGAGTGCATATTTCTCTTTGCCTTTGGTAATTTGCTTGCTTTTGTTTTTATTGGAATTTATTACTTAATAAGTTGAAATGCTTTTGGCCATTTCATAGACCCGCCCCCGCCTCTGCCTCTGCCTCCGCCTCCAACTCCGCTATATAGAATATATTTGAAGCGATTTTTACGAGCGCCGTTTCAGCGAAATTTTTGTTGCTTTTGAGTTTTGAGCTGGACACAGCTTAATTTCAACAAAATCTCCAAAGATAATAAAACTATAAAAAGGGGTCAAAGGCTATACAGAGAGTGAAAGAGATAGACAGAGAGTGAGAGTGAGAGTGAGGCAGAGGATGGAGACTGGCCTAAGCCACGCTTTTATTAATTTTTATGGGCTCGTTTTATATGCGCGCACAAGTTTATCAGAGTCTTTGCAATAAAACACATAATACAAGTCCCAAGTCTCAAGTATTCCGACTGTATATTCCCTGACAAATTGGCGACGCAGTTTTACGAGCGTCTGCAGAGCGCGCGTCGCTCAGAATTGTGATTGAATTATTGATAAAGTGATTACACTTCGCTGACCTCCGAGCGTATTCATAGGACGAGGCCGTAAAAATCGTTTGACCGAATTCATTAGACGAGTATTGAGTTAATTAGGAGCTTGCTGCAGCACGCTGCCGAAACTCAAGATTTATCGAATAACCATTTTAGATTGTCCAGATGTCGGGCGACACACGACTTTCAGCAATCCATCTCTGTATTTATTTATCTTAGGACAGCAAAAAAAAAAATAATACAGAAACTGCAAACTTTTATGTGTGGGGGGAAATGGAAATTCAAGCATCGGACGCATGGAGTAGGGTGTTCCATCTATCTATCTATCTATACATAGCCGGGCACGTACAACGATGGTCCAAGCTCAGTGAAAAAAAAAAAAAAAAATGAAAACACCAAACGAAACGAAACGAAACGAAATGTTGTTTAAACTTTGCAAACAAGTTTGCTTGTTTTTTCTTTTGTGTTGCGTTTTTTTCGCTCTCTCCCTCTGCGAGTGTGCGTGCGTGTGTATGTGTGTGTGTGTGAGGAGCGAGTCTCATAGATAGCATTCGAAATTGAAAGCGAAATTGCTGTTGAGCATGTGTGACAACGCAACAACAGCAGCAGCAGCAGGACAGAGGCATTGCCTCTGAGCCTGTGATATATTAACTGACAGCGTCTTTGACTTCAGGGCAGCGCCAAACGCTGGGCTGTGTCCGCAGGAAAAAGAATTGTAAGTGACAACGCATGCATACACATACAAGCACACACTCACACACACAGGTACACTCACACAGGCATGCATGTGCTGCCAGCCTGGATTAGTTTGGGTTAAGCCGAAGCGAATAGCGTAATTAGGTTTATAGGCGAAAGGTAGCATACTTTCTGGGGCGGAGCTTAACAAAATATGGAGAAGAACAAAGTAACAGAAGAAGAAGAAATGTACACACTTGTAATTAAATAAAATTAAAAATTAAAAAAAATAATAACTACAGTTGAAAATTAATAAACTAATTTAAATTATAAAAAAAAATTATTTAAAAATTTATATTCATTGATTTTTGTATTTAATTTTAAAATCTATAACTGTAAATTATTGAGCACAATAAATAATGAAAGTTATATAGTGAAATATATAAAGAAAAATATATTAACAATTTAATTGTAAAATCTTATTTTTTTATAGTTTTGTATTATTAATGATTTTATTTATTAAATGTAAAATTATTTATTTAATAATGTAAAATCTATATAAATTTTCAATTATGAAATAATAAATTTTTTAAATTAATTTTGAATTGTCTGAAATTCTTTGTTCATTTGACCTGTAGCTGTAGATTATTATTTTTGTTTAAATTAATTTTAAAAATGTAATTTTATATCTATATTCATATTCAACTGCAGCTATAGATATGTGCCCATGATAAATAATGAAAATGATGTAGTGAAATAAATAAATAAAATTAAAAATAGTACACTAAATTTATAATTGTAAAATCAATATTCATTTTCATGTGTAGCTGTATTTATTTCATTATTTAGATTATTATTACTTTTATATATCATTTTTCTTTTTTGTTTAATTTTATAAATTTTATCTACTATGGAAAATTATCTGCAGGGCAGCAGCAGATTATTTCTCAAAATTTATTTTTTTTTTTTTTTTTACAACATTCAATACAATTATTTAAAAATCATACAACAAATATTTAAAGTTCAAGTTGAAAATAATTTAGCTTTAGAGCATATCTTATTCGACATTTTTGTATTTTTTTTCATATTTATTTCTGATTGTTTGCCTTGGCCACTTGAAGTTTTTGGCACAGCTTCTGTTTTTTTTTTTTTTGCTTAGTTTTTCTTTTTGACATGTGATGAATGGCGATAATGCTGTTTGTTGTTTCAACTTTGAAATGAGAAAAGTTTGGGAGAAGTCAAAAATCGAGGCAAACGATTGAAAAATTGCATATGTTGAGCGTGTGAGACAAACAGAGCAGAAGGAAAACATTGCATAGTTTTCGGGCGGGGGACCGACAAAGTCCGCGAAATATTGCGGCATACATTCGAGAGTTGTCAGTAAACAAAATAAGCTGAGCAACACACACACACACACACACATGCACACATGTACACACATATAGTTACACTTGGCTGCTTAGTTTAAACCCTGCTTAGATGATGCCCTCTTGCGGTAATAAATTAGTCACGGCAGAGATGTGGGCCGAGCGAGCGAGCGAGAACAAAAGCAACAGCAACAAACACACACACACACACACACACACAGAGAGAGAGAACATAGACAAACGAACATAGTATGGGTGGACAGCTGTAGCCAGGACTGCAAAAGGAAAAAGTTAAAAAGGATAAATCGCTTGTGTTCATCGCTCTTCGCACATAATAAATGTATCTTTTACTTGTGCACAGCTCGCAGCTCGAGAAGTTGCCCAGCGTCTACTTTGCGTGGGCGTAAGTAACTCGGCCACAGCCCTCGGCCACCCACCCTCGGCGAGTGCGACAGAGTCAGATATAGCGGCGCCCATGTGTATGTGTAGTATATAAACTTAACAGCATTTGGCTATCTTTTTGCAATTGATGTATTACACATAAAAGTTTTCAGACCCATCCCCGCCCCAGCCCACACACATGCCCAACGCCATGTACTCGAATTGCTATTCCTATTTCTATTGCATGCGTGTGTGTGTGCGAGTGTGTGGTGTGTGTGTGTGTGTGTGTATGTACAAAAACGTCGACGTCCAAGACGGCCACGTCCGCAAACAAAACGCACGCATACAATTACAAAACTGTTACACGTATGTGCGGAGAAAACCAAGAACTACGAGAAGAAGGTGCCAGAGCAACAGCAAGTGCGAGCGAGCGAGAGAGAGAGAGAGAGAGAGAGAGGGAGAGAGAGGCAGAGGCAGCGGCAGTGTAGAAAAGGGGTTCAGGGGTTCAGGGCAACGGGTTCGGTTGGGTTGCTGCAAAAGGAATATTGTTAACCGACTGCAAAATAAATACAAAAACTTTTAATGCCTTCGGCTGGCGTCGCAGTCGTTGAAAAATGCTTCTGCTTGCACCCCATCCCCCCTAAATACACACTCACACACACACGCACATGCATACATACATACATATTTGTATGATAGTATGGGGTAGGTAGCATCGCACGGACAGACATTGAACGTCTTCGGACTCATTGCCACTTGCAAAATGGAACTATACACAATCACAACACACACACACACACACAAAGCAGACAAGATATGCTTGCGCATGTGTGTGTGTGTGTTCATGTATGGACATATGCATGCGAATCCTCGCCCTCGTTTGCCTTCTCGCCCATAACTCATCTATCAATTTTCACGTACTTGGGCCGCAGTTGCTGTCTCCGTTTGAGTTTGAGTTTGAGTTTTTGTATTCTGGTCTGGGCCTTAAGCCTGGACCTCACAACTTGAAATGGGGCGTCTTATTGCCCAAAATGTAGCCTTTGCTTCTCTTTTTTTTACATCTAATGCACAGTGATACAATATTGATGAAAGTGACGAATTCATTGAATATTATGGAAATAATATTTATAACTTCACTGTTTCATTGCATACCCACTCCACTGCAGTCAACCCCTTGAATTTCCACCCTCAGTTAAATTACATTAAATCTCAAATCTCAGATATTCTCATGTGGATAGATTAATTTATAAAAAAAACTCTAACTCTAACTAATCATTATAAAAATTGGATGGGCTAAATTCTATTTGTACTATGAAACCCAAGTTCTTAAGATCATTATTGATACTGATATCTAAAATTATAAACGAATTTAAAAGAGTATATTCAAAATCTGAGTTGGAAATATTGTAAAATAAGTATTATAAAACTGTGGAAATAGAGCTGCAGACTAGAGCTACAGATACATATAATATGTATAGGAACTTCTATAAACTTCATAAAAACCTTTTTATTTTGAACTTCTATACTAAACTTCTATACTGAATTGGTTTATTGATACTTTCATGTTTAACCTAATTATAATGCTTATAAAGAAGACAGTTACAACATATTCAAACTTTGTAATTTTTGGTAAAGTTTTTTCTAGCATTGCCCCACTGTGCGGTACTCGCAGTCCGCCTCCTCGCTGCGCTGTGTACTTAAAGTTTTCATCTTCACGCACACTCGTGCACTCGCATGAGTCGGAGGCAAACTCAATACAGCACACACTCACACACACACACACTCACACACGCTCACAGACAGACCTAACAGAGCTGGGTAACAATGAGAGCTGACAGCCCCGAAATGTCATTCTATCTTGGCGGTCATTAGAACGGAGTTCTGTCTCGGCAGACCTTGGTTTACTGGCTGTTTGTCGGCAACCCGGCTACACCCCCTAAGCACACACACACAGACACACACACACATGCAGACAGAGACACCGACACAGACTGCGTCTAAAGATGTTGGTTCCTGGCAAGCATTTGGCCAAGATTATCTTCTTTACTTTTGGTGGCAACAACTTTTGTTGTCCTTGCCTGTCTTGTCTGCAACTGCTGCTCAGGCTCTGGCTTCTCTGTTCTGTTCTGTTCTGTTCTGTTGTGTTGTGTTGTGTGTTCTCTATGAGATATTCGGTTTTTGGCTCGGTTCTGCATGAAGTATTTTACTCTTTTTCCATACACTCTCGCACACACTCACACACACACACACATGGCGAGGGATCCATGGATATATTAACTTGGCTATTGTTTTTGTAGTCGTTGTTGGTTTTATTTTAACACGCCGCATGCAGCCCGAACTAAGCACACACACATACAGTAAGGGAGGCAAACCCTTATATGCCAATGTGTGTGTGTGTGTGTTGTATTGATGCGGCTAGTTTGATGTATTACCCCAAAAAACGAAATGTCTGTATCGCTTATGCGGGGCCAACACAGAATAGAAATGGGCATTTTGGCATTTCGATTTAGTGGCACACACACATATTTATATATACATATATATACACATATACGAATGTGTAGAGAGACAAACGATGATTACGCCATCGGATGCTCTCATTCTCGCACACACACACACACACACACCACACAGTGAGAGATCCCGGGCTTTGGCAGCTTTCCTCCTGCTCTCTCGCCATCTCGCTCATGCGGGCCTTTTTATGGGCATTTTGTATAATACATCATCGACAAACATGTTTGCAAAGTGTGTACGAATATTATATGGGAATATAACTGTTATTGTTGTTGCTGTTGTTACTGCTTTTTGCGCACGCTTTCGCTCTCGTGTGTTTGCCTCCTGCCTCCTGCCTCCTGCCTCCTGCCTCCTGTTTCCCCGGCCCCTACCTCCTGCTCATGGCTGTCCAGCGTGTCGCTGGGGTAGGCAAGAACAATTGCAAGGACATGTGCGATGGATGCTGACGTTGACGCCAATGGTGTCGCTAATGGAATGGCAATGGAGCGAAGGGCGTCCGACGCTGATGCGAGATGCGAGATGCGAGATGCGAGATGCGAACTGTGCTTAGGCCCGGTAGAGCAAACTATACTACGGCCATCTGCTGATGGGGTTGGATGGACGGACTCTGTACGGACCCTCAAATTCGTATTTCGCTTTGAATTATTCCCGAAAAATATATACGACATCAGCGTCAAAGCCGAAGCCGAAGCTGACGTTGACGCTGACGCTGACGCTGACGTTGACGCTGGCAGCAAAAAAGTTTGCCCAAAACTTGTTGTTGTTGTTGTTGTTGTTGGGTCGCCCATACTGTGAGTGTGACTGTGTGTGCGTTTCGGTTAGTTTGGCGTACAGTTTTGTGAATTTGAATTAAATGTACATAGTTTTAGATTGCGTAATTCATTAGTACAGTCAGAGCACTGCTAGACCTAACCAACACCCATTTCCCCAGCGAAAAGACCCCTTTCCGGAAAAACAGGACTAGCGCAACCCCATCCACAGCCTCCCGTCGGCACACACACGGGCAATGATGAACGATGTGGTCGTATGTGGTTAGCATAGAGTTTGGGGTAATTTAGATGGGGGAAAGGGTGCCAGGGATTTGATACGGCATGTGCGCGTGTGTGTGTGAGTGTATGTGAGTGTGTTGGAGTGGGGGGCACACACAAGTTTTGTTGGCCGGGACGTTTGCGGGCGTGACAAAAGCAAATAAGCATAGTTCCACTAGCGGGCTACTGCCAGCAATGGGCTGATCCCTTGCGCATGGTGGGAAGAAATCGAATGCCAAGCAGCTCTTAGCTGAGCTACAAGCCAGTCCCAGATGGATCTGCAGCTGGCCCACACGAGCAACACCCAAAAGATGAATTGCTCTACGACTGCTTAAGGCGGCGTGGCGTCAAAAGGAGTAAGCTTCTAAGGGGCGGGTAGACGGGGCTAGCCATGCCCTATGCCCATGCCGGACGAACTTCTGTCGACTGTCCTGTTCGTCGAACACTTGCGTCGCACTATTTATGGTACAATTTATTACTTTATGAGCGGAGAGGCAACGACTCGTTCCACTCGCTCGTCGCTTTGTTTACGGGCCAGCGATTGTATTTAACATTGCCAGAGGAGCAGGAGGCGGCTGAGTGGGTCGTCGGAATGGTGTGCGAATGAAATGCGCTGGTAATGAATGTATGAATTTAGAACGCAACTGAAAACCGGCGAGACATTCGGGCGAGATAGTTTTTGCCCACTATCAGCCAACCGATGCCGATGCCGATGCCGATGCCGATGCCAAGGCAGCAACAACGGACGGGGAAAGCTGATGCTGGCCAGGGGTAGAGGCAGGAAATGAGTAGAGGAAGTTTTAGTTTCATATTCATTTGGAGGGCTGGAGTGTTGCACGAGGGTTGGGGTCGACGCTGCAGAGTTTGAGGTTTCAGCCAGGCAGAGTCATTGCGATAGCGTTGTTGCCACTGCGGTTGCCAGCCACCATGAGAGTGGGCGAGAAACGCTCTAGTGCTCTCTCACTCTGGCATGCGTGTAGCTGCCCCACAATCTGTGTGTGTGTGAGTGTGTGTTAGAAAGTTTGAATTGTATTGAAATTGTATTTTGTTAAAATTCATGTTTGTTATTGCTGCTGTTCGTGTTGTTGTTGTTGTTGTTTAGACGTCGTTGGCCAACCATTTTGTCGGCCTGTCGCTCTGTGTGTGTGTGTGTATGTGTGTGTGTGTGTGCGACTGAGCGTATGAGTAATTTTATTTAACTGCTGGGCGTTATATATATGTATGCGTGTGTGTGTGTGTGTGTGTGCTTGTCTCTGTGTGCGTGTTATTTTCTCGTAACGCAACTAAAAACTCTTTTCCACATATTTTCGTACATTGAAGACCCAACGCTTTGCTCTGTCGCTCTGTGTGTATGTGTGTGTGTGTGTGTGTGTGTGGCTGCTGTTTAGAATTGTATATGTATGTGTATGTGTATGTCTCTCTATGTGTGTGCGTGTCGAGTGTCCAACCAAATAAATCGCACAGCAAAATAAATACGGCAACAATAAATCAATAAGTACACTGAGAGAGAGCGAGACTTATTTAACAGGAACATTCAAATGGAAATAGTTGAATCTATTATTTGTTTTAATATGCTTATAGAACTATATATAGGTATAATATATACCAGCTGGCTTCATATTAAAACTCTTTGTGAATTGGTCAATTTCTATGCACTGTTCCATTTCCATTGCGGGTCAACTGGACTCTGAGAGGGGCGCCAGGTTCATGAATCGTTGCCACAAATATATATCATCGACACGTTAGACCCCCTCACACACACACACACACAGTGAGAGATAGACAATTGTATGTGATGTGTATTTGTATTGAGGTCCACAGGATTCGATCGCACAAATTGCTCATTGCTAAGGAAATATTTGCAATAAATTTAGTTTATGGCTTCGGCTGTTGGCAGCCGCCTGACTGACACCGACACCCAAACCCACAGCCACACATCGTATATAGAGAGAGATACACCCACCCAGATATATACCCTCTCACTCTCACTCCCACTCTCCCTATACATATATGGAAAAACTTCACACTCTGTCAATACCTGAATTATATGCGTATGTGCGTGAATACTTAGAAATATTAAAATGCAGCACTCATCCTCATCCCCATCCGCATCCCCATCCCCATCCCCATCCTCAGACTCTACCTCCGCCCTCTGCTGTGGTCAAGCAGGACATTCAGATATCCGCAATGCTCAGTTCACTGTGGGGCGCTAGCCATTCGGTTTATTGATGTAATATCCTTCAATTATTATGGATATTTGGCGCATTCCAGCGTATCCGCATGTGCGAATGGGTTGAGTGCTTTGAGGGGCTGTCAGAGCGCCGGCTGTGGGCCCCGAGGCATCTGACGCCGCTTAATTAACTGACCCTAAACAGAAACCCCACGCAAAATACGCTGTCAACTAAGAAGCTAAAGTGGTTGGAGCCAAGCAGATCTGAAGGAAATGAAATGCAAACAAACCATGTGTGGGTGGTTCCCCCTCCCCTACTCTCTCTCCCCTCTCTCTCTGCATGTGTGTGTGTGTGTGTGTGTGTGCGTAAAAGGATAAGACGAACGCAAGTGGCGGAGCAGAGTTCCAGAGACCTTCTCAAGTCGCTCGTCCAGAAACGTACGGTTGGGCGGGGCTGTAGGATAGGGGGCAACTACTTTCGCATGTGCGGCAATAATTCATCCATTAAAAGGGATATCAATGTGAGGCATTTGGAATAGAGGGGCGGAGCGGGCGACGGGCGACGGGCGACGGGCGACGGATGAGACACAGTAGATGCTGGAGATGAAGACGAAGTAGCAACGGGGTCAAATGGAAAAGGCCGAACGAAGCAGCCGTTGCTTGCTTTACCGTACAACTTCCGTTTGAAAACCGCACGCACACCCAACACACACTCACACACACACACACACAGAGAGAAAGAAAGAATTTGAAGGTTGAACGTTTCGGGGCGTTTGTACGGTTGCTCATCGCCTGCTTACGGCTATCAATGGGTTCGAAAGCGAGGCAAGTAGCACTCACAGCGACACACATGTATCCATAGATACACACACACACACACACACACTCACACACACACATATACAGCTTTGTGTGATAAGCAAAAATACCGAAAGGTTGCATGCAAGAGTTCGTTTCAATGCTTCGCTCGTTCGGCTCTTGTCACCGGCACGTGGCCCAAAGACGCTGGCTAAAGATGTAGGAGGATTTATCCGGTGAGGGGCATCAAATGGACTCAGTCACACACACACACACACACACACACACACTCACTTACACTTGGACATGCGGCATCCATATGGATTTATGTAAATTCTATGCCCCAAAAATGACCTTTTTCCATGCGGCTGGCGCTGCCTAGCTAGCACCGGAGTACCGGAGTATACCGGAGAGTTTACGGCGTATGTGGAATGGTTTGTGTCTTTGACTTTTGTAATATTTTGTAGAAATAAATTCGCATTTGAAACGGATTCGGATTCGTAAGCGAAATGCTTAAGCATAACACCGACGACACCAACACGCACATACATCTATTTATATTTATATTTATATATGTGTACGTGTACGTGTGCGTGTGCGTATGTGTGTGTGTGTGTGAAAGACCACTTGAATTTAAAATACGACATGGCTGAAAGGGCTGGGCATGCCAGGCTAGCCCGTAAACCCAGGGACCAACCCAAAACCAAATAGTTTTCAAAAGTTTTGCATTTGCCTGGGCTTTGTGTCTATATATCTAAAAAGAGATAGAAAGAGAGAGAGAGAGAGAGAGAGTCTTGGTCTATGTATACTGTGTGTGTGTGTGTGTGTGTGCGCATGTTAAACTCAAGTAGCAAAACAACCAAATTTTGTATAAATTTAATGTATTTTCTATGACAAACACTTGCCCAGCAACTGAGCCTTGCTCCTAGACCCATTCCCAATCCCAATCCCATTTCCATTCATTCCATTGCCTGAGCTTAACATATCGAAATTATAATAATAATAATAGTAATAATAATGTTCTTCTTTTAGCCTTTTCCATTCCCATTACAAATGTGGCTTTTTTCTCGGAAACTCTCTGCTAAACTATTTCAAATGAAGTTTAAGCAGAAAATTAGAATTTTCAAGTGCTGCAATGGGCTTTCGGCTATGGACGTTGCCCAGATCCAGATCCATGCCCATGTCCATGTGCTTGGGGTATGCTTTCAACTTGTTGTAGTTGTTGCCTCACACACAATGACATAATCCCTCATCTACATAAACATTAGAGCGAGAATTTAACTCAAAAGTTTTTAGTTTCGGTTTCGTTTTCGGTCCACTCCCACTCGCCATCTATCTCTCTCTCTCTCTCTCTCTCTCTGTCTCTCTGTGTGTGTGTGTGACCGAAAGTGTCCCTGGCATTTTGTTTTTTGATAAAGTATATAGCTTTTCGTTATATATACATATATCTATATATTAGATACATGTGTATATAGGCATACATTGTAGCTATGTGCGGAGCCTGTGTGCGTATGTGTATGTGTGACGTGCAGCAGATGCGAGTTTTTGGCGTAAATTAATTTGATAACAAATTTTCATAGAGGCTTAAGCAATGCCAAGAAGTATATTGGAGCCGAAGGCATCCAAGAGGGAATATTCGTCTATATACTCGGACACAAGCTGATCTGTAGAACTATTCAGATTATATTTGATTTGTTATTATTGCCCGAAAACTATTTAGTTAGAGATAAGATGAAAATATCAAAGATATATTTTAGATATATGTTATTAATTTGAAGGTATGTTAAATCAGATAACTTATATTATCTTTCACAGTCTACATTTATTTTATAGATTCTTCAATCCATAATCTCTTCAAGCTGGAATCTCATAGGAAAATAACGATATCTTGATACTTACTCAGGAATTCCTCTATGTAAACTTTTCTCCCTCTATATACTTTATCAAGATCGAAGCATAATCCCATTTCATTTACTTCAACTATTTCTGCATTGCGAGCGCGTATGCTGCAGTCGTTCAAGCTCAACTGCAATATGGTAACATAATTTCAACTCTATTGTTTAGGCAGTGGGCGTGGCCAGTACAAGAGTCCTCAGAGCGAATTAAACTTTTTGAGTATGCAATAAAAAGTTGTGGCCAGAGAGACTTCTCAAAAGGAATGCAAAAATGCAATTTAGTTAAGAATTCTTTTTGCCACAAATTGAGTTGAGTGAGGAATTTAAGGCTCTAGCTCTCAGTATCTGTTTGTTTGCTATACAATTAAAAATCGGTAACAATTATAGAGAGCAGATACCACAGCTGGCGAGTGGGTGAAGCATGTGAGGCAAGCACGCGCTGAAAACGTATTTCCAATAATTTTACTCATTATCCTGGGCAAAAGTTTCTTGTGCGCCTCTCACTGGCTCCTTCCTTGGGATGCAGGCATGTATGTATATGTATGTATATGTATGTGTGTATGTGTGTGTGTGTGTGTGTGTGTGTTGGGCAAGTCAAGCTGGCCAAGTGGGTGTGGTGGGAGGTATAGCTTGCAAGCGTGTTGGCGTTAATGGTTCTTGATGAAATGAAATAATGGGTGCGTTTATTCACGTAATGTATTTGTATTTGTTACAGCAGCAACAACGACAACAACAACAACGGCAACAACATATTTACAATAATAACACAGCTCGTAAAACGAATGAATAACTGAATGGAATGATTGAATGCCGTATAGAATGAAAGCGGCGCCCAAGCGACGGCAACAGCAAAGCCAACGGCAAGGGCAACGGCAACGGCAAGGGCAACGGCAATGGGAAAGACGACGTCTAACAAAACGCTTTTCGTTAGTTTTCATTATTTTCCGCATTTAAGCGTATTTATTCCGTTGTTAATCGAATTTATTAAATGCAAACACGCCAACATATATAAAAGACTGCCATCGTACAACAACAACCCTCCAATCCCTACACACACACACACGCACACACATACACTCGTAGAGTTTGGCCAACACGCACACGCACACGCACACTCACACTCACCTGGAACTGGGCGCGTTTTGTTTGGCTTGAGAAATGTTCTTCGCATGATTATTGCCGGCTGCTAATTTTATGCTTTACTTTGTGCCCATTGAATGTCTCTATTCTCCCTCTATCTATCTCTCACTCTCCCTCTCTCTCTCTCTCTCTCTCACTCACTCTTTTTCACTATTGTCCAAGCCCCTCCAACAAATAGATTTATATATAAATATCATTCGAAGCTCCAGCTTTCGCTGGAAATGCAACTGAAAATAGTTTCTAACATTTCTGTTGCCTACGCTTAGGCGCTTCGATCCAGCAGATGAGAGCGAAGTTCTCATCATGCTTGTAGGTAAGTAGTATTACAGCTGTAAAGCGATTTCCATCTTCTTTAAAGTCTTTCATTATATTATAGATGCTTAAAGGCTTATCAATTAGGAGTAAACTTCATTGGGAATATCGGAAAATTATTTGAAAAATATTATAATATTTTTTATATATTTATTATGTATTTATTTATTTTAATTTTCTTTGATCAGACTTTTACTAATTATTAAAAGATCAATTGTTCATATTAATTAAAGAATAATCTAATGTAATGTAAAGAAAACAATACTTTATTTTGCTTAGAAAATATAAAAACCAATATACTCCACTCTATACACTTATATAATATGAAGTAAATAGATGCAGAAACTTGTAAATAATAAACGTAATATATTATTAACAACTCTCTCCAAGACAAATCTCTTTACGAAATATCAGAGTCAGCTGACTAAAGAGCTCAAAGAGAATATAAATTGTATTGCTCAATTGTAAAATAATTTACTTAAGAGATTTTGAAATTCAATTTTGAAAAATATTTAAGAAAGTCTGAGAAGAACATTCTTATGTTTTATATTACATGTTATTATATAACATATATCCACAAATATATTAGCAATTTTATCTGATATAATTTCAAAAGAAAAGCTTGGTAAAATGCTTAGGAAATTCTGAGTAAAATAAATGTTTTAAATCATCAACTTCAGTTCATTTCAGCTGAGTTTCGCAACTTTCGACTACTTGTTGTATATAATATTTTGCATTTCTCTATTACATGTATTATCTATTGCATATTATGTATTACCTACATCATTTCATCTCATTTATAATCTTAGCTACTTCGCTCTCAGATCAAATTAAAAAGTGTCGCTTGGAAATAGTGCTGAATGTGAATTTTATGCGAATGTGGCGCAAGATTTAATGCATTTCAGTGACGGAGCGCAGCTGGCAAATAAGACTGAAAGAAACTTTGCGCATTAGTTGGCCAGCGCCAGTCGGTCCGGCCAAGTCTGAGGTCCATTCCAGCGCCCGCTCGGCCGCTCCGTGGAACTTTTGCATTTGATTTCGGCACAAGAAATGAGCAAATGGCCTTATATGTCAATGATTTTTCTTCACCCACGTCTGATGGCGCCAACAACTGCACTGGCCAACAGATAACAAGAGATGGGAATGAGGCCGGGGCCGGGGCAACGGGTGTGTGTGTGTATGTGTGAGGGAAAGGGGCAACACTTTCTTGACGCCTTGCAACCAACAATGCTAGCCAAACAGATGGCGCTCAGTTGGTATAGGGACTCGTTGCTCTGCCAAAAAGTCCTTACCGTTTGTCTAGATTTCTTTTTTTAATTTTCTACACACACACACACACACACACACACATGGAGGGACACACATTTAGATTATACACCCACACGAGCTGCTGCACCTCCCCTTTGCTGTTATTATTTTGGCTTCCATTTATTTGCTGTCAATGTTTCGACTGCCTGCCGCCTGTCCACCTCCAGTCCGGCCCGCCCGAGGGCTACGTCCGCTGCTCGCATTTCCTCGCTATTTTAGTTCTTGTTTTTTTTGCTTTTTGCTATCATTTTCATTTTAAAATGTCGCTCAGAGCAACGTCATGGACGGCAACGCCTCCTAGAGGTCAGCGTCAGCTCCTACGCCTTGTTATTCTGGTCGTCCTTTTTTTTCTACTGTGCGCTCCCAAGAGCGACGTCGCGTCGTCCCAACGTCCCAGCCGTCCCAGTGTCCCGTCACCTAGTCCGCTGACTGCTGCTACTTCTTCTAGACATTTTTTGGGGCTGGCCACTTTATAAATGTTTCTGCAACGGATTTTGCAAAGTAAACTTTTTCGCCTTTGTAGTTTTTTTTTTTTCTTTTTGCGTCTCTCAACCACTTGGCCCGCATCTGATTGCGAGTGTGTGACACAGGAAGGAGCAAAAGACGAGGACGGGCGCAAATAATATATTAAAATGCAAACCCAACTCATATTACCGAACTGAACCAGCGCGAACTGGCCCACAAGAAAAACTGTACTGGACTAGCTTGTTGGCACAGCTAGTGAGTGGGAAGTGGTGAGGGGGCAGTGAGGGCTAGCGAGAGGAGTAGGAGGAGGCGGGTTCTAGCTCTCAAGTCCTTGCGCACACATGTGCGCAATTTCCAAGTCCGTTTCGGCCATTGCCAATGTCTTCAAATAAATCGAATGCACAAAAAAGCAATAAAATGAAATAAAATCTAAATATATGTATGCATGTGGAGTGTCGTCCTTTTTGTTGTTGTCCTTTCGTGTCTACTCCAAACGAGCTGCTGGAACGGAGGCGGACAGCTACTGACAAAGAACAACAAACAGAACCGAACAAAACGAAAAACGAAAGAAGGAAAAAACGACGAGAAAAAAAGAGAAAAGAGAAAGGAACTTATCATTTTTATCATTGCACAAAACTTTATCCTTTTCAGCTTGGGCCGTTAATATTTTCGTTTCCAAATGCGAAATGGCCAAGTCGAAAAGTCCCAATTCCAATACCAAGTACAGCCTAGTGCCAACACGTTACCGCTGTCCGGAATTTCAAATGACTTTTTCCTCAGCGTGTGTGTGATGTGAGGGCGTGCAAGTCCGAAGCTTATTGAATGTTTATGCTTTATTAAATTTGATTTCTTTGCAACTTGGAGTCAAGGCAAGCAGGGCAGCTGCGACCGACCAACCGACAGACCCATCGACCCATCGACCGACCAACTGGTTTACAAACCCATCGACTAGTCGTTCGACCCAGCAACTAACCAAACAGCCGGTCAACATTTGCTGCAATGATCTATGTGCGCTGAATATTAAATGGCATAGCCGGCTTAGCGACGCTCTAGTCCCAGTTCCTGCTAGCCCTCCCAGCCCGTGCTAGGTGGACGATGTCTTAGGCTCAAGCTAAGGCACCATTATCATTTTAATGCGCGATAAATGCGACATTTGCGACGTTATACAAAGTGCGTGTAATGTGCTCGCTCGACTACCCAACGGCAGGGTGGAGCTTGGAGTGTGCGTGGGTTGGCAGCCTCGACTCGAATTCTTGACTTCGGAAAACGGAACGGAACGAAACGATTCATATTTGTAAACGGGTTTTGCCGCAGGCATCCGGCAATGCTTACGCCAATGGCAACACCAACGCCCACGCATAATATCGAATGGTAATCATAATCATAATAATAGTAATAGTAATAGGAATAGGAATAGGAATAATAATAATTCGAAACATTTGCACATACGTAAATGAACATTACGGCCGTTCGCCTACCCCGGAATATGTTTATAATCACACGCCAAATGTCCCCAACAGCAGTTGTCCAGGCCAAAAAACTTTACTCGTTGCTCGGCCGTTGTTCTAATGCGACACGTGGCCCGCGCATATTTCTTCACACTCCGAGCCGATTGGCTGGGATTGGTATTTAGAATTGGAATGTGGCTCTCTCGCTCTTTATTGTTAGTGCTTAGTTCCAAGTGGGTGATGGGTCTAATGATTGCCTCGATTTGGATAACTCGTTAGGCGTGATATGAGCTTTATGTGTGGGTGTGGGTGTGGGTGCGTGTGTGTTTATCTACCGAAATGGCCGCGATAAGTGTTATCGTATTATCGATAGGTAATCCCAAATATTTGTGAGTTTCGCTGCATAACTTAAATAATAATAAATAATAAAATTGAGCACTATTTGTAATAGTTTGTATGCAATAGGATAATATTTAACAATAAACCGATAACAATCGATATACAGCGCACTTAACTAAACTTATATTTATGTACATCTTTATTAATTCATTAATTTTGAGTTCACTTTTGAGTTTGATTTGATTTTATCTTTGGCCAATTGTTTGTCGAATTGTGAATGCTCTGCCGTTTATCGGTTTATCTATAGCTATCGATAGATTAGTAACGAGCTGGTAGCAAATGCAAATCATACGCAAATCTCTCGCGACAAACGAAATCATACACAAGAGGCAAATACCCAATAAGATACGAGTATATACTTATATAGAGAGCATTAAGAGAGACTCGATCTGTGCACTTACCAAAGTCATTGCCACCTAGGCCGGAAGGTCCTGGCAACAGGCCGGGTATGCCCTGCAGGCCAAGGAATGCATTTGGGAAGGAGTGCGAGCGCTGATTGTCCATGCCATCGAGAGTGCCAGTCGTGGTGACCATCGCCACGATCCGAGGGTTCCGTGTCGCTGCTATTCGAGTCTTCGCCGGCACTCTGGCCGAGATCGTGTTTCTAGAAAGAGTTCACGGGAAAATTGCCAGCTAGATAAGAAGTATATTCCATGGGAATCATGGCGCAACCCACCTGATTGGCCTGCTGTCCATTGCTATTCTCCAGTGCCTGACCGAGCAGTGATTCGCGCAGCTCTAAGCTGCGATCGCGATCCTTGGATGTGTCACGGCTGCGATTGCGCGTCAATGGATGTTGCCCCGCCACTGGGAAGTCGCGATCGATTAGCAAACGCTCCGGACTGATGCCGTGCTGTGCGCGAAACAGATCGGCGCTCTTGATGCGCTTCTGTGGCGGCGGTGTCAAGTGGCTCTTGCGACTGCCCTCCATGTCGCTCAGATCCCAGTGGTTGTTGCTGCTGGCCTAGAGTGTGGGAAGTGCATAAAGGAATTCGAATTGAAAGAATTAGTTAGGCTTGTGACCCGTCGCAATCGGAATGCATGCAAGCGACTTTACTTTGCTTGGATTGGGATTTGAGTTTCTTACGGGCGACGCTGCGGATGCCTTTAGTTCCTGGATGGCGGGCGTGCCGCTGCTGTTGCCGCTCTGTGCTGCGCCCGACTCCCGCTGGCCGGACTGACCCTGGTTGCTCCCGCTGCTCAATGGCAGATTAGCTGCGGCCGCCGCAACGGCTGCTGTCAGCGATGCTGCTGCAGCGGCAGCAGCCACAGCACTTGATGCCGACCCTGTTGCTGGCGTCTGTGGAGTGCTAAAGGTCGAGCTCTGACTCTGACTCTGATTCTGGCTGTGGCTGTGGCTGTGGATGTGACTGTTGTTGGCGCTGGCATTGCTATTGCTGTTGGCATTCAGGTTGGCGTTGCTCAGCGCCGTGGGCAAATAGTTGCTAATTTTGTTGTTGTTGCTGCTGTCAGCATTGTTGTTGTTGTTGCTGTTGCTGCTGCTGCTGCTGCTGGTGCTGAGTGCAGCAGACAGAGCTTTTGAGTAGGGATAACCACCGTTGACATCCGCCAGGCCGCGTATCTGCAGCAAGTGCGCAGTCTTCAGAAAGTCCGGCAGCTGCTCATGACTCACGTTCACCTCACCATTGTACATGAAACTGCAGAGAATTCAATGAGAATATACATTAAAGGAACAAGTAGAAGTAGCTCTAGTCGATACTGCTCGACTGGGAAACTTAGGAAATTAACTAAAAACTACTACTTAAAGCAATATATATTTTAACATAGGATATATATAAGATATTTTATGTGATATTTTAGGGATACGAGGTATGGGTATGGATTTTCATGTCCAGCAGGTCTTGAGGGTGATGTCGTTTTAATCTTCACCTAGTGTCGACCAAGAACCCAAACCCCGCGAACAGCTGTTGTTCAATGGAGAGTTACAGTCAATAATAATTCCAGAACGTGTTTATGATAATTCAAATGTTTTCTCCACAACGGAGGAGCTGTTATCCTTAATCCAAAAATAGGAAGTGACATGTATTATAATTGTAATGTACACCAAACCTACACAGTAGTTCTTAAGTCTCCAGCTTTAACGGTATTCAAGTTACACGGGATAAGTACAGAAAAATGATCGATTTTAATCGATAACAAATAAATGCAATGAGTTACTGCAAAAGGGAAAAAGAAAGAAAAGTCTTTCGTTGCATTAGTACGGATGGGCAAACCCCAGTGGCTGTTGCTGCCGGCCTAGAGTGTGGAAAATGCCTAAAAGGACAGATCGATCGATGAACTGACATACGGACATGGCTGTATCAAGTCAGCTTGTCCTCTTTATCAAGAATATGTACATAAACGTTATGGGATTGATCTGCCTTTATCTGTCTGTTGATACATTTTGAAATCGACAATGGGTTCACTTTTCTTAACATTCTTAACTTTATGAATATCGGATATTCTTTGGATATGACTCACCTTAGCAGGTTCTCAACATCGTCGCTGCGCACATCGCGCAATATGACAATGGGATGCTCACAGGGATTGGCCTTCAGCAGCTTGCGAAAGTAGGGACTGCAGGCGCTGAGGACCACCTTGTGTGCGGTAAAGGAGCGCTCGTCGCAGGCGAGCGTCACATCCACGAAATCCTCCTCGTCCCGCAAGTGCCGAAACGAGCTGAGTATTGACGTTTGAAAATCATTCCATTTAAGCGCATAATGTTGCTGCTTGCTGCTTGCTGCTGCTGTGGCAGTGGCGGCGTTGCTGGGGACAGCGCCGTGCCGGCGCCAGCGGCTGCTGTTGAGGCCAGGGCGTGCGTGTGCGAGTGGGTGGAGGTCGCCAGTGGCGGTGGCTCCATTTTGACCACGCCCGCGTTGTTATTCTCCGCCGTTTGCAGCTGAGTGGACTCGGTCATTTATAGGAACTTGTGCCGTGTCCTTGACTCTTTCGTTTACTGCTGCCGCTTTGTGTGTCTGCCTAATGTCCTAATGGGCTCGATCTAAGCGCGCTTTGTTGCCAAATCCTATTTCGTTTCTATTGTATTGTGAACGTCTGTTTGCTCATGTGCAGCTTTGTGTGGAGATTCGCAAATATTTACAGTGTGCCGTTCCGCCAATCTTGATGCTTGCTTCTACTCCTGCTCCTGCTGCTGTTTCTGTTCCTGCTGCTGCTCCTGCTCCTGCTCCTGCTCCTGCTGCTAATTGGGCGTAAGTTGTGGCAACCTCTGACGGCCTTTGTCCATTTTCACCGGACTCTCTCACTCGGTGTCTCAACCATGGACGGAACGTTTACGAAGTCGGGCCGGTTTGGGTCAGTTGAGCTGGGGGCAGCACTTCTCTCTCTCTACTCACTCGCGCTCTCTTTTCTGCTTTCCGCTGTAATCCAAGACTAGAAGAAAGAAAGAAAGAAACTCATGAGTCTTTGACTCAGTTCAGGTTCAATTGCCACCGTCCACAGCTTGAAGTACGGCAGGTGGCCCCGCTCAGCAGCATTGGTAGCCCCATCATTAAATACTATTACCAATTATTCATACTTAAGCACCGAGACGACGACGCTGGCGGCTGATGGTTGCCAGTTGCCGATTACCAATTGCCGATTGCCTCTTACCAATTGCCCAGTTGTTGTTTCAGTTCAGTTGTTCAGTTGTTCAGTCTGGTCAGCTTTACGGCGGCCCTCCGCGGTGTCTAATGGAATCATTAATTACGCGAGCGCGCCGAGCGGGCCACTTGTCGGGGGCATTAGACGCAAATCAATTTAATTTAACCGTTTACAAGCAGCGAACCAGCGCACTTTCCGACTACGATCTCTACACTTGGAGCCCAGAAAATAAAGAATGTAATTGTATAAGATCATTAGCCGTTTGCACCACGTCGCGTTGATCTACCTACAGCTGCAGGCTGCGGTACTCGCTGACTAAGCGAGAGAAGAGAACCCCTCAGTAGACGGGACTTGGAATCTGATTCAGTGAAACAGAAACCTGATCGATGTGCTGCCTTCATAATATTTATAAACCCATACATCTACCCCCGACTCGGCTCACGATTATGATCTTCGGCACAATGCGAGCGACACGCCCCTTTATCAAAATAATAATCACAGAAGCCTAATGCCACAAACTTTTCGATTGCAATTGGCGCCTGCATTTTGAGGCATGCTCATTTTTCATGGCACAGTCAACTTGGAATTTCCAACTTTGAAAGTCAGTTGTGGGTTCCTGTCCCATTTTTTGTTTCTTTTTGATTTTGTTTTGGTTTTTGGTTTTGTTTTTGTTTTGGGGTTACTCTGTGTGTTTTCTTGGTTTCTTCTTGTGTTTACATGTTCGTCGGGTGCTCGCTTAGCCCGAGCGTTGATTAATGATGCGCCGCTTGAAATTCGATTATGAACATCATGTAGAACTAGATTTATGTACACCTGTCTTTTCTATCTCATAACTATTGAAATCTAATTGAAATTCATTAAAGCAGATCAACAACTGAGCCAAGACCCGAGCTAGTACTCTATCATATTCTAAATTCCAACTGCCTTGAAGGAGCAGCTGTAATTCCAAATTTTAGGGGTTTATATGTCTCTCTCCCTCTCTCAGTCTTCCTCCCTCTTTGTCTCTGCTTGTGCGCTAATTTATGAAGTAACCCAAAACAATTTTATCATAACACACTTGCCGACAATTATTTCGTTTATTGAACAAACATTCGCGTCCTATCGCATAAATTCGAAAGGGCGACAGCAACAACAATAACTAAACAAAACCGACCCCATATATAAAGTAGAGGAAGAAGACAACAAAAAAAACAAGTACGAATGTTTTTGATGAAGCATGACCGGCTACGCAATATCCGTTCACGATTTTACGGTTATTCTATACGGGCATCTATAAATCTATGTGGATTAACTTTGTATCTTAGCTCTACAATTGTCAGAGTTTAGATTTAATTCTGATTAATATCAGTTTTAGTCACTTATTCAAGCTGATCGACAACAAACTTATTTGTCAAATTTTATAGTTCTTGCTAATCTAGTTCGTCTTCTTATAGACTTCCATGTGTCACGCCCCGAAAAAATATTTATATATAAAATCTGAAATATCCCGCTTCACTAGCAGCTCAACTCTACGCACTCACTTTTACAAAACGAATATGCCCGTTCGCGAACTATGAATGAGTATATAGAAGAACAACAAAAAAAAACAACGCGCTGCCGGTTGGTAACCAGAAGAATATGTAAATGTAAACGAAAAAAAAAAGAATTTATATGTATATATAATATTTATTATGTACACATAGAGGATGATATTTGCACCTGTGTGTATGTGTGTGTGTGTGTGTGTGTGTGGGTGGGTGCAACGCAATTGCATTTCTCACGTTAGCGCAAAATTTGACAACACAAAAACAAGAAAATGTTGCAGCTAAATTGGGAGTCAAAGCGCAATATCAATTCGCCTGTCTAAAGCAAAACGTATCAAAAATTTGCGTGGAAAAAACAAGAAGCCGTCCATAATAAAAAGGCCAAGCGAACAGACACACACACACACACTCGCACACACACACACACATATACATATATATGTTTTGTGATATGTGAAGTTTGTGCAAAATAGCAAAGGAGGCGGAGCTGAGGGAGTCCTATCATAATAACAAATAAATGTAAATGATAATAGTAAATAAAAAACGAATTACTAAACAACACACAATCCGCTTCATATCCAATCATGTGATGGCACCCACATACCCCCATAAATATACACATGCATACATACATATGTATGTATATATACTGTGTACACGATATGCGTGCAAAGGAGTTTGGGATTGAGGCAAGTAACAACAGTTGTTGTTAGACAAGCAGGAAGCAGCACACACATAAGGATAACAACATTTATGCCAACTATTCGAGTAAATTGATACGGCGCCTTGGTAAATGAAGCAACGACCCGCCAAATATAGCCAGAGAATAAATACAACGCACGACCTCCTTCCAGTACACTAAGAGAATGACTTATCCAATACGCGTCGCATTGCATATAGACGTAAAAGTCTTAGAGCTATCAAATATAAATAAATATACTAAAACCTGATTTTATTGCTTGTAAATACTTTGCCCCAGCCGTTGTTCAGCTTGCCTCTATATAGTTTATATGCTCGTACAATATTTTCTTCAAGTGTATTCACAGGTTACTTAAACACACACTCTGCACCTAAGCGAGGGCTTTTGCTATTGCACAGACAAACGAAATTAACTTGAGCATGGGAACCAAGAAGAAGATATAAATTTTGGAAGATTTTTGATATGGCTTAGGTGCAACTGTAAAGCTATAGATATAGATGGGAGAGAAAATGTTTAGAAAGAAAAAGATTCTCTTATCTTATCTTATCTTTTGTGATAATATTTTGGTATATAAAATTAGCTTCGATTTTCTTAATATTTTCTTGATTTTCTTTTAATAAATGCGCGAATTCTTTATTTTGATTGTTTTATTTATATGGTTCTTAAGCCTTTAGATTCTTGTCTAACTTCCTGACTGCCCGGCTTCCTTTGCACTTTATTTATTCCGTGGCTAATCTAATATCGCCTCTGTGAACTGGGTTATATATGAAAGACTGAGTCTATTTAAATATATAAAAAAAGTAGAATTCATTCAGAAAACTTTTACTTTTGGTAACCAAATTCCATTGGCTTATCTTTAGAGCGATTTTTATTGATGTGCAGAAAATTGAGTAAATTGATAAGTGAAATTAGATGAAATTAGCCATTAGAAGGATATCCAATCCTAAATTACTAAAATGTTCCAAATTAACTCAAATTATATCAGACTTTAAATTAGATGTTAAAGCATTAAAACTGATTAGAATATTATGTCAAAATGAATTATATACAATGTGTAAATTATAAGAAAGTATGCAAACACACACACACATACACACACACACACACACACACACACACACCCTCATATAGGCAATTGGATTGATACTGAAAGGGGATGCAAGCAAATTAGTTAAAAACCAATTAAAATTACGCATACGCCGCATAGGCCGCATGCCCAAATTGTAAACCAGTTTAATAGTCAATATACATATATATATTTATATTATATGATATACACACACATATATATGTATATATGTAAACATGTGCACACACAGCCAATACACACGAATGCGTTGAGAAAAATTTTCTAAAAATCCAAATTAGAATGTCAATAAAATACGCTTTTAATGAAATAATTAATTAGATTTTGCACATCAACAAACCGAGGCGCATTTCGCCATCACAGACAGCTGTACATGGGAATAATAGCAGATATATAAAATAGATATATATATGGCTATATATTTTTCTGCATTCGATATCTATTTACTTGCATTAAGCGGTCATCGCATCTGCTCTCCTCACGCTCACCCTCACCTGTCCGCACTCACCCCCTTCACCTGCCCCTGCGCCTGCATTCAATTGTATTTTAGATTTTCAATTCGCATGCGTTATCATGCTCTTTTTTTTTACTTCTTCTTCTTCTTATTAGTTCTGGTTTCGTTGCGCGCGATTTATTCGATTTTCAATTATTTAAATGGTTTTCATTTCGGACCCACACACAATTCTAATTTGCATTTGCATTTAGAGAGAGAGAGAGAGGGAGAGGAACCACCACCACTGTCTCTGTCTCTAGCTCCGCCCCCTCCCCCCGGACACGCATCAAAGTGCCACTGAGTGGTACAAAAACTAAAAATGTCTGAGCAGATAGATAACAGAAACAATAAGAGCCACAGCAGTGGCAACAGCAACCAGAATTGACTTTCCTAATTGCCTCAGAGAATTTAAATTGAGACATGAAATTGAATAATTCAAAATAATTAGCCAGCCAAGACAGACCAGGGAGACAGTCAGCAGTCAGTCAGTCGGCCAGACAGTCGGCCGGCCAGCGTAATTGCATTAATGATTTTGATAAATGACAATCGCCCAAAAGTCCTCTCGGACTGTGACGCACACAATCTTAGCACCTGGAATGTGGCTCAGAAACACTTAAATATGTTAAGTACAAGTTGAAAATGAAGTTGAATCTAATTGAAGCTGAATCTGAGGAGTCTGCGGAGTCTGAGTAAATTATGATCAAAGTGAATGCAATCTATACAAGTGAAACTAATCTTTGGGAATCTCAAATATTATGATTAAAGCTTCACAAATGCAGGAATCTAAAAGAGAGCGAGCTATAAGAATATATTCAGTAATTCTGATGTGGAAATCAATCAAGATAATCTTAGCAAAAGTAAATAAACAATTCGTAAATCAATTGAGTACAGTGTAGTATGGAAGTTGTTCAGGAATCTTTAGATTCAGATTCAAAATAGAATCTGAGATTAAGGAATCTAGAAAAATAATGTGCAATTTGAAACTCTGATGTGGAGATCAATCCAGAAAATCATAGAAAAATATCATACAAAATTCGGAAATCAATTGTCTATTATAGAAGTTATTCACGAATCTGAATGCGAGTTTAGAAACTGAGATTCAGGAATTCAAGAGAAATAAAGTTCAATTTAAATATTTCTGGTAATACTAATTCAGAAATCAATCAAGAAAATCACGATTAGAACTGAAACTTCAATTCAAGAACAAGAAAATCAAGTCAATCTCATGCGCTAGCTCAACATCTTGGTTGAGATGATCTAAAGCACAAATACTTTACACATTCGACAGCAAATGCGTAAAGAAAACTAGTCTATCAACTTTGTATCTGTGTCCATTTCTAGCAACAATGTATTCGGATCAGCATAGTCTCAAGCAGCTGCGTGAGGGCTATATTGCCGAGCTGTCTACACGATCCATTTCGCTGGTCGCACTCGTAGTCATAGCCAAATGATCGCAAATCAAGTCGAAGCGCTCAGGCTGCTAATTAAACTAATTGAGTAATTTCAAATTTCCAAAGCCCAGCATCAAAGTACAAAATTAAATGAGCAAATAGACGAGATGCGACTTAAGATACGACGAGACATAGACTAAAACACGAATAAAAACAGAAAACAGAAAACAGAAAACAAACAAAAAATGAGAAACCTGCCTGAAATTGTGAGGCGCAATCGAAACCTGAACTGAGTGTAGCAAATGCTCAACTAGCAGGTGGACATGGATATGGATATGGACTGTTGACCCATCTCGATATGGATATGGGCTCTTAAACGGGGCAGATCCCATCACGCAGTATCTGCAGCTGTAAATCGCTATTTGAGTCCATATAACGAGCGTCTCTGGTTTAATTGAGTATTGTACTCTTCAGTTTTTATTTGGGGCTTTATGAGCACCCACACAGAGCCGAGTGGAGCGCTTGCTTAACCTGTGCTAATTAAATTCCAACTTGGTCCAAAATGACGCTACTAATGGGTGCGGGCCACTCTCTGATAGGCATCTAATGGGCCGCAATTAGACGGGCAGTCAAGAAAACGTTTCGCATGCTTGAGACAACCAGAGACAGAGAGAGAGAGAGAGAGAGAGACAATGAGAGAGAGAGACAATGAGAGAGAGAGAGATTGAGAGTTGTGGCCAAATGTATGCAAATGCCACAGCACAACTAAAAGAGTTTCCAACTTTCTTTTGACCAAATATACAAAATACAGATACAGATACATTTGTACATTTACAGAAATCCAGATACGGATACATTTGTCGCTGCTGTGATAAATGTCAATGAACTGTGCGACGCACAACAATGAACAAATTTTGAGAGAAAAAAAAACGAATCAAATTGTTAATATTGAGAAATTGGGGAGAAAAATGAGTTAGAAAAAGGCACAACAACAAAAAACGAGTCACTAAACTAAAATCCCTCCAAGAAAAAAAAAAGAGTATATAATATTAATAATAATAGTAATAATAATATAGAAACATATGACAACAACAACAGCAGCAGCAGCAGCTGAATGGTATTAACAAAATTTACATAAATTGGCTATAAATTCAAATAGTCAGACCCGAAGCGTTCGAGGTAGAAAAAGTATCTGATAGATACGTAGCTCCATCATTATTCGAATACAATTAACGCGACGAGAGAAAGCGCCTGCGTATGTGTGTGTGTGTGTGTGTGTGTGCACGTATGTCCAACTACCATCATCAGTGTATGTGTGGTATGTAACCATGCCCACTACAAGCTTCATTTGTTGAGCTCAGCTCGCATATTTGTACCTTTTGGCCAGGGCAATAAAACCAAATCAAAGTGAAAGACTACACGATCTCGAAGCCGGAACGCAAATCATAGATATACATAAATATACATATCTAATTTATATACATTTTGATAGAGCGATACGGAGAGAGAGAGAGTAAGAACATTATAGAAGCGCATATTCGACTGCTTAATACTCGTTCAGAGGACAGACCGTTCTATGGGTCTATGTGTTGAGTAAAATCTAGAGTAAAGTCCCAGGTGATCTATTTAAAGTGTTCAACTATGTCTAATTGGATTTATTTTGCTTTTCGCAACTTCTGAGCTTATCTATAAAAGCAGCCAAATAAGCTGTTCGCAAAACTTTAGCGCTAGTTCTTTTCATGAAATCTGAAGACAATGTGTATGAATTGTAGATTTTTCTCTGTGCTGAACTGCTTGTTATCTAATATTATTCATATTCTATTATTAACAATATTTAAGAATTATAAAAATATATTTCTGCTGATTTAATTTTAAGCTAAGATTGAGAACAAAGAAATTAAGAATATATCTTAAGTGATTTAAAAACCAATATACTCATTTCAGTTTGTTAATGTGTATAAAAAAATGCGCGCAGTATCTAGTAATTTTTATTCTGTGAGAGATTTATTTAGTAATTTCATTCTTTGAGAAATTTCTTTAAAGATTTTTAATAAATATTCCCATGAATAATACTAAATTTTAATTTAATTTCATTTTCAGAAAAATGCAAATAGAGGAAAAGAACATGAAATAGAAACAGTGAAAATAAATTGTAGGATTATAGCTAGCCTATATTATAGGAATTATGCAATATAAAGGGATATCATAAAGTGCACGCAATCTATATAAATATTTCTTTCTAGCTTAGGCTTGATAGCCTTACGATTATCTAAGCAGACATTACTGCACAGCCTATATGCTCTCTCTCACTGCTCACTGAACGTGTATTCGAATTCATAGATATGTAAGTGTCATTGCCTTCGATCTAAGCGCGCTCCATCTCTCTCTCTCTCTCTCTCACACACACATATACGCTACTCATTCAATCCTCTATAACTTATAACATTTAATACATTGTTCGGTTCGGTTTGAATTTGGCTTTTTATGTTTCTCAGTTTTCTCTCTCTCTCTCTGTGTGTCTCTCTCTCTCTCACTCCCTCTTGTCTAAGTTTCGATCATTTTCAAAGTAACTAGCTAACTGCCCTTTGTTTGTCGCAGCTCTGCTCGGCGGCGACTGCACTGTCGCTCTCTCGCTTTAGCCTTTGCATTGTCTGGTCTGTAATGTGCTCTGGCAATGGCCACGCGTATTGGCCAAGTTGTTGCCGCTCGCGTTTTTGTCATTAAATTTGCGTTTATTTCATTGGTTAACTTGTTTTTTCTTTTCTATTTCTATTTGTTTGTCATTATATAGCCACACTGTACTCGTATGTGTGTGCGTGTGTGTGTGTGTGCGCGTGTGTGTGTGTGTGTGGAGTCTGTTGTTGTTGCTGTATTGTTTCGTTATTCAATGCTTCGTTTAACGATCGTGTTTACATCAGTTGATCCATCTACATACTTCGCCCACGGTATTCCATCTAATTATTTTTGATAGTATCAACCATTTTGTCTTTGCCATAGCCGGATTTACTTTGGACAACCCATTTTTCGGGTCAGCAACTCGGTTTCACACGTTCTCATTTGATTTACACTTGTTTTCTTTTTCTTTTTTTTGTATATAGTTTTTATCTCTTTTGATGCTAGTTACGAAAACTGAGTCAGGTGTTAAATGATATTCGACCCGAAAAACGTTGTACAATTTCTGAATTGTTTCTTTTTTTATTCGAATTTCAAATTTATTCAGTTTTGATAAAGTTCTGTTAGTCAAGATCTGGGAAAAGTTGAATTTGAATTCGAATTAAAAGAAATTTTGAACATCTCGGATAAATATTTCTACTAGTTTTGTGACTAAAATTTTTAAGCTAACAAAAGCTAATTTGATTTTGTAGTTTTCAAGTTAAGATCAAGGAAAACTGTGCAATATAATTTTGTTTATAAGTATTTTTGCCATAACATTTGACATTGACTAATTGGCTCATTTACTTGGACTCAAAGAATTAACAAAAATTCAAGTTCATTTAAGTGTTATTTAAATGAAAAAGAAAATATATTTACCAATTTTAATAAATTCAAATCAAGTCGTAAATGGAAGCTTTAAATTTTTTAATGTATTTTATATAAAGTTCAACAAAAAGCTAAGCCGACTCAAGTTTGTAAAGTTTATGAAATTGGTATAAAAAAACACAGAACTTGATGTGAATCTAAATATATAGCTTTAATTGAGTTGGATTTTCAAATCTTCCATCTATTATCTTAAGGAAAACTTTAAGGAAAACATATAAAGTTAAGCAAGGTTTAGGGTATTGAGCTAGCCGATGTCTCTAGCCTTGAGCATTGCTACTTGATTTCAGTGTGGTCCTAAAAGGTTTACATACAATAATATTTGCGGTGCTCGTTTAGTTTTATTGGATCTGCATCTCAATCAATTGATTTGAGTCTCTAGTCAATTTGTTTCCGTTTCTCACACTGGGCCACAGTGCCATTAAATAAATTTTATTTGATGTGTTTTCAATCGATATTCGAGCACTTGGCTTGAATGTTTTGATGTTGTTTTTTATTTTTTATTTTTTCGTGTTTCTTATTTTATTTTGTTGCGCGCAGTAGGTTAATTATAAAATTAACATTAAGCGTTTGACAACTGGTCAGCCAAGGTTCACATACGCCAATCTGACACCCGCAACGCTCTGACCCACCCTCGCTCTCTCCCCCCTCCGATCTCTCTCCATCTCTCTGTCGTTCTCGTGCTGCCTTCCCGCTCCATTTCTCTGAGCTGACAATGCCAACACATGCGCTGATTTGTGAAGCGGAAGGTGTTCGTCGTCGCATCCAAATATATATTTACCCATACAGAGAGCGTTGTCTATATTTCCAGTTCGCCTGTGCTACCCATTACCCCCCCCCCCCCCTCCCCCTCGTCTCTCACTCCTCGAGCAGCCACGCCCCTGGTACTCATTTGGTGTACGATAAATTTCACATGACATTATTAGGTGACTCTTTTATTGTTGTTGCTGCTGCTGCTGCTGCTGCCGTTGTGATTATGTCATAATTTTAGGAAAATGAAGCGCTCAACCAAAATAAATTAAAAATTGTTTTCATGCATGAATTGGCTGCGGGAACCAACGGAACGCGCTTGGCACCCCACAACAACAGCAGCCAGAGTGGAGCAGGGTGAAGCAGCCGCCACGCAAGTACGCTGCGAATCTTGGGGCAAACTTGATTATCCGCAGTATCCAAATATAACGTCAGTTGGCTCACATATGAATCGATCGGTAATGCACACTCGCACACATGGGAGGCTTAAGTGTTTATGGTCGATTTGAAGTTTATAATGGATAGTTGGGAAGAGAGCTTGACTGCTGCTCTCAAAATTCCAAATTCAAATTGAAATTCAAATTCAAATTCAATATTGTGTATAAGCATTGAAATGAAGTGCGCAATATTCAATTAAAGTCATTGTTATTAGTAATTTCCCTTCAAGCTGATCGATCGCATCGTTGCTCATTGATTGATGCTCGAGTGGCAGTCGCCATCGACATCGACGTCGTCTCCATACCGGATAAGTTCATCAATTTTCAATTTGTGTGTATTAAGGCGACCTCACACTCACACACAAACATCTCAAACGAACCAGCCCACTAACACCCACCCACCCATCCATCCATTGCTTGATCACTTGTCCGACCCGATCTGCCCCATCTGCTGCCATAATGAGCCATTATGCAAAACCATATTTCGCTAATGAAGTAGAACATTTCCACGCACGGACGTCTTTATTAAAAGTAATTAAGCCTCTGTAATTTTCATTTGTCAAAGCGAATGACAAGCCATCCCAGTTACATATATACAAGTTATATGTGAATGAACTACGTTTCCATTTGATAAAGTCATATATATATATATATATATATATATATGCATATCTATAAGGATCTGCCACATTCATAAAGTGCTCCCATCATCAAAGACCACATCCGTGTTTGGCGCCATTGAAGTACGTAATAATTGAGTATCTTAATGCGTACAGAGTTCATTTGAATCTTAATCAATTTTATCGTTATGACATTTGCACGAGCAATTGGACTGCTTCTAAAAATATGCCAACTATTGTAGGGCAGCTGAAGACGATTTCAAAGCATTTTATACCCCAAAAATTATTGGCTCTTCTTCTCTTATTGTTGTTGTTGTTGTTGTTGTTTCAGTTGCTATTTGTGAATCTGTTTCTGTTTCTGTTTCTGTTGCTGACCGAATACTCGAGAGTAACAAAAATTGAACTCAAGTGCAGACAATTGAAGCTTTTCGAAAAAAAACAGAAAGAAATTGGCGCGCCAGTCTTTGGAGAGCCGGCCAAGGGGCGTTCAGTCCGTAGACGCACCCCTTTGAAGAAATGGAGATGTATGCGTACTAAGAGTGCTCACAAATCGGGCATGCTCGACTAAGGAACAACGTTTCGATTCTGTTATAAGTCATCTTTTACTTTGAATTACTTAAGCTTGCAATGTTCGATATTTATTAAATTTTAACAATTATCTTAAGAATATAATTTTCAGAATTTTCATAAAACTCTTTCAGATGATCGAGCAGACATATATAGATAAGCAAACCTATATCAACTGAACTAGCCTCGATCAGCTCGGCTGTCAATGCTCATTAAGTACTTTGTGCTATAGTCGACGCCTTCTCTTGCCTGTTGCACACTTTCGAGTCAAACCAATATACCCCATTGTGAAATAGGTCTAGGACATCGGCATTTGAAAAGACTGTTCCTTTTGAACTTTTGATGTCAGTTTGAGATTTTTGGACAATTTGTTTACTATCCGCTGTTTGTTTTGGAAACAGTTCTAGATCGAGTCGTACTGGCGACAGTTGGTTAATTGATTTGAGCTTGTCTCGAGGAAGGGGCGCGCTGCATTCATTGTTTGCAAATATGTAGTATATTGTGAATGGGTTGGGCCGAGTACAGCGAGCACTGAAGAGCTTTCAGTTGTCCACAATTACGTTGAATTAAAACTCATATTGCGTCGCTCTTTGATTCTATTAAGATTATTAAGCGCTCGCTCGGCTCCCCGGTGTTTCGTACGCATTTAACGAATATCAGAAAGGAGCATTTCAATTGCGCGGCATTCAATTAGCGAATTGATTTGCCGAGCAGACGGCCAAGACTAGCTCCAAGAAATCCATAGAATATAGAATATAATATATAGAATATACTCACATTTAGCAGTCGTGTGCTGGCTGTACTTGTCGTCGCGCTGCGATCTGTAAATGAAAAGCAAAAGGTGAAACATTAAAGCGGGGTCTTAGGACTCTTCTCAACTACCCCCAACGATAAAAGTGTCGAATGCTATACAATTTATTGCCGCACGCTCGATCGCCCTAAATTCCGATTCGATATGATCGTGCCCACCTCTATAGAGAGTGCTCTGGCGGTTGCCTTTACCTTGCCCGACACCGGCCTCTACCTGACTTCTGACTCTTCTAATTGCAGCCACTTAGCACTCCGTCTAGCTTGCTGGCTGGCTTGCTGGCTGGCTTGCTGGCTGGCTGGCTGGCTGCACTGGACCGAGCACAACAATTGCTGTTGATTTTTCCAAGATTTTCCTTGCTTGCTCTGCACAAAATAAATTTCCTGCATGACAGTGACTCTTTTTGTTTGTTTCGTAAATCCGAGGCAGGATCAAAGATTCGAGGAGCAGTCGAGGACCGCTGACAGCTGCACTCGCTGCAATTGTTGTGACTACACTCGATTATTCCCTTTGTTATTGTTATGTTTTGAGGGAACTGCACAAAGGTTACCGATCCAAAAGGATCTCTATCATAGTGCTAAATATTGTTAAGCAAACACTGTAGAGCTTTGCTACTCGCAATTTGTACATTTCGAAATTTCAACTACATTGGGTTCAATTCGCGTCGGCTGTTAAGCTTCGTAGTATTCACAGAATTTCGAAAGAAAAAAAGTTGAGAGCTATACAACTTCCATCAAAAACGTGAAAACAATAAGCAAACTAATTACAAATACGCGTGAAAATTTCAAAAATCTTGCCCAAGCAAGTGAAAAAGGGTTCACTTAGGGGGTTGGCCAGTGGAAACCCCAAATGGAGGCAGATGAAAATTATGCGCTGCAATTTTTATTGCTTCATTGTTCTTTATTTTGTATACGCCGAACCCATTGAATAATACTCCAAGAGGGTATATTCATTTGGTTCAAGAGTATGCAACACTTGAGAGAGCTCAAAAAGTATAAGCTATATAAAAAGTATGACCAGTCGATCTATTCCATCTGTAGCTCTGAATATCTCGAGTTCCTTTTAGATATAATATAAGATTCCATATATTTTGAATTCATTGAATTCATATTGATTATTACTAAGTTAGATAAGATTCTCATCAAGTATATAGAAATATTTGTCACTTCCTAGCTTCCTCTTCATAATCTGACAGATAATCAAATTTGTCAAATAATATTTTATATACTAAATTAGATAACAATTCCAACAATGGAATTTCTGAATTGATCTCGCTTCAAATCAAAAATAATAATTTATAAAATATTCAGAAACCCGACTTAAATGGTTAATTTGTAGACTTCTTCAAGCATGTCTCAGCTATTATAAGAGCAAGAGCTACCAAATTTGATATATATAGATGTTCCTCAACCGTAGTCCCCTCTTTTGACAACCTCTAGTACATACTACCTCAACTAACAACTACAATTCTCACTCAGTTAGGGTATCTTCTAGTCAAGCACTTCCGATTCGAGCACGCTTCACTTGTATTGTTGTTGGTGTTTGACTCCTGGCTGGGGTTCTTTGCATTGTACGCTTTTTGGGTTAATGTTAATTACCAAAACTGCTTTGGCACTTCGGCTGACCGACAGAAAAAAACAACAACCCAAAGCAATTAAAATTTTTATGACGCACTGAGTTATTACTTCAAATCCACAAACTTGAGTAATACCAACGCCTCTGCGAAAGGACGTGAGAAATTTTCAAAAAAAAGAACTGAAAAGGAAAATGTACGCCCCCGAAACGAAGAAAATGTGAAAAGCAAATGAAACGGCAGAGATATTAAAAAGATTTATTGTTTTATGATATCCAACAAGAAAAAAGCGAGACAGAAACAGTGAGGGAGAGGGAGAGGGAGAGATAAAAAGGTAGCACTGAGCGTGCAATTGAGTCTGTGCTACCTGTGCGGCAAGAGGTCAAAGGTTGATCGCATCGCATCGAATGGGATCGTAGTTGAAGTCATGTGTTGCCAATCGATGGACGCTTTCCCTATCGAAATAGAAATGCTGTAATTAAAGTCTAACTGTCAAAATCCAATAAATTATTCCAATTCCAATACAATCTGAAATGGCCAAGTTCGTTGGCTTCTTGGCCATTTAATTGATCATGGCAAGCAAACAAAGCTACGACGACTTCTTGCCTCTGCCTCTGAGTCTGTCCGCCTTCCAGTTGCTTCTTCAGCAATAATTTACATAAAACGATTCGACATTTTTACCACTGCAAGTGAAAATGTTACCAAGTCGGAGAAGAAGACTGAAGATGTGAAAGTTTATTAATTAGACAAAAGCAAGAAACAAGACGAAATCCAACTCTCCAACGAAAGACAATGCATTGCGGATATGTAGGTCTATCATCACATCGCATACTATTGATAATTCCAAAGCAATGTTTGTAATTGGAGTTAATATATATACTAAAATTACGCACACAGAGAGTGTTCTCTCTCCCTCTCTCTGTCTGTCTCTCATTGTAGCAAAGGATTGCATGATAAGGACACATATCAATTACAGTTACACGAGCCAAAAACTGTGCGATTAACATAAAAGGGCAGCAGAGCCAACAGCAACAACAACAACAACTCAAAGTAGTTAAAAAAAAAACAAGTAATAGGCGTAATAAGAATAATTGGCGCTGAGCGCCAAGAGCCGTGTGTGTGTGCGTGGGTGGCTAAAGAGAGAGGCAGCAGGAGGCAGGAGGTGGGATGGTGCTTGGTAGTGCGTGTCCTTCGACTGTCTAAGGGTTGATGGCGTTGACTTGTGACCATTTCATAAATACCGTTATAAACAAATTACGACAACAATAATGACCCAACAACAACAACAACAATTTGCTACTAACACGGTAACTAACTAACAGCAACAACAACAACAGCAACGAAACAAAAGGGCTGGCAGGATAACGCAGCAGTCACAGCAGTAGGCAGCAGCAGCAGCAGCAGCAAGCAAAAAAAAACTACATGAAATTCGTTTTTTATTGCGCACATTTACACATGTACAAGTGACATCCCACCAAGCTGAGCCCCAGCCCCAAATTCCGCTGCCCGCCTCCTGCTCGGACACCCACTGACCGATGCCGCCTCCTGCTCCAGCTACCCCTTGACCCAAACGCACACTGTGAACCTATTTATGAATTTCTAATGAAATTAAACGTAATGGGCTCACGAAACACATGTATATGGCACATCTATGTACACTGAGAGAAAAATGTGTATTAAATGTAGACAAATTATTGAGAAATGATCAAGCAGAAATTTATGATCCGTAAATATGTTTAACTATAAATAAAACAAGTTGTGAATTTCAGACAAATCTTTATACATAGGCGTAGATCACATCGATATACACTGAGCGGAAATCTTAATTAATTTCAGTTAGAATAACTATTGAGAAGAGGCATAGCACAAAGGATATCGGCATATTCTCAATTCATAACACTATCACTGAGAGAAACAAGTTGTGCATATTTACTTCAGCTAAATTAATATTCATTTCAAATTGGTTTAACTCGAGAAATAATCAAATTATGATGTATGTAATTACATATGCAAATAGTTGAACAGCACTGAAAAACAAAACCTTTGATATTTTGTCATAAAAAAACATGAAATATATTCATTTATGATTATTATTTAATTATAATATTTTGTGCTTTTTTAACAGCCTATTTATGTATTCTTATTTCCCAATTCGTTTTACAACTTGAACGAAAATGAAACTAAATGTTAATTGCTCACTATGAAGTGAAAACTTGTGATCTATCACAAGTCAAGGGAAAATATTGAGAATATAATGAAGTCTATCAAGAACTCAGTTTATAGAACTCTTCATGCATTATAGGAAAATCAAAACAGTAATTATGTAAAAAGGCAGAGCAAACAGAAATTCCTTCATAACGTAATATGAATAAGTAATATAATAAAATATAATTTCAAAAAAATTAAATTAAATAAAATAATTATACAATAAATATTTAAAGTTCCAAAATTTTAAAAATGCTTTTAAACTGGAAATTTAAATTTGTATTTTATAATTTTACGATAATTATTTAAAAATTAATATATTAATTATTAAATAGCATCAAATATAATTCTTTTAAATTATAAAAAAAAATATTCAAACTTTTAAATATTAATGAAAAGTTTCTAAATTTGGAAATTGACTACAAGAATGTATTTTCTAATTTCAAGTAAAATTTTTTTTTAAATGCTAATTCAATTTTTTTCTTGGTGTACTTTTATGGGTATATGAACTGACCTCTCCTCCTCTTTTGGCAGGAGGCACCACCCGTCGACAGCTCAGCAGCGTGTGCTATGCTGGAGTGGGGTGTTTATTTGTCGACGGGTCGCGACTATTTAACACACACACATAGACACCCACACACCCACACATACACACATACACACCTACACACCTACGCAGATATGCAAGCTTAAGCGCTGACCGAGAACAAAGCTGCTGTTGACCCTTAAGACCTGAGCGCGAACCCGAGTCGAAGTCCGCTTCGCTTGGTCTGCGCCTCGAACGTACAATTAACGTTTTACCCTTCGCCTTGCACCTTTGCCTCTTTTGGCCAGTTGCAGCGACGCACATTGTAATTTTTGGTAATAAAAAATATGGTAACTTCATAATTTGGTAGGCTGCTCTAGTCCTGGCGGGCGTGTCGCATGCCCTGCGCAACCAACACAGGATAATTGCGTCCATTTGAATATTCAGCAGTTGCGATGCATGTTGAGGACTCAAACCCAAACCCAAACCAAAACCAAACCCAATTACATTCCATGGCAATGCAAATTCGTGTGAATCACCTTCCAGTTAAGGCAAACAACTTTACGGAGTCAACTGTCCAGTTAGGCTTAAGTAGGTATTAATTTCTCCCCAGCGTCTTTTGCGGCCCCCGCGATTGCAGCAGGAGAGAATTTCGTGAGCGTCTCATCGATACATCGCGCTGCTAGTGTGCTGTGAGTGCTGATTCGGCCAATGACCGGCAAAGAAACACCCAAAGTTGGCTAAAAGCCCGCTCCTCGATGCCCGTCGTCCGGGCAGTTACTCACAATCGTGTAATTAATTAAGCTCGTCAGCTGGACAATGGACAAGACGGCTCCGACCATTACGAAGGTGACGCACAGTGGAACCGATAAGTCAAACTCAAACAAAGCAAGAGTGGAACAAGAGTTATCAATTCCATATATGAAATCCTGGAATCCTAGAATATCATTATGTCTATAAGCAAATGGGAATTCTTAGTCTCTGATTAGAGTTTGAGCTGTCTGGCACCACTGTGCAGCACTTCTGGCTGTCAGTAAAGCCTCATGCTGGGCACGGGTTTATAACCTGCCCAAGGCACACCTGGGGGCGACACACAAAGAGAGAGAGAGAGAGATGGGGGGAGGGGGGAGGGGGTAAGGACACGCATTGTATTGGCCTGGCACAAACACACCTCAAATCGCGTTTTGTCCTTTATCAGGTAATTCACTTTTTAACTTGCTCTTCACATTTCATTTTGTAATTCCAGCTTTGGATGCGCGCAGCTCGTTGGGTTCTTTTTTTATTTTATTGTATTTTTTTCTTTTTTTGTAATTGTTTGCCATTAATTACAGCAACAGCGACAACAGCAACAACAGCAGCAACAAGCGCAATGAGGCAGAAGGAGATGCGTAACCCAACAACAACAACAACAACAACAACAACACTTGAAGCGCAAATATTTCCGCTTGTGCTTGCGGTTAATTTTATTTATAAGTCGCAATGACACACCTTCCATTTCGATTTACGATCTGCCGCATTAACGGTTAATGAACAGCTTACCAAGTTCTGGCCAAGCGTGCGTTGTTGAACGAGCAAACGATGAAGTCTGAGGGGGTGAGGGAGAGGGAGAGGGAGCCAGAGCATTGGCGAGGGGCGCCCCGAAGGTAGTTGAAGCAATTGCCTTGGTTCAATTCTCTTATTCGGTTTGCATTGCTGCTTCTAATAGAACTCGCCCCGATATGATTTCCTTTTCCGGCGCCTTGCCTCTCGCTCACTCACTCACTCGCTCGCACGCCCGCTGCTCCCTTCCTCTCTCGCTCGCTTACTCACACGCACACATTCTTTCGGCGAATTCGAACAAGTTCGAAACGACACGAAGTGCAAGAAAGACAGCAACGAAGCTAGCACGAAACCAGGCAAAGTCAACGTATATGTGTGAGTGTGTGTGTGTGTGTGTGTGTGTGTGTGTGGGTGAGCGAACATTCATTCAACGATTCGCCAAGCCGGCATAACGCCAAAGGAAAACAATAACAAACCTCAGCTGAGGAAACTAGGCGAAAACTTAAGAGTCGGACTTGGCAAAAGAGAAGCAATGAACGAATCAGAAAGAGTGCAAGCAGTGCAAGTGCGAGTGCGAGTGCGACTGCGAATGTGAATGTGAATGCGAATGTGAATGCGAATACGAACGCGAGCAATGCATTCAACGATTGCACAATTGGCCAAAAAAGACATCTAGAAACGTCAGGCTGGCCATGATGGCAAAGGTGTTTGAATGCCGTAACATCCTCCGTAACTAACATACAAAAATACATATATAAACATATCTCTTTATATACTAAAATATATGTCTATGTTTTGCAAATATCTTGAGAAATATTTCAGTAAATTTGCTGTCTCTGCGCTTGGCGTTGGGCCAAAAAAGCAGCCAGTAAATCAATAATTTTTGCTGAAGCAAAAGAAAAAGACGCAAGAGTAAGAAAGAAATTGCATTGCGACTTTGCGACTTGGTCAACGCATTTCCTATTGCAGCTCATTCGAGCTACTCACGGTGACGGGTCGGGCAGGCGTAGGGCAGGGGCTGGGCCAGGTGCTAATCCCACGAGACGTACGAAGGCTAAAAAAGCGAACGACGAACGGCGAACAACGTCATTAGGAACATCATCAAAAGCGACTGCAAGCTGCCAAAATCATTATGGGGTTTTCCCTGTTTTGCACTGTCTGTGAAATGCGAAATGCGAAATGCGAAACAGAAACAGAGAAACAGCGGCAACGACGACGACATCAAGCGCAAGCATAAAAATCAAAAGGAAATTCACAAAAGCATAAAAATCAAATAAAGCTCAGCCAAAGCCGTGAAAAACAGCGAGCAAACGAGCTAAAGCGAATGAATTGGCGACCATGAAAAGGGAATAACAGTGAAAGAAGAAGCAGAGAGTAACGCCAACAACAGCAGCCGCAGTCGCAGTCGCAGTCGCAGTCGCAGTTGGCTGTCGTCGCAACAACACCAGCAGCAGAGAAGCATGTGGAAAACAAAACGTCACAAAACGCAGACAGACGACGACTTTGACGTCGACGTCGACGCCAAACTTCGCTGGCAATGACGATGACACGTGCTTTTTTCAGCTGTTTTGTGGAAAACTGGCAAACTGTGCGAAAAAAAGGACAAAAACAAAAATCAGAAACGAGAATATGAGTGGAGATAGCAGCAAGAGCGCCAAAGAGAGAGAGATAGTCAAAAAGAGAGACGGCGAGAGAGAGAGAGGCCAAAGCGAAATCAAACAGCAAATAAAATTGAGAAGGGGACAACCAAGCCCTGCAGGTGGCAGCAAGAATTGCACTGTGCTACATGTGTGTGTGTGTGTGTGTGTTTGTGTGCGTGAGTGTGAGTGACTGCTTATTGAAGATATGAGCGTGTGTGCGTGTGTGTCGTTCGGGCTGCCGACAGACAGCGAAGCTGACGGCGTTCCTCGTCGTGCAGTCTTTTTGGCGCGTGACGTCGACAACTGTGTGTGGAATGGGCAACTGAGCGAGTGTGTGTGTGTGTGTGTGAGCGGGTGAACGGGTAAGCGGGTGCCGGGCAGCTGGCAAATTGCATTATTATGCGAGTGTCTGCAGTCTGCAGTCAGCAGTGCAGCAACAACAACAATAGCGAACGGCTGGGACAGCAGAACAACAAAAACAAATTGCAACAAAATACGCAAACAAAAACAAAATCGTACGATTGCTCCTCCTTCCCACCTCCCACTTCCCATTTCCATTCTCTCTCGCCCTGCTTCCTTCATTCTGCATTCTATGGCGATTAGGCAAACTGCACGCAGCAGTAAATAGTGAAACGGCTCCAGTGTGGATAGCTTTGGGGCTGCAGCTGGGGCTGGGGTGGCGGATTATTGGGGACAGACATTACATGCAGTTTTGTTCAAAAATTAATAGAATTTCATAAGCATTCAGCTCTGTCTGTCCCATTCGCATGTGTTGTGCATCGCTCGCTCGCTCTCTCCCTCTCTCCCTCTCTCTCTCTTTTTTTTGCTATTCGCTTGCTCGCTCGCTTGTTCTCACTCGCTCTCGCTTTCCTCTCTCACGCTCTAGCCTTAGCGGCGCCCATTTGCCTGCTCTCTCTGTTGCACAGTTGTGCCTGCTTGCTCTTTCAAATGTTAATTTGAATTTTTATTAGGTTTTAGGGTTTTATTGTTGTTGGCCAAAAACTGCTGCTGCTGCTGCTCCTGCTGTTGTTGTTGTTGTTGTGTGTTTTATTTTCACTTAAAACTGCAATTGTTGCTGCCGCTGTCGCTGTCCGCTGCCGCAGCTGGCGTTGACGCCGTTGTCAGCGTCGAAAGTGCGGCTGCGTTAGAAAATTGCATTTGACAATAGTTGCACACACAAACACACACACACACACAGACACAAACACACACACACACACACACACACACACATATAGTTGGTTTTTAGGTCGTGGGTTAGGTTTTTGGCCAGCCTTAAAATACAACAAAAATTCTAAAATTTTCAGTTTAATTTTTTAAGAATTCTTTTCTAATGGCGCTTATCCTGTGTTCCCCAGTTCTCAACTGTCTAACTGTTAAATCTGTTAACTCTAGTTAAGACCTAAGCATAAAAGACTTTAAAAGAAAGACATTATATTAAGTTTAAGCTAAAATAATAAGGGTATTCCTGTATCTTGCAGTATTATTCATTTATAAATAAAAATAATATATGGAATTTTCTCCACAAAAGTCAATATGTCTATAAATAAAACATTAAATGTTGTCAAAAATACTAAGGGTATTCCCTATATTTTATATATATGCAAGAGTATTGCAAATAAACACAGTAAATAGTTAGAACTCATTTCTGCTATGATATACTTTTCTGAATTCAACGATTCAAATGGAATGAGAAGATAAGGCAAATAATATTAAGGGTATTCTGAATAAATTGATAATATAATATAAATAACCGATATTACATTTCTAGATCAATCAAATCAAATCTCTCCAATCGATATTATCGCTCGATTGCAATGCCTTGAGAAATAGCAAATCATCTTCTTAGAATAATGGCAACACAATGGCTCACAATGGCTCAAACCCTTCTCGAGATTCATGTGTGGAAAGCGTTTTCCACTAGCAAACTAAAGTAAACTCAAGTAAACTAAGTGCATTTCAATTTCCAACGCGGATTTGGCATTGTGTTGGCCGATCACAATTGTGCCCAGTCATGGCCAAGGCATGGAGGCGCCACTAAGAAAACAATTGTCCTTCCAGCCAGAATTGCCTCTGGCTCTAGCTCTTCTCCTCTTCTTCTTGCACCTCTGCTGCAATTACCCATTTGCACCTGTGTATTTGCAGAGCATTTGCAGGAAAAACTCATTGTCATTGGCGTCGCCGTCGCCGTCGTCGCTGCTGTGGCCAACTCTTCATTTACCGACGGCAATTGGCCAACACGTTTTGGCCACTTTGAATTTTTCATGAGAATCTCAAGAGTTATTTGGGGGCAGCTAATGGCTAACGACAAAGACGTCTTCGGCACCCTTTTCTGTTGGCGGGCAATAAAAACATTTTCCTTTTCTGCCCGCAAAAATAATAATAATAATAATAATGAATAATATCAAGAAAAATACTTTTTATGCTTCTGCTTCTTCTTATTCCAGTTGTTGGCGAAACAGAAAACGCATTAAGTGCGCGGTTTTTCCATTGTTTATAATATTTTTTGTTATTTTTCTCGTTTTTTGTTGTGATTTTTTTTTGTGTCCAGTCAAAATGGGGATAATTAAGAATGCTTATTTATCTAGAACGGCGACGAATGTGGCCCATAGGCCCAGTCCTTGACCACAGCAGGGGGCATGGTTAGGTAGTTAAAAAAAAAGCCAAAAAAAAAAGAAGAAACTTTTATTTTTTAATGATAAATTGTTTGAGGCCTTGCTAAAGACACTCGCACACACACACACACACACTGAGAGAGTGAGAAGGCGCCTGTCAAAGGTCATATCAGTGTCCCTCTCTCTCTCTGTCTACCCTCTACTCTTTTTCCTTGGATGCTTTATTGCAAAATCAATAAAGGAACAAGTTAAATTGCTCAAGTCGAATGCACACGACTTGTAGATACTCCTTACCAAGTGTCAAGCAGCTGTTTGGTCTTTCAATAAGCATAAAGACAAATAAGGGAAAGATATATGTACATATAACTAAGACAAGAAAAGAAGTCTATATATTGAGTCTTTGGAATAACCTATGTGTGTACCGTACTCAATTTAAATTCTAGCTTTTAAAAACGATAAGAATCGATATCATGAAACTGTTAACAGCTTCGATTACTCTAAACAGACTTTACGTAACTAGACTTTGGAATTTCTAGTTCATTAAATATACGAGTTGTGCTGAAGAAGATGCTGTTTTTCTATCGATTTCACTAGAAATAGCAGAGTTATCGATTATTTAAAACAGAGGATTTAAAAAAATACTTGGTATTTTAAGCCTATTTGCCTAACTTGGACTAATTTCCAATTGCATTTAATTATTTCAAATGACTTTACAATATATCGAACCAAATGCCTTTGAAATAATTGAAATTGATATATCAATTTCAATCGATAAACTTAAGCTTAAGTACTTTGTAAAAGTGATCGATAATTCAATAGAGAAATAACGGAAGTCTGACATCAATTTTAAGTAATTTGTAAAAGTTATCGATAAATAAATTAATAAAGAACTGTAATTTGTATATTATTTCAAGTAATATGTAAAAGTCTCGATAATTAAATCAATAAATAACTGAAGTACGTATATTAATATCAAGTAATTTGTAAAACTTATCGATACTTCAAAGCACATTAATCTCAGCGAGTTATAGATGGTGAAATTAGACAGACTTTGAAAGAACTAGGAACTAGACATTAAAGGTAACTCTGCTGAATTCATCTTATTAATGTTAATGTCTAAGCTAAATAGAATAGATGAAGTTGTAATATCGATTTCAAACGAACTTAGATCCTATCTCGGCATGCTGTGGAAAATTAAATTGGAAAGAGCTAGCAAGAAAGCGATCTATTTGATACTTAGCTGCGTATACCCTAATGCCACTAAATACTTTCGCAATGGGAGTTTTAGCAACGTTTGAGATAGATGAGAAAATTGAGTTCTACATATCGATTATTATCGATTCAATTTAGTGTATAAAAGTTATAGACTTGATTGACGCCTGCTACGGCATTCTCAAATCTCTGATATTTTCAGAGATCTACAGATCGATGAACCGAGTTTATCAAATGAGGACTCTGTTCAGCTTTCGATCCTTAATACACCTTTTACCTGCCTGCTGGATGCATCCTACCTACTAACTATGCCACCCCATCTAACTGACATTTCCAATGCTTATATTAAATGAAATGAACTGAACCTGAATTACCTCGTCTTCTAACCAAATTCTTTTACTAATTAGCTACGCAACTTGGTGAGTTGCAAATTACAAGCGGTACGCGGTACTCAAGCACTTCAAAATTGTTGTTGTTGTTGTTGTTGTTGCAAAAGTTGCCTGTGGGGCACGCAAATCACTTGTTTTTTGTGTAATTAGTTGGCTCACTTCAGGGCAATGGTTAGCGACGACTGCTGCAAACCCAAAAAGCCAAACTCAACTTTGACTTTGAAGCGTAATTAACCGAAAACCGATCGCTGGCTTACAACAACAACAACAACAACAACCGCAACATACTGTGGGCCGCACCGTTCTCTGGTTTGGTTCAGCCCTCAGCATTCAGTTTGGCAGAGAATTCGCTTGGAAATCTTCTCGTTCAACGACCGATAAAATTAACTCCAACTCTCTATATTCAGCCCGCTAAGACTAGCAACCCCCCCCCCTCCCCCCTCTGCAACACTATTGGCGTCTTGGCTGCTGCCTTTTAGCGGGTTATTGATTATTAATATTATTTTTTTTTTATTTTGGTTTCCCAAACATTTTTTCTCTCAAATTTTTTTTTGTTTTAGCATTCGCTGTAATTACAGCAACGCGTTAATTGTTCAACTCCTCTGCATTCTTTTTTTTTTTTTTTTTGTATTTTGGTATTTTGAGGGCTTTAACTATACACTTCTGTTAGCTAGCTCGAATGTTTTCTCTATTTGTATTTGCTTTGTTGTTGGCCCGAAAAAACAACATTAGCCGGGGCGAGAAAACTACACTTACGCAGCAGCCGCAGCAGCAGCCGCAGCAGCCTCAGCAGCAGCAGCAGCAGAAGCAACCGCAGCATCCGTAACTCGACATCCATTATCTACCATTACCATCATTGTCTCAACCATTACCGTTGCCCCCTCGCCTCCCCTCCCCTGTCCCGACAGCAAATAACTGCTATAACTATAGTTGGCTAAAACTGTGAAGGGCTAAGAGTTGTGAACTGCTTATTAAATATGCTGTGATTGATGAAATGCAAATACAATTCGCAAATGAATCCGAATACTCCAAATATTCTATAGAATCGGACTCTGAGCTACATTATTATTATCGGAATTGATGATTTTGTTGATTTCTTCGATAATATAACATTAATCTTCAATAACGATTTCTTTTTACCAAGCAACTATATTTAAATAAAAATTTATATTGCACGATTGGGGAATTTATAGTTTTGAAAAATATATAAAATATAAATTTTTTTAAATTATTTACTTAAGCTATACAAAAAAATAAATTTGTTTCGAAATATTTACTGAATGGAATCTTTCATTTTCGTTTTCAATTGAAATGAACAAATTTTATATAATTAAGCTAAATTTTTTAACAAAAGAAATTATTAAAATCCAAACTATTTATTATTTCTCATAATTTAACTCTTTTTGTACAAATACTCTGATACAGATATTTGTTATTTCTAATTCTACATTTATTTGACCTACATATATATGCACATATGTATATACATACATTATATTATATATATATTATATATTATATTATTGAACATAATTTTTTTTTTTTTCAAACAATTTGTAGGCAATCGCGTACCTAAAATAATTTAACAATTGTCTTAATTTTTTTAAACAAACTAAATTCAATCTAGCTTTAATAAAACTAAAATTGTCTCTATTTTTTTTAATAATCAATCAAATTTAATAAGTAAATCAATTATTTAATAAATCTAGAATAATAATTTAAATAAATCTAGAATTATCTCCATTTTTGATATAATAAACCATAATTTATTCTAGCTTCAATAAATCTTTAATTAAAGAACTTGGAATATTATTTTGTATTAATTGCATAATATTCATTAATTTGTTCTAAGAAGAAGCTAAATTTCATATATTAACTGAATATTATTTTATTATTAATGGCATAATATTCATTAATTCGTAAGGAGAAGCTAAATTTTCTTCTATTAACTGAACCGATTGCATATAGTCATATACATTTTTTTTAAAAAGAATTTTTACTAAAACATGGAAAGTTATAACATGTGTAGATCTATCTGAAGAGCAGCTCGACTCAATTACATTCGTAAGACTTATGGATCTTATCTCAAAACACATGTACATACATATGTATATGTAACTTACATCCGATTCCCCAAAGAATGTTTTATTTGGAATGTTACATATGTGTATATAAATATTTTATAAACTTCAGGAACTAAGTTTAAGATTCATAATAATCTCCAAAATGCATCAAATTTTTGGTAATATCTTGATTCAAGTCTGGCCAAATACATATTTTACTTATAGCTCTAAAGCTAAAAATTAAAACTAAGAATTGCCTTACAATATTAACAATATTTAATGACGAACAATTTCGCATTTAACAAATATATTTCCTCTATTAGAAAATGTGAACTTTTCAATCATTTCTAAATTTTGACTGTTTAAACTTTTGTAGACTCTGAATACTTAATGTGTATTTAAATTATGCTAAATTTAAGTCTCATATTTTCAAAATTGTCATGGAACTATTGAAAGCCAATAGAATGTCTAGAATAATTGAGCAAAATGGTTTGAAATTCGAAAACGTTTTAAAAATTGTTATAAAATTTATCTACCTTACAGTGATTATGAAAATTGTCGTAATTATAGAAATAAGGACTTTAATATGCACTTACCAAATGCCGTTGGCGGATTTGATTAATTTGAGTTCTGTTTAGGATAGTCAATCCTGCCGTACCGTATACATATATATCTTTAATATTTTTGTTGTCTTTTAGCTGTCGCACAATGCATTCAATTGGAAAATTCACAAATTCGGAAACTTTTTTCAATGCGATTTCGAATTTTTTATGTTTATTTGTAGTTGGTTTTTTTTGTTTATGTATATTTGGGGGAGGCTGGACGTGTAAATTTGTTGGTCGATTTAGAATTTAGAATTTTTGTGGAGGCGCCTTATTTGTTGTTGTTGTTTTTTGTTTGTATGTTTTTTTTTGTTTTTGGGGATGCACAAAACACCGCAAACTGCAAAAATTGAAACGAAGCCAATCAAAATCAATGAGGGGGGCCACAGTGCAGCACAGACAACAACAACAACAACAACAACAACAATGAGAGCAACAACAACTACAACAACTACAACTGCTACTGCAACAGCAACAGAAACAACGAACGGCGAGCAAAGCAAAGTAACTGTAAAAGATGACGCTCTAGCGCAGTGCATTTGTGCGCTCTGATTTTGTTGTGATTTTATTGTTGTTGTTATTTGTTTTCTTTTCTCATTTTTTTTGCGCTTGCTTTTGGGCTCTGTGTGTGATTTTCGCTTTTATTAATAAAATGCACAACTTCCGTTATTAATTTTGCAACAGCAGCAATTGTAGTCTATGCGTGTATGTGTCAGTGGGTGTGTGTGTGTGTGAAGCACGGACGACAGCTACAACAGCAACAACAATTGCAAGCGTTGAGCGCGATGTGTCACCAAGGCGCTCGCATGGGGAATCGCGTTCGAAATCGAAATTCGCAATCGAATTGCATACGGTATATAAACAATTGACAGGGCTGTAATAGGCGGGCGCCGGGTGCCGGGTGCAGTGAACCGTCTAGGCTCTGTTTAATGGGCAAGGCGCGGATTACGCTGCTGCTGCGCTCCTGTGCACGCGACGTCGCCGTCGCAGTCGCTGCCGTCGCTATTGCTGTTGTTGCTGTTGCTCTTGCTGCTGCATTCATTCATAAAAATCAGGTTGTAAAAAAACAAAAACAACGCTGATTTTTATTTATTTATGCCAATTTGCCGCTGCTGTTTTCTGTGTGTGAGTGTGTGTGCGTGTTATTATGATTTTTTTTCTTTTTTTTTTTTTGCAGTTGCTGTTGCTGTTGTCAACGTTTGATGCGATTGTTGCTGTTGTTGTTGCTATGTTGTTGTTCTTGTTGATGTTTGCCTAGCCGCAGGAGGCGAATTGTCACTGATTTTAGTTGTTGTTTATTTTGATTATTGTTTTCGCCTGCATCTGCTGTGGCATGCATTGCAAATAAACCATCACTTGAACTATGCACATGTGGCATGTGCACTAAATTATTATTTGTGGCTGAAATGCATTTTGATTGCTTTGATTGTATTTTGGAGCACTACAGATAGATAGATCGTTCGCGTCAATTGCATGTAATTGTAATTGTAGATTGTGAATGAATTGTAATTGAAATGATTATCCAATTGCAAAGCCAGTCGGCCGGCCACTCGACCACTGACCACTCGGACTTGGCCAAGAAACCAAAACAAATCACAAATAATAAGTGAAAATAAGCCGCACTTAAACCACGACACCTGCTGCCCGTCTGATTGCTGGAAATGTACTGAGAACACCCGCGTAATTTTTTTTTACTTGCTCTTGCGTCTTGTTGGACTTGCTTCGGCTGGTTGGACCGAACGAAACACGTTCGGTAGAGCGACGAACGCCGGCACACACACAAAACAAAGCGTCAAACCGAAATGTTGCACGTCATACCTGAACTGGTTGCAATCGAACCAGCGTCGATGTCCGTTGAGCAAATATCTAATAGAATGTGTAATTACACTCAACAGAGAACTGTTAATAAGTAGATCATTCTCTTAAGTTTTGGAATATTTAGGTTAACGACGATTGCAGAAATGGAGATTTTAGCCACATAATATCTTATGTTTATATATATTTAACAATAACATATAAGTATGCAGCTAATCAAGCAATAAACAATTAGCTGAATGAGTTGTTTATTTGCATTTAGATTTATTTGCGTTAACATTCTGTTAACTGTTTGCTTCGGCATGCAACATCAAACATGTTTGATGTACTCTAACTGGTCAAGCCAAGACATGATGTACTCAAACATGTGCGATGTACACAGAGCGTGTAATACACCTTTGTCCGCTTATTGGCAGGTGCTTCAGACCAATTTCATTATGTTAACTAAGCTATAAATGTATTTCGAAATATTTCTTGTATATTAAATTCTATTATTTTTGGACACATATATACATACATATGTTTTTCTAACATTTTAAATAGCGCAAATATCGTCATCAAAATACGCACAAGTATTTCAATAAATTTATAATCACAGCGCTCGGTACATAACATAAACGATATAAATGTTTATAAATAAAACAACTGAGCAAAAATGCAGATACAGCTCTATCTATATGTCTTTGTGTGTGTGTGTGTGTGTGTGAATTAATAAGGTGTGTGACCAAGCGCTAATCTTATTAAATAACAAAGTCATTCAAATTTCGATAGACGTATATATTTTGATGATGAACACATTTTTCATCGGCATTTGATGAATAGTTGAATTGACAAGATAAATATTAAAATAATTCCTTGTTTTTCAGTCACCTTCACATACCTGAGGCACATCAACATAGCATATGTATATTCCCGAAGCAAGTACTATCAAAAACTCGAACCTCCCACGATCTTCCGCTTCGGGTTCTTCCTCTTGTCAACAATTTGTGTCGAGAATTGAAACAGAAATGAAATAAATGTACAGAAAACACTTTTTGTTGTTATTGTTGTTGTTGTGTGCTATAAAAATATAAAATTAAAGCAAGACAGCCAGAAGAGCAAACACACGAATATTTTAATTAGAGTATAGATAAAAAATAGCAACAACAACAACTATATATGAAAAACAAACGCGTGAAATATGCATCAGACAACAAAAATACAAGTAAGAGTTGCGTTTAAGTGGGGAGTGCTAGGCTGGGAGATATCCTGTAGACTGCATAGAGTTGCAGTTAACTAACACATAGTCAACTTTGTACGGTAGCTGCCGTTGTTCATCCTTAAGTTCTCCCGGCATTGTCCATTATGTTCTACTAGTAACTCGACTTCTAGATGTACGATTTTACTGAAATTTTCAGGACAAGTAAATTACAACTGATATTAACGTATATACTTCAGAACAAGCCTCTACGCCTGTTAATATATTTATTATATAGAAAATTGGGAAGATTATAGCAGAGAATTCGAAATGATCAATAGTTGGAATATTCATCTGACTAAAACTCGTAGAATTGCATTCCATATTGAGTGATCTGAGATTTCTATTAAACTCTAACTAATTTACTATATGATATAGAGAAGAGAATAAACATAGGTACACGCAGTAAGATAGCCTATATCAAGCCTCATCAGAGCCACGCCTCCTTCTATCCGTTACATACACTGGCTAAACAGCTGGCATACCCACTTTCAATGGCTGCAGGGTATCAATAGAATATGAACAATAATTATACACGAAATAACAAAGACAAGCAAAAAGCAGAGACACTATAGAAGCGAGATCATATGAGCTGCCTAATTCATATAAATTTCGAGCTTTCCACAATATTTATAAAAATAAAATTCCACACCCACTCGCACTCAGGAAAAAATGAGAAAATGAATTTAAGAAAAGTACTAACAGACCAGCATCGACCCTACCGATGGAGGAGCACCCCCCGCCCCGCCCGCCCCGCCCCGCCTCCCTACACGCTGATAAAAATAAAAATTCAAATGTCGCCGGCATCAATAAGATATAAATTAAACGTGTACTACAATACCGAATGTTAATTAGAAACTCACGTTGGGAATGCTTTCGATCTACCCACTCCCAGAGCCCATCGAGTAGAGCCCATGGAACTCATTCCATTTCCATTCCTCTCAGACTTTATGCTCCGATGGCAGCGTTCGACATGCTGTCGTGTATCTATTAGATACATTTAGCCGCTCTATGTGATCGGACTTCCATTGGCGGAGATCGAGTGATAGGAGATGGAAGATGTTAGTTGGGGTGCTGAACCACTTCAGCGACAATTTGATGTTTTCAGAGTTCTCGACTGTTGGCTACACCTAAAATTTTTAGTTTCTTCGAATGTGCGCTGCCTGGCACAGTTTAGCTTTTGCCTGATACCCATTGAAATAGGCGTAAAAGAGGGTATTATGTCTAGCTAAAGAAGGTGTGTCAGTTTTCATAGACATACATATTTGTAGTTTAGATTTACGTCAGAGTCGTTCTATCAACTAAATGTCTAATTTATCTATTGATCGAAAAACTGTACGAAATTTGAAGAACGTGCAAATCAGGTTTGTTTCAAATAATAGACAACTATTTCGGATTGCTTCTAATCGATATCGAAGTTCAGTGCCGCACTTAGATTGTACGTTTGAAGGATATCGACTTAAAAACCGATATTTAGATTCTCAACAAACTTTAATGGAGTGAGTCCCATATGGGAGGGTTTCCCTCTATTACTGTTGACTATGATCGACTTATTTTTTATTAAATATATATAAGGACCATATTAATTTAGATCAGAAAATAAGCTATTCACATTTTAGAAGCATTATATTTCGGAATATCTTCTAGATAAACAGTCCCATATTCAAGCAAAAGAAATTTCATTAAGTTCGGAAAACCAGCGCCAAAGTACTAGGTTCGGGAAGAAAGTATCTTCATTAAGATATTCTCTTCTAAGTAATTGCTTTGAGATATCTTCTCTGACGTATGTATCTTCTCCTAAGTATCTTCCCCCAAGTATCGTCTTCATACTAGCTCCTTTTCTTCTAGGAATCTTCTTCAATCGAATTTCCTAAAATCATTTCTTAATGTGTATCTTCTTTTATCTATTTTCCTATAAATATAATCTACGAAGTATCTTCTTCAAAATATTTTCTTATCTATAGGTATCTTCTAGTCTGGCAGTGTTTGTCGAAGCGCGTTTCCTTGTCTTGTTCCTATTTTGGCAGAGGGAGGTAAACTTTATTTATGCCACCTCATGAGCTTAATGACTTCCTGCAGCAGCTAAAATTATATTCCAAAGTGGAACAATTATTGTCAGCAGCAAATGTCGAAAATGTTCATGAGCTACCAGAAGAGTGCCAGAATAGTCCAACTGGAACTAGAACAAATTCGAACTAAGACGTTTAAGAAGCAATTGTTGAGCGATCATAGATGCAATTGAAAGATGATATTCGGTATTCGATATTATTTAGGTAACAACTTTTTCAAATATTATTTACTAATTGGCTCCACTCGAGTTCGAAACTCGAATTCTTCAGACTGGGTCAGTTAGGTAACTTTTGTTTTCAAGATCTGCTAAAAATAGGCATATTATTTCCTAATAGGGGAATCTCAGCTACATATATATCTCAGCTACATGTACATATATGTATATATATCTATATATGCACGTATTGGAATAATGATGCTGGTCTTTCGATCTGTTGTACTAAAAACACGCACGGCAAATGACATTTCATTTATCTTTCGAATGAAAGTGGAGGCGTCGTTGACACCGCTTATGGGATTGGAGCTGGGGCTGGAGATGGGGCTGCGTATGAGTTATTAATGCCTCGACATTGTACCGTAAAAAAACATGAATGCGAGAGATTTACATGAGGGCTTCAGTTGTTCGAGCTTTGCAGTTCCGGTGTGGAGTTATCAATGTGAAAAATAGAAACATGATTATGAAATTATCGAAGCAAATGTGAGTGCAGAGAGTGCAGAGAGTGCGGAGAGTGTAATAGCAAATGCGAAACAAAACACGCGCCGCACAGTGTAGTGGAAGATGCTCTAGAAAATGGGTGGCGCTTTCGTCAAAGTGAAATTACGCCTCGGCATTAGATTGGATGGAATTATGCTCGTGTAAACGAGCAATCAGCCAACGGAGGCGCAATTAAGACCAAAGCATATGTGTGTTAGTGCGTGCGTGTGTGTGTGAGCTGTATACCTAGCTACACCTATGCCCATACAAACGCAACAACCTGACGCGGCCTACACGGGCAGCAGCGCTTAATAAAAATATACATGTACATTTATTTGTATGTGTGTGTGTGTGGACAATAGAAATGATCGAGGCATTCAAAGTGTATACACACACACACACGCGCGCGCGCACACACATAGAGCTGAAGACGACGCGACGCGACGCTCACCTTGCGGCGACGTCAAGCAACAAAGCAAGAGCGAGTGCTCGAGCGTTAGAGCAAACGAACAGACGAACGTGCGAACGAGTGAGAGCGAGAGCGAGAGAGGGATAGAGCGAGAGTAGTTGACGAAGAGCGAATAAGGAAAAGAGGCAGAGAGGGAGAGAGGCAAACAGCTTTTGATTTGCGCTCATGTTGAGACACGAACCATGAATTTAATTATGATTAAAAAGAAAGAAACAAAAATGTTATTTTCATCAAAGGCACGCAAATAGATATTCAAGTGTGTGCGTGTGTGTGTGTGTGTTAGTGTGTGGGGGTATACCGTATACGTATGTATGTATGTACATACATTACATATGCACGTATGTAAAACAACTTGGGAAGAGTCTAAAAAGATATTCGCCTCGAAATTGAGTACTCGCCGTGAAAGAGTGCGTGTGTGTGACTGTGTGTGTGTGTGTGTGTGAGTGTGCGTGTGTATGGTAGTGTATTATTACTGTATTAGTGTATGGCATTTCTATTGTAGCAGCGAATTAAGTGCCGCTAGCTAGCTAGCTAGCTCAGTTTAGCTCTCAAAATGGAGTCGATCATATTGAACAAGTTCCATACTTGGAGTACAGTTGTGCTCGTGGTAAGACAGCGCAATCGACGCTTGAACTCAACTTACTTTTGAGTCGAGTCGAAAACTGTATTTTGCTTATTTATACAAATTAGCATAAAGACATAATAATAACCCAAATTTGCTAACTGATTACCAAATGTGGCTTTGAGCTTAATAAATTGGTAAAATTTCCTATATGGTTGGGTAAAGAATCTAGCAAAGTTCGGGTCGATTCATTGATGATGGCAGGGAGCAGGGTTGCCTGATCAAGTACTTAACCTATTGGACCTATAGTTGGTTTGCCTGATCATTCGGGCTGATCCTCAGTTCTTATAGTTGCCCTTTGACCTGGATTCCTGCTTTGACAAGACATTGATGAAGCTATAGCTTAGATTAGATCAGGATTTGTGATCGATCGGGCGAATGATCCTCAGCAGTTGCCCTTTGACCTGAATTCAACAGTTCAATGAACTGCTTAGAGCAATGTGCGCAGCCCATAGTCTGTCTGTCTATGTTAATTAGCTCGACATAAACGGGGTTTACCTAAGCCAAATGGCAATAATGGCTGCCACAGACAATCAATCATTTTGCATTTTGGCCACAAAGCTAAAGAAGATTGGCTGAGTTTGGCTTATTTAGTCATTGAGTGATTCGTAATCGTTCCGCCAGTAATCGTTGCTGTTGCTCTAATTTTTCGCTGTCACAATTCACAACTTATACGACTCTGCAGTTGCGGTACTCCAGAGGCGCCATGCGTCACGTCCCATTGGGTGGCCCGAAGATACACAGATGCCAGATGCACAGATACAAAGATACAAAGATACATTTCATAAGCAGCTTGAGAACAATGCATTGCTTAGCGCCGCATTAAAATATCTGCAATCATTAAAACTGTGCACGCTGACATTGTTTTCCGAATCGCTCAGCTTTGTTGTTTCGGGGCCTATGCTGAGAGTTTATCCAGCGGGCAGGGGCCTCTGGCTCTGCCTCTGGCTCTGCCTCTGGCTCTGCCCAGTGCAGCATTTGCCCTGCTGTCATCGTCATCGGCCTTTGTAAAGCGAATCTAACAGCATTTTTGGTTTCAGCCTGGTCGATTCGCTCGATACCATGGCTAAAAAAAAAAATTAGTAAACAATAAGCTAAGCCTTACAATGCAACAAACTGCATTGCGAACATATACTAAGGATTTAGCTAATCTATACACTCAGAGAAAATTACACAAGAAAAAAGAAAACTTAATATTTTTATTAAATATATATATGAGATTCTTTGTTTTTAATAAATTAAATTTAGTACTTAAGAGGCCTTGAACCTTATCTTCGTAAAGATATAGTCGACAAGATAAAATATTAAACAAAACAATTTCTATACATTTTCCTTCTTCATTCAAACCTGAAATGCTTTGAGAACCTGAACGCTAGGAAAATATTATATTTAAAAAAAAAAAAACTAGACAAAATAAATTTTATATATACATTTATGAATATTTTTATTTTATTATAAATTTTTGTATGCAGTCCCAATAGGTTATATATCACTTACTGTTATTTTTTACTATCGATAAAAATGTAGAAATTAATTTGGTCAAAGTAAGCAAATAAAATTTCTAACTTGATTAGCAATGAATAATCATATTATATATTCATATGAATATTCATCATATATATAATGGAGTATGCACTAAACACTCATATATTTTCACATAATATGTATACTTGAGATTATCATTAAGATTGCACATCTAGAAGTCGAGTTATTCAAGAACATATTTACTAAGCTGGGAGAACTGCGGGAAGCACAAGCGCAGCTACTTCATAAAGTTCTATGTCAATGATTTTATACGAGTATGCATGTATATGTGTGTGTCTGATCTTTATTCATAGACATTTATATTCTTACCAATAGAATGCTTGTTCAGGGTACTTACTAGTCGGGCAGTTCCCATCTAGAGCGCTCTTGCTTGTTTATTTTATTCCAAAATGGCATTCAATGATGTCAAGCGCTTAGAATGCCCAAAAGTTTGGTCAGAGATGGTTGCATATTGTACAGATTAAGCCCATCTTTACACTTGGAGAAAATAAGTGAGGAAATTGATTATAAATTGAATTAAATTTAATTGAAAAATATTTAAAAAAATACAAAAATAGATACAAATTACAAAATATGTTTTGCTATATAGAAGAAATGCCAAAATAGGATTTATTCTCAAAAGAATGTAAACTATAAATAAAAAAAAAAATATTAATAATAATAATAATAATAATATTACAATGTTCATAACTATTTTCAAATCAAAGTCAATCTTTACGAAACAAAAAAATAAAAAATAATAAAAATAAAATAATAATAATAAATATAATAATAACAATAATAAATAATATATAAATAAATAAATAAATAATAATAATAGTAATAATAATAAGTAAATAAATAATTTGTATAAAAAATAATAAAATTTTGAACAATATAATTAATTGATCGAATATTTACTCTCAAACCATATTTGTAAATGAATCTATTTGCGCTTTATATAAGATTGAATAATATTACTTTTAGCTACATTTTTGAATGTTCTACTTAATTTTCTATATTTCCTATTACACAACGAGCCTTTAGGCTTCTTTAACAAGATCTAAATGCAACGGAATCTGTTATTTATATAGATCAACAAATCAAATTAGGGAATGAGCTTGAACTGTGAGTCGTATCATTCGAGCTCATTACTCTGCAAGTCTATTAGAAATGCATTTAAACCAATATATATATACATATATATATATTAAAATAATGCTATATATATATACAATTGTTAAGTAGCCCTACTGTCACGCCCACTTTCCAGCTATTTTTGCCTCCATTGAATTATAAATTTGTGCATCTCCGCGCTGTGTGTGGGAAGCAGAGAAGAAAATTATTTGCACTTTCAGCTATTCAATGCGCAAACAAATCTGAGCCAGTGTGTGTGTGTGTGTGTGTGTGTGTGTGTGTGTGTTTGGCCTGACCCAGAAACCCATTTGCAGGACTAAAGTCAATAAAGGCGTTTTTTGTTGTGTTTTTGACTGCGGCTAGAACAGAGACACGCACAGGCTTTCCCATGCACGAGCGAGAAATGAAGTTGTTTCAACTCATTTCTCATTTCTCATTTCTCACATCGCACATCGAAGCAAGTGCAGCTGCACTCAGACGTCGATTGTCTGGCAAAGAGGTTGATCCATGCGCTGCTGACTCCAATTGACACACACATATACATATGTATGTGTGAGTGTGTGTGTGTGAGTGTGGTCAACAGTCAGTGATTTGAATAGTTAACACAGCACAAGGCGGAGCAGGAGGCGAGAGTCTAGCGGCGAGGCTTTTGACAGCTGAACTGTGGTGTGGCACGTGCTGCTGCCTTGCGCAGAATCAACATTGCGCAGTGGAAGACCGAAAGTCTCTGTGTGTGTGTGTGTGTGTGTGTGTGTGTGGAAGCCAAGCGATTGTTGGCCATGTCAAAGCTTTGGGATAGGTCGTGCCCTAAGCTCGCCTGCTGCCATTCGTGGCCACTCGATGTGGCATAAAGCTCCGCATGGTTCTGAGCCTGACTGCCTGGAATTTGGTAACTGGAAACATGTCTAGTGGAACCTAAGACACCCAGCAGCAGTAGCAGTAGCAGCAGCAGCAGCAGCAGCAGCAGCGCCAGCGTCACCCAAATTAGTTGCCAGCGTTTCGCCATCGCGTTTGTGTCTCTTGTTGTGTCCACGTAAGCGTTTAGCCCAGGGTCGAGTGGCCTGGTCCGTCGATACTGACCCGTAGCTCTGCTCCAGACGAGCGCGATTCCACAAAAGAGAAAAATAATAATACAAAAAAAAAAAAAAAAATTAAATTAATAAATAAATAAATTAAACACGCTTCCGCTTGAGCAGTGTCCAGAGTGCGAGCCAAGCTGCTCAACGCGGCCCGCCTACGCCTACGTCTACGCCCACGCGTCCGCCTCTGCCTCTTCGACATCGACTTTGACTTCGACTCCGACTCCGACTCCGACTCCGTGGCCGTGTCCGTGTCCGTGTTTTTGTGTTGTGCACTGCAAATTGCAACATACGCAAGTGTAAGTAAGTTAGTGTGTGTAAGTGTATGTGTGTGTGTGCGAGTGTGTGTTAGTGCCCCAGGCCCAAAAAAAAAAAAAGAAAAAGTGAAGGAAAATAAAGAAAAGAAGAAAAGGAAAATAATAATGTGGTGATAAGTGAATGTTACCGAACCCCGGGGAAATCATTAGCGAGTGGCCAGCGTTCTGCACATTCCATACGAAATGCGTTTCCTCTTGCAAGCCAATGCTCGCCATTTAAAGCAGAGTTAGCGCGTGTCGTGACGTTTAATTATGTAAAAGCCACAGGAGCAACGCACACAGCTAAGACAACACAAACAAACAAACACACACACACACACACAGGCACACACACACTAACACACAGACAGTCAGTCAGAGGCGTCACAGATACAAAAGTATCTGCAAGTTTGTCGCTCTCGCAACTCTCAGTTAACAGCTCTCAGGTCACAGCTCGCCAGTTGTTGGCTCGCAGAGCTCGCAGCATGGAAATGTTTAGCACAAATCGAAATTTCATTGTTAATACAAATTGATTTTCTTTCTTTCGATTTCTTGTTTTTGTTTTTCGATTTTCGTTTTTTGTTTTTTCATTTCGCATTTCACATTTGTTTTGCGCCTTTCGCCTCGCCTCGCCTCGCCTCGCCATTGCCGCTGGCCCAGCGGGCGTATACGCAACGTGGCCATCGGCCCTTTGGCTGCACTCCGAATTTGTGGGCCAGGCCAAAGCCAAAGTCCTGCAATTAAAATCCAAATTGTTTGCCAGTTATTTGTGCCGGCATGTTGTTGTTATGAACTAACAACAAGAGCAAGCAGCAGCAGCAGCAGCAGCAGCAGCAGGAGAAGCAGGAGAAGCAGGAGAAGCAGGAGGCAGAAGCAAGTCCAATACACTCGCAAATCGAACTATACATATATTATATGTATATGTATGTGCTTATACACATACACATGTCCCTTTGGCATGCACGTGCTTGGCAGCAAAAAGTAATTTAAGCAAAAGGCTTCCACACACACACACACAAACACACACAAGAAAACGGAAATGAAAGAGAAAAAGAAGAAAAATGAAAAATCAATGATGCTGTCAAGTAGCTCAACACCAACAAATATATCGTAGCTATACGTATGTGCTCAGATATACGCTGCAATATATATCTCTATATATTTACATATATTCACATATATATACATAGATTCATATATGTATATAAATATATATTGGCATACTTTGGACCAGGCATTGCTCTAAGCTTTACTCAGATATCTATTTATATAGATATGTTAGGCATGTCAGTTCACTCGAGACAAATAATTACACAGGTAAACAAGAATCTGACTAAAGATTTTTAAAAGGTGTCACCTAAATGAATTGAGATCTAACTAGAAGCATGAAGAAAGCTCGATTCGGTGGTGGATCATAAGGATTTACCTTGAACACCGTTTGATCGGCATTTATAAATTAAAATAATAAATTGAGTTTACATAAAACCTAAAGAAAATAATAACTTTAATTAGATCAACAAAGTCCGATCAGTCATTTTCTGTGTTATATGCAGTACCTCTACCAACACCGTCACTTCATAATTAGAAACAAATAAATAAATCCGCTCAAAATAACATTATTTGGAAGAAAACGCAAAGCTTTTTGATGATACGCAACGCCTCTACCAACACAGCCTCTACAAACACCTCCTCTACAAACACCTCCTCTAACAACACCAGCTCTACCAACACCGCTTCTTAATAATTGAAGAATAATTTTATAAGTGAAACAAATAAGCTCACTAAAATACTATTTGAAAGTAAACTCAGTAATTCATATGCTGATACGATACGCACCCTCTCTACCAACACCGTCCCTTCACTGCTCAAAAGAAGAGTAGAGTAGAAGAACGATTAAAACACAATTTCAACGCCATAGCGAATCCTACAACTGATCTTCCTGCTTCCATTTGAGTGTTTGTCACTTCCTTCCACATTTTATTTAATAACTTCTGTGTTACTTAATAAATTTAAGTGGAATTTACAACATATGATCTAAATATTCTAATGAATATTTGCTTATTCATTCATTCACAATCCGCAAATATAGCCATTATATCTGCAATTGATCTTAATTGATTGGTTTAAGAATTTATTACAATTTGAAACTGGTATTCAAAATATTTTTAAGATCCTAATTGATTTAAAAAAGATATATATATATATATATAAATAACCTCAAACTGATATCCAAAATATAACAAAAAAAATACTTATTGTATATAACATACACAAAACTAAATGCTAAATTTTGAGACTCTTGCTTAGAAAGCGAACGAGAAATAATTTTAATAATATTTAATACAATATAACTATTAGATATATTTAATATTTTATAATATTAATATTATTATTTAATATTATATAACTTAAAAAAATACGTACAAGATGTATTTTTCGTAATATTTACTTAACTATCGCATTTCGATGATCTCGTTCTAATACATGGCAAGAAATCGATTTCATTTGTGACGGTTCCAGTAGAGCTCGAAAATGTTGAATATTTAAGTTTCTAGCTATAAAACTCATGAATATATGAATTTATGGATTTTTCAAGAGAAGAAGTGTATATATATATATTCATTATATATGTTTGATCTTGCATTGAAATCACAAGCAAATCTTCAGAACTTTAAGTTTTTGGCACTTCTGTGATACCACATATTGTATGTCCTAATATAGACGCCACTATTGAGAGTATCAGAAGAATAGAAAATACTCACGAGTGAATATTATAAATTTGAAATAAATAGCTTCAATAGCTGCGAAATGGTTTACAATCATGCAGACAAACAGACGGACTTATGGATGAAAGGCCAGCACGGCGGAAATGGCCTAAAGCCAATACATTTTTCAGTTATTGAATGAGTATAAAAAGGGTTACATTTGAGGTACTATAACAACAGCATCACTTCTAGAGATAGAGTGAGTTAGATGCAGAACTCATTTAGCTCATACATAAGTTATATTCAAAACCTGATTGGATAGACCTATTCTAGTTACAGCAGGTCAAAAACCTTCGTTGAATTAGATTCTCTGCTGCTTGCTTACTTAATTCTGTTGGTGTGGGCTGTGATTTAATTATTTAGCATTTACAGTCGCTGGAGAGCAAAGTATATACGCTTCTTTATAAATATATATACATATAGACCCCATTCAAGAGAGAGTACTAGGAGGAAATTGGAAAGCCTGTGACATTTATGAACTGGCAGCACGTATTATAATTGTGTCACAAAGCAGACAGCAAACGTCGTGGCGTTGCTTGCCATGCGTTCACTGGGCTGAGTGCTCGAGTGAGTCTTGCCAAGAGTTGGCAGCTAGCCTTGACCGATTTGGTAGCGGCTTCTTGCCAAAAGGGTCAAAGGAGCCCCTCTGAAGGCGGGATTGATTTGTAAATCATGCATTTGGCTCAAAGACCGCAGCAACGGCTGGCGCAGATAATCAGGCTAAAGTAAACTTTGTATTGCCTGGCGTGCATTGGGGTTGTCGTGCACAGCGAACGCAATGCAGTCAACGACACCTGCTTTCACCTGGGCAACTGTGCCGTGTTTCGCGGAGTTCTCGCGGGTCCTCCTGCTAGCAAACCCCTGAAGTGGACGCCTGCCTGCCTGCCTGCCTCAACTCTGCTTAGCTTTATTAACCCCATTTTCTTGTGCCCACAGTCATTGTTTCAACAAGCAGCTCCTGCTCCGCACGGCCAGATTTATTCTGTGGCTGGGCAAAAAGCAATTCTCTGCCTCAAGTAGCGCCATCCAGCCGCCCATCCACCCATCCACCCATCCACCTGTCCACCTGCCCATCTGCCCAAACACCTTACGCTTGGCTGGTCCTCTGCCTTTGTGCTGTTCCCGAGACGTCGAGGCGTTTGGTTCAAAAACTTTATAATGTCAAGTGGTGCTACAGAAATCAGGTTAGCCCCGCCTCTGCACCCGCCACTGTTGCCACGGCTCCTGCTGCTCCTGCTGCTCCTGCTGCCACTGCTGCCACTGCTGCCACTGCTTCCACACTTTGTTGCCGCATAACGAATTGCAGCACTGTTGCTCAAATAGCTTCCTCATTTTCTTCGAAGTGCTTTTCCGTTTTGGCTGCAATGCAAAGTGCAACGTGTTATAAGTGTTGAGACCATCATTAATGGTGATTCCCCAACGATTCTACACTTGCAGAAAATAAGAGTTCAAATATTTCAAATATTTTTAACTTTTGATGTTGCTTTACTTATTAATATTAAAAGAGCACAACAGTACAAAAAAATATATATTTATATTAAATATGAAAGGATATTTAAGATCATTATTATTAAAAAAATATATATTTTAATTTTTTTAATATATTAAAAATTTAAGTTCTTAGTTCTTCTTAAATTAAACATTGGATTTCTTGGGTACAATTTAATTTGAAATTTGAAATTTATACTTATTTTTCATATTTTTATTATTTAATTTTTTACTTTTTCATGTATTATTTAAATTGTCTTAGAATAATTTATAAATATCTAAATAAAATTTAAAGTATTGAATTATTTAAATATAGACCATGTGATAAAAACTTCTATAATTCATTTGTTGAAATATTCAACATATAATACTTCAATTATAATACTTCAATAACTTGATAATAAATTACATTCAAATACTTTTTTTTTATTCCTTGTTCGCCTTCGAATCATTTTAAAGTTACTCTTTTATATACATACATTAATTAACAATAAATCAACAACAATAAATTGTTCAAGTTCTTATTTGATTGTTTCATCGAAATTACAAATTAAAAAAAATTCTTTTGAATGTTATAAATCATATATTTTATATAATTATAAATTATTATGTCTACAGATTATTTCCATTTTTTTAATACTTGAAGTTTTTAGGAATAAAATATTCAATATTCAAACAAAATTTTGAATTTTACAAAATTTGAAAAGCTTGAAATTGAAATAGAAGTAAAGATTTTAGATTATATATATTTGTTTTTGAGTATTTGAAATCTCAAATTCCATTTTATGTTTAAATAGTTTAAAATCATAACGAAACTTATTCATTTAATTTTATCATTCATTACCCATTTATTATATTTTTAATCAAAATGATATAAAATTGATTAATAAAATTATAAAATTTGTCAGAGAAATTATATATTTTTTTGCAATTTAATTTTTTAGTATTAAATTATTATAATTTAATATCTTACAATTATTTATTTTGAATTATATCAAGTATTACTAAAAAAAAATAAAAGATAATAAATAAAATAAATCACTCAACAATAATAAAAAAAACCTTTTTTTTCTGGTACTCGATTGACATTTATGTATGTGGAGCAACCCTCCCTCAATAACAAAAACTCTCAAATAAGAAAGAGTTTTACACTTGAAGTTTTTTTTTTTGGCTTTTGCAGCATTTGCTTGAAGCTGATGTGAATCAATTGGTTTTCCAAAGTGTTAGAGTGGCTCAAAATCGCAAAATAAAATAAAGCAAAGGAAGAGAATAAATCAAACGCAAATTGTCAAATGTAAAAAAAAAACCATTGTGTAAAATTTCGTGTGATGAATGCGCGAAAATTGCAGGAAAGTTCCCTGTCCCATTTGGATGTGAATTACGTCAGTTTGCCGCATAGCAACGTCTTCGAGAACGATTTACAAGAAGAAGAAGAACTGGTACAGCACCACCACCAACACCAGCAACACCACCAACAGCAACAGCAACAGCAACAGCATCAACTACAGCAACAGGTAAGCAGCTCAGCTAATCATCTTAGCTTTGATAGTTTCTAACTTAATTTCATTATACAATTATATATACATATATACGAGGTGGGTATGTAAATGGAAACTTCTTCCATTGTAGCTGGACTTAGCTTTTGTTATAGTTTCCTAGCAATAGCAATAAATTCGATTAAAGTACGCATTTATAAACGAAATTCGTTTAGCTTTCGATAAATCGTGGCTCCGGCAACGAAATTTATGCATGTTGAATCTTAATGAAGATGGGCCAATAATCATTTTTAATAGCTCTCACTATGCTAAAACTGGAGGAGCGGACCGTACCGCCCGTACAGCCCGTACAGCCCGCACAGCCCCGCACCGCGTCGCAATATTCAAATTTTTATTGTTTTTATTTTGTTTGTATCACTGAAATTGGCAACTAAATCGCGTCGAAACAGTAAACACTAAACCCAAACTACTTATTTTGTCTCCCAAAAGGCTGTGGATGCTGTTTGCTCAGAGACTGGCTACACGGTTCATGATATCATGATCTATTTTTAAGCAGCCACAATTTGGTTAATAGGCTGAATAGATTTGCTAAGCAGCCCGATTATAATTGATATCTAACTGAAATGCTTTCATTTCTTTTATATAAGAAGAGTGTTTTACTCATGAGATGCATGGATATGATATCATTGTTATCCCATATGTTAACTTATATAAAATTTCCCTCTTGTAATATCTTCCTGAGACGAATTACTTATCACATGATAACAATATTCTCATCATTACATCTCCATCTCATTTATATGACCATAAAATATGATTCTCATGAAATCTGTTTCACATTTGATTCTATTATTATAATATTTCCTATACAAAATGTTCTTCATTCCTCCATATGATATCTTGCACATAATCTTTTTCATATTATAGTATTATCATATATATCTCTCCCTGCTAACATGTTATTTCTTTTATAACTCTTTTGCCATATGATATATATCTCCATATCTTTATACATCTTTCTGATATGCTATCATTTTAACATAATATTTCGTATATATACATTTTATGATATACATTTCAAGCTACGTTCATTCTCCCAATCTCCTTCCCAAATAATATCCCCATAGCATCACAAAGTCCTCACATCACCTCTTTTACGACACATCATGTCTTATACAATCTCTTTCCCATATTATATGCTAATATACTTAGACTTATACTTATCCTTATTAAATATATGATACTATAATCACACTCTCATTAGAGACATTTGCGATATCCTCCTCATATGGAGCACTTCCTCATGCTCCTGATCTAAGCGTTTAAAAATTGATTAACATTCCAATCACTTATGCTTATGAATGCTGAGAGCAAATTTGAAAAGCTCGATGACATCGTCGGGCATCAAAATCATTTAAGTTGATCCAAAATGTGGCACTAACTAATGACGTTAACAATGCCGATGTTAATGGCGTTGTCTCAAGAACTCGTTCCGATCGACCAGTAATTGCGGGCGGGTCGAGGGCGTGCCAAGCACATAACACTTCCGTAAACTTACGCTTAAAAACCAGTACAGCAAAAACAAATACAAAATACAAATAAGAAATGAAAACAAAATGAAACAATGATCGTAGCAGATCGTTTAATATCAGACTTGTGCGCATGTCCAATGTCCGATCGGAGGCAAACGAGGAGGTGTATATAAATATATATATTTTTTTTTTGGCTTTTGGCTCGCAACTAAACCAGTTTTTAGTTTTAGTTGACGGTTTGACTAATATTCAATGATAACTGAATTTAGTGCAGGATAAATTTGATTTTGGCCAAGTGATGTACGGCTCAAGCGCAGAGACAACATCACGAGTTCAAAACAGATTGAACTAACTGATCGATACGCTAGATACCCTGACTGAGAGAACAGATGCATGTGAGATTTATTTGTGAATCGATTGAACTTTAAGTATTTAATGACTATATATATAGTTAATTTAATAAAATATTGCCAATGAGAGACCAAAGGAAACATATCTAAGTCCGCTCGTTTCGGCTAGCTCAGGAATATATATACTTTTTGAGATCAGCGACGACTCCTTCTGCCTGTTAAAAGAATATACCTCGCTTAAGCATTTCAATTGGCTACAGGGTACAGAAGATAAAGTGCTTCAGTTGAAAGTGTCTGATAGATGGATATACGAACATTTCTAGATCAGCTCAGTTTATCATTTTGATAGAATATTTATAGGAATTCGTGCGCTGCTTCCTGCTGGCTATGCAAGCACTTGCACATATCCATTAAACTCTTTATATATTTATATATATTTAAAATTCAATAAATGATTCAAGAATGAGGTCAAATTGAAAGAATCAAAGAGACTGGGCTGACTCTTTGTTTGAATTCAGAGTAGATCATTTAAATATCTTACGGCACACGAAGTCGAGCTAAAAGGCCTAAGCCATAAAGACTTGTATTAGTATCTGTATTTGTCTCTGAATTTGTATCTGTATCTCTCATATGTATCTCTATGCGTATCTGTATCTGTAAGTGATTTCAGTTATGCCGCCGGGCTTCATGTTGGGTAATCAAATTAATAATGGGCTAAAAATTACATTTCAAGTCGTTTGAATAAATTAACAATTATAGTATGTATACATAGTATTATAGTAAGTCTATGTCTATGCCTTTTTTGGGATAAAACAATTTTCTATGCCAGCGACCATATGCTGTTAATTTATGCATAAACAAGTAAATGGTAAAGATATTCCGGTCGAAACTGTATCCAAAACTCTGGGCACGATCATTAACGAGGGAAACGGCAGTTTACTAATGCGTTTGCTAACGTTTAATTACTTGAGTTTTGAGCGTATTTTTTGTTTTAATTCGAGACATTGTTGAATGCTAGAAAATAGTCTTGCATATTTTAAGAGCGCTAATTCCGAGGGAGTCGCCTGCAGTTCTACTTGAACCGAAGACTCTTTTAACCCTTGAAATAATAGTTTTGATTCATAGTATTCCATGGCGCATTACTTCACTAGAAGCGGCACAGAGAGCCCGAACAAATTGTTGTTTGCTCAAAACTATTCAAATGAATTCTACAAAATTAATTAACTCATATACCTTCATGACTTCCGTCAGCAGCTGCAGGGATAACCAATAATAACAACAATGCAAAACACACCCGACTGCATAATACTCGCTCATGCTCTGAGAGTATATTTTCTATTATTGATGTCTTACTATGTATGTAATAGAAGAGTGTTGTCTTATTTTTTCTCCACTTGCCACTTCAATTTTTAAAACTCATTTTTCGGTAGACATTTCTATTAATCTGGATGAAATTTCAGCATGATAATAATATAATATAATGCATATGTCAAGAGCATATAAAATGAACTTCCACTTCATCAGCGGATCAGTCAATATACATTTATGTTTCAGCTATCCAATAAGTGTGACAATATATCAACATCAAACTAAATTCATCGATCAATTGCAAAAATAAATATTCATTAATGCTATCAATTGGTGTCATCAGATTCTGCATCAAGGCAATCATTTCAATAGTTCCATAAATAATATATTTATATACCTAAATCATATGCCCATAATAGTACATATTACATTCTCCCGACAACCAATATACTCATCTTTGTCTAGCGAAACACGAATAATAAATATCATGAAAATCGCATATGAAATCTGCGACCCTGAAAAACTTGAGTTTAGCCATAAAGCGCTTTTGGTTCGCATTTTATTCAATTTGTATTTATTTATATTTTATGTTGTTATTCATTTTTATTTTTGGAAATTTTTAAGCACGTAGTGCATTGAGTGAGCCCGTTAATTATAGAGCCCGATCAATTATTCATTTGGGAGATTACCTGAGCGTAGCACAAACTGAACTTCACTCAAAATGATTCTGCGAATTTTTGCATTCATTCGGTCGCTGCGCTCTCAGTGTCTGCTGTGGGGCTCATTTCAATATTTTTATTGTCTGATTGAAGTGTGACGTTGGGGCCAGCAGCTGCAGACGGAGCTGAAGTTCGAGCTGAAGCTGAGTACTCTGGTCTCTGGTCGGCGTTTTGCCAAAGAGATTAATTGCCGGTCGGCTGCGTGCTTTAAAGCGTTGATCAGCGCGCGGGCGGCATTTGGGGGTACCTGATCGTCGCGACGCGTCGGTGATGAGGCAGAAACGGGAATTGCAGCATGCCGAACAATTTTCATTTCCGAGTTAATTGTTTGGCTCCAGAACACAAAGGTTCATCAATCTTGTACCGATACTTTAGCTAGACATCAGCCCAAAACACGCAGCATCCAATTCAGCTGAATTACCTCACGGATTACCGCATTAACAGTAAATCTTGAAGTTTAAGTATTTCTCAAAAACCCATAATTATCTATCCCATACATGTGTGTTATATATACAAGATATCAGACTAAAAGAGTCCAAAATATTGAAGATTAACAAAGAGTCTGAAGTGAGCTTTATATACTCGTTATATATAATATATAGGTATTTGGATACTTTATCCAATAACTATATTTCGCTAGTTGCTTCAGTTATCAAATAATTCTAGTCTTACGTTCAACAAGAAGTAAGAGTGCTTTCGTAGGGAATATTCGTCATTTCAAAATTTCTATGCCTCTCGCCTCTTACATATATATCACAAACAATATAATCTAAATTGTTCAATATCAAGAAGTTGAGTCAATTCCTAATACCTAACGTGAATTTCATTGTATAGTTTAATCTGAGCATGACGCAAGCAATAAAAAAACAAAAATATATATATATAATATAACATACCATACTAAATGGTATGGGTATTACTTTAAAATAAGATTAGAAACTATGCGAAATTACAAAATGTTTTCATTTTCCTGTAATGTCTTTGGCTTTATTACTTATTTGGTCGCCTTATATATTTAAGTTTACTCTTGGTATCTGATTCATTTTAAGTGCTAATATACACTATATTACAGTATAACTCTGTTTATTATAGTATATATATAACGTTTATTGCTATTGGTATATATACTTCACTTCAAAGACATTCTTATAGGGAATGGGTTTAAGTATCATGAGATCTGTACATCCAACAATATATATTTTATATTTTGATAGGGTTTTCTCTGGTATTCAGTTCAACTAGCCAAAATTCGCTATTCTGTAGAGCAATAATTTCATTTCAATGACCAAAATCAATATTATTTAAATTCCCTTTTATTTATTTATTTATTTTTTCTATGAACAGTTCAATGCATTTCAATGCATGCAAAAACAAATTAATTCGGATGGAATGTAACCAGATTTTTTGTTTTCATTCTCTTATTTACATTCTATTAAAAAAAAAAGCAACTAAGCAAGTTCCAGTGGAGACTACTCGACTTCCAGATCCCCTATATCCTTCTTTACGCAAGCATAACCGCGATGCAATGGCTTGGTGGATGGCTAAGAATCCTTTTCTAGGTGGACTTTCTTCATTAACCCTCTAATGCTGTTTTCTAAACTATTGGAGGAAAATAATTGGAACAATTTTTTTAAAGTAAATTTAGGCTTCTAAACTCAAAAATGAACTCAGAAAAAATATAGAAGTTTTTGTTTAGCCGTCAGGTGCAAAAAAGGTAATAAGTGTCTCAAGACACTCTTGGGCATCTAAGAGTAAAAAAAACGTATTTAATAGAAATGTTAATTTTTATTATTCATATAATATGTTTTAAAACAATTTTTTGTTGATGTGCAGCATAGATGTAAATTACATTTTTCACAAATGCATTGCGTTTGTGATGATTTACAGAGCTTGCACCGTCTCTTATTGTCCCGATCCAACCAATTTGGGAAGTGGTTGACTTGGTCAAAACGTAATTCCGCTATTGGGTGTAAAGTTTTTTTTTCCAAGTTTAAGCTCAAGCTGTGATGGTCGGGCCCGTGGGGATTGTGAAAAAGGTGACCGATCTGTTCGCAAAGATGGTGACTGCATCTGGTCTTGTAGAGATACGGTACTGACTGGACGACCTGCGTGGGCTTTATTTCTAAAAGCCACCAATCCTTCAGCGATTGACTCGCGAAAATCGGGAAGTTCCATCAATTTGTCACTGATTGCGTTTTGTTTTTGAATTCGCCTATAAAGAATATAAGCATTTGTTGCTGCCATATCAATTTTTTTGCTATTGATTCAATACCTAAAAGACATTAATTAACTAATCACATAATATAAAATAATATATCGCAATGTTGTTGTCTTACCAGCACCAGTAAAGCCACCAGAAGATGGCAAAGCCACGCATGTTATACCTTTAATAGTTGGTAGTGGCGATCGTTGTCTTTTCAGGGATTTCCTAATAGGCTCAGACTGACCATTATCAGGCACATTCTCTTCATCATTACAAGCAAATGATATTGTGCTAATATCCTCCACAGCAGCTATTAGAGTTTCTGCCACATTTAAGTCATCTTCCTCGTCGTCACTTGACTCGGATAACTCTGCATCGGAAGGGACATTCTCAAACAATTCCAACAACTGTTCATCAGTTAAATCGGATAATTTGAATCGTACCCGGTTTGCCATCTTTATATGGTTAATATGTCAGTTTCTAGTAAAACAATCCATATAATGAATAAGTGTACACACAAATTGCAAGCAGTTGTGAAATAGCTGCTGGTAAAAAAAGTTGCTTGCAGCCCCAAAAGTGTCTCAAGACACTTATCACTGTTTTTTAAGCTACAACGCACATTTTTTATTTATTTTTATTTTTGTAAACTAGTTTTCATTGTAAATAAACATACCTTCCAATAAAAAATTATTTTAAATGGATTGCTTTCACAGATTTTGTAAAATAATGGTTGCACAACAGCACATGCAGCAGATCAATTTACAACGCGCGAAAAAACATATGTTTTGTGTTTATGAAAATAAAAAGTACCGTTTAAAGCACTGGAGAGCTTTTAAAGCTTTTTTCTCAGTAAATTTGAATGTTTTATTAACGATCAAGCAATATTTGAAAGACAAAAAAGCTCCCATTTTTTTTTTAAATTTAAAAATAAAATAAGTGTCTCAAGACACTTATGAGCGTTAGAGGGTTAAACTTTCAGAATAGCATTAAATCAATTACCTAAATATATATTTTTTAGTCTCTAGCTGAATCAGTGTACAATCTAAGCTTAAAACACGAAGCCAAATGTTCGATTATTATCGATACAATATTAGTTATCGAAAAATTAGAATAAACTCATTCTGCCTTACATACACCAGTAAACATGTAAAAAATAGGGACGAACAGACGGATAGAGCTATGTCTACCTCACTCGTCGCCCTGATGAAATATATATTTACTCTATGGGGTCTGCCACGCCTCCTGTTTGTTACATACATGTTCACAGAACCATTATACCCCCGATTTCCCATTTTCAATGGATACATTTGTATTTTCCATCGCTTTGTTTTATGATTTGATATTAGAGTATGCCATATCTATCTGAAATTTTGAGAATGGTCTATATATATAAGTTTCACTGTACTTTTATTTTCGCCCATTTCAAAGTAAAATTGAATTGCTTATAAATAAAAATCTGCGTCGAAGCACCTATTCAATTCGGTCCTTAAAAATGTCCCGAGTAGGTGTATCTAGAAATTATAGGGCCTGGCCATGTAAATGCTCTCGAATTGAACGCTTCGTTGGCCGTGTTTGTAGAGCAACAACAACAGTTGGGCAGTCGGGCAGCTTGGACAGCTTGGACAGTTGACCGCGGAAATTAGACAACGCTTTCCACCTGCCTGAACTGAAACAGACAGCCAAATTTGGTGATGACGTCGGCCACCACCGGCGCAGGTGAAAATCAAGCGTTGCTGCGGCCTCTGTCACAGGGCCGCGTTGCCTTTGCCCCGTTCCTGTTGCGTGTGAATTTTCAGATGGTCCCAATGCCTGTGCTCAATTTCTCGAGCTCGGTTCGATTCGATTTCGTGTTGTTTTTTTTTGTCGTTCTTTTTTGTTGCTGTGGCCCAGATGCAGCGCACACACACGTGTTGACAGAGACACGCAGCTAGGCCATGGAATACAGGTAGTCCTGGGCGATAGGCCGCAAATGAAATCATCGGACTTCAACTGTGGTCACGGCCAGTTGACATAGCCACAGGTCTGGCCTCACAGACCCCAATTGAATTGAAAATCGATTTGAGCCCGGACAGGCCAAACAGCCATCGACGAAAAAGGTCAAATGCATTGAACTAAGTGAAACTCGATATCGATAAGCGAGCAAATCTAAACCAAGTCCAAGCCAAGCTGCATCTAGTGCAAACATCCTGGACAGCTGCCGTTTGGCCTGGCCAGCCACAAGGACGCAGCGCCAGCACCTCAGTCAAGGCAGAGCCGAGCCAAGCCAACAAGTTGAACCAAACACCCCACAAATACCCAAACACTCTTCTAGCAGATGTTAATGTGGGGCGCCTATGTATGCATGTGTGTGTATGTGTGTGTGTGTGTGTGTGTGTGTGTGTGTGTGGGAATTGTAATTAGTGGCACTTTCCCAGTTCTTTTGTTTGCGCACACTTGACACAGCAACGATTGCGGCCAGCCCAGCCTAGGCTGGGACGAAGGCGAAGCAACCAACGAGAGCCCAAATTGACATGTAATATCTGCATATATGTATATACATATATACAAATAGATATATATATCAATTAATCAAATAATATCTGGGCTTAAATTTGCCCAGACAGCATTTACAGCCTTGGTCAAAAGCAGGGACCATAAGAAATAATAATTATTTCTTGAGTAATTAAAAAGAAATTATTTTTAATTATTAAAATAAATTTTTATGATCAAAAATAAATCTTACAAAACAATTTTTTATATAAAAATCAAATGATAACTTTTATTTTTGATTTTTATTATATACAAATCAAAAATAAGAATTATGCCTAGATTTTTATTTTTAAAAATTGAAATAAAAATCAAATTGAAATATATTTTGTTACAAAGGAGCTAGATCATATTTAACCTATATATATGATCTACGCATTAAACCCTTTCAGATGATATATAATATGTATATTAATATGTATTTGTGTATGTTTATTTAATTATTTGTTTTGACACAACAAACATTTTTCGCAGCTTATGAAATTTAAAAATAAATATTAATTCAATTTCCCTTTTGGTCAAATTTTACACGGGTTTACGTAATGTTTTGATTATCTACTAAACTTGTTTAAACTTGTTTTATTGGCATGTAATTTTGTATAATAAAACTATCAAATTACATATTTTATTTAATATGAAAATAAATCTGTTAACTTGAGTTTAAGTCAAGAAAGAAAAAAATAATAAATAATAGAGAATGGAAAATTATTAAATGAAAATTTTTGGATACATGACATTTAGTTCGATTTTTATTGGGAAAAGTGTTTTCTTTTTTAACAAAGTTTTCCTAAAGGATTCTATTCATATGAGAAAGATTTAATACTAATTAATATTAATATTGATATAAATGATTATATAGTTATCAGATGTCTTGTCATATAAATTTGATGAGGAAGTGAATGGAATATATTAAGTGGGAGTGATGAAATTGTGGACTTATGACTAATGAGAACGTTTGCCTATTGTATTTACTTTTAAAATATGAAAACTGAATAAAATTTTTTATTATGTTAATACTTTCGACAACCAGTAATACAAATACATCAATAAATTTCACATCATTTGTGACAGTCAAAATTTTCATTGCTTCAGCATAGCTGACATTTGACTAACAGTGCACTGTTAACACTGCAGTGTTATTAACATGAAATAATGAAATAGCCTAGAACAGGAAAATAATCTACTTCCGACTATTGCTCTATATATTTATGGTATTCCATCTAAGATACCAAATGTAAATAATTTAATTTGATTGATTTCTATGAAATAAGAAAAGCTATACATAGCTATAAATCGATTCAGATCAGTTACCAGAAAATTTAATAAACTATTAAGAAGTTTTAAGTTTTAAACAAATACTTACGTAAATAAAATAATAAATATAATTAATATTTAAGTCTCCAGATTTTTGTTGCCTAAGGACAATATTTAAATAAACGCTTATGTAAATAAAATAACAAATTTAATTAATATTTAAGTCTTTAGCGATTGTAGCTTTCGAGATCGTTGCATTCATAAGCAAGGATGGTCAAACCAATATATTGCAAGTTGGATAGTCAGCAAGAAGAAGAAGAGTACTATGTACAGTAAAGAACATAATCAGCAAGAAGAAGAATACTAAATACAGTAACGAGCTAAAATATGGGCACAGAACGCTTTTAAGGCTTTGTAACATCTTTTTAAGTCTTCTTAAATGAATATTTAACAAAACTAAAAATTAAGCAAATAGAATAGGGCATTTAATATATTCATCAAATGAATAACTGAATATAACTGATAGAGATTTTACTGGTCAAATTGTAAAAAAAAATCGATAAAATACTATGTGCTATGCCAATAATTATCATGAATGAAATTTACGAGTTTTTTTTAGTTTTTAATAATATTCGATTTTACATTTTAGCTTATTAAAATTTTGTTGTATTTTATTTAATAAATACTCTATTCTATTTAGTTAAATTTCAGTTTTGCTATAAAGTTGAAAACGCTTGCTGTGCCAATAATTTAGTTCCTCATGTATGTCTTATGCGATCTGCCACGCCTTCTGCCACCTGTTCTATGCATTTACTATAATACAATCACATTTTCATTTTTATATATAGATAAGAATGTTTGTTGCGTAAATACTTTTGACTAGCACTCTATTTCCTTTGAGATTCAACCAGGTGCATATTGTATTATGGCCCTTCTCTAGAGGCTTCCCAGTGCATTAAAGCCATATTTGTGTATAAATATTAAATAAATTTGCATTTAAAAAACTTTTCTTTTAAGTTTTATTGCCAAGACGAATGACATTTGTTTTTAAAAGGTGTCGTGCAGCCATATTAGACACTATCTCCACCCACATAGAATGGGCGAAAGAGAGTTTCAAACGCTCTATTTCTATTGTCTAATGGCTGGTCTCTTTTTGGTCGGTTTCGTAAGTTCGCCTCGCTCACGGGTCACATTCATCAAAATTATTTTATATACAAATTATGCAAAGCAGTTGAACTGCACTCAACCCGAAACTCGAAGGCACTTTCCAAAAGAGCTAAGATCTGGCTGGAGACCCTAAATCAACCGGCGAGAGGAAGACAGAGCGAGAGAGGAAGAGACGAGCCGACACGTCTAAAACTTATTTTCGGGGAATTATTTGCCATTGTTTTGTCGCAATTGTTGTCATTGTTATCGGGCAGTGGGGTTTGCGTTTCCACCATAATTCTTTTAATTATAATATATGATCTATTACATTGGGCAACTACATATTTCTCGCACACTTGTAACACATTTTAGCATATTTTATTAATTTAAATAACTCAACTCGGCCACTCGAACAGATCTGGGCAGCACGATAAAGCGTCCGAGCTAAGCTGCACGATCCAGACCAACGTCGAAGGGCGGAGGTGAAGGAAGACGCCGGAATACGCGTTTGCTCAGCGATATGTGACGAAATGCCGGACAGCCGGTTGAAAGTCGCAACTGAGCTGAACACTGAAGAAAAACCCAGCGAAGCGTCCAAGCGATCGCATCCACCTTCGTTTATTTGAGCCGAGGTCGCTAATTAAATTCAGTGGAAAACAGGCGCATTTACCGAGCGACAAACGCAACAGCACAAGCACAAGCACAAGCCTACCACAAATATCACTTTAAAAATACAAAAAAAAAAAAAACTCCCACTACTGTTCTGTAATTTGTTTATTATCATTTACCTGTACCTGTGCCCGGTGCCTGTGCCTGTACCCGGCAGCAATTGACATTCGCCCACCTTTACTGCGTTCATTTGCTTTTCAGCGGCTTCGTCTTTCCACTGCGTCGACATTCTTGACATCCGTGGAACATGACTAATGGGTGTCTAAGTGACGAATACGCCCCTTGATCTAATATAAATGCTGGGAAATTTAATTTAGTAAGCACAGTAGGCGTATATACAATCATGTTCAAGTCGTTGCTCGAAAACATTGTTTTCTATAGCTAAGTCAGATCAATTCGGAAAGTTCTTTCACTGTGCGTCAGATACATCCGGCTCAACAAATAAGAAAGCTACAATTCAGCATAATAAACTGTATAATACAATTTAACCATATAAGAAACTGTAGCAAAAATAAAATAGCTCTTTTTCACTCTATCAAACAAACAATGTGCGAAACGTGTGCTTGAGAGATCCATCTGCAGAGAAGATCAATCCTAAGTCATATATAAAGCTAGGAGGTGATCCTTATGATATGGGCTTTCCGATTGGTTGAGCTTACCCATGTCAGTAGAAAAGGTAGTTAGTATATAAATATTGGCTGTCTAGTTGTAAAACGATAAAACACACAAATCTTCCAATTTGTGTTGACCTAATGATTGTGGTTTAAAATTATAAATATGAACGTATTACATGAGTATCTAGTTATATACTATATATACTCGATTTAACTTATAAACGAGTATTCTATATAATAATTATTACAAAAAACAAGAAAGACTCTTCTCTCATCCAGCATATTCCTCAATATTATATAAAGTAAAGCTTTTCTATGCGGTTCTCATATCATGACTGCATAGTTCAAGCATAAAGGTTTCATTTCCTAGACATTTTCTATTAAATTTTCTATTATTATATTAATGTATAATTTATTAATATAAAATATAACAACTTAAGTCTACTTTTCATTTACACACAAAGTAACGCCTTCCTTTGCGATTCTCATACGATGACGGTGCGTTTTTTAATAACTTTCTGAGCGTATTCTCTCTAAAATAGAAATGTCAATTTGCATATGAGCTTGTCAGTACATAAATCTCTCTATCACCCAGCAGCAACGTGTCAAGTGCACACACAAAGCGCCATTAGCTCATGGGAATTTTGGATGCAGCTGCTACGGGTGCTGCTGCTGCTGCTGCTGCTGGCGGATGCCAAAAGTCAATAGACAACATTGTTTGCCCACTGCACACAAAAGGGCTGCATAATCAAGAGCTCGATTCCCGGCTGGTGCGACGCGTCAGCGTTTATTAAATGCCGCCAATCCTTCAATGATGCAGCAGCTCGCACGTGTTAAATGCCTCAATGTCAAGTGGCTAATAGAGCAATCGACGCTGATGCGCTTTGAATAATGATATCTGGCTACTGTTAACAAAAACCAAATGAATGGAAAACCCAAAGAAAAACAAAAACCTAAACCGAAAACGAAAACGAATACGAAAAACTCTAACCCCAAGAGAACAAGTGTCGCTCCTGACTCTGGCTGTGATCCTCACGTGCCATCAGTCACTCAAGCGCCGTAGATGTTGAGATGTTGATGTTTTGACATCACAACATCATTATCTACTCATTGTCTAGCTCGAACTGGACTGAGACTGCGACTGCGACTGCGACTGCGACTGCGACTGAGGCCGAGTCTTTGCCCCAATCAGAGGCAGACGTCATTATAGACAGATGTGCCTCATCATCTTGGTGTCTTGGCAAAGAGGCAGCAATAGAAACAGTGTTGCTCCAACAGCTCTACGCCAACTGTTGATACCATGATCCCATGTAATTAGGGGCCGAACCCTACAAAGTGCCCGTTCAGCCTTCGCTTCGGATTTGATTGTTTCACATAATAACTACGCACACTTTGTGTGAGCCCATTTTGTATTTGATTAGTGTCCAACGGCTTCAATTGAAATACTCAGGCTAATGTCACTGCGTTGCCGGAGCAGTAAAGATTTCAATCATTGCACACTCGTACAGCCCGCTCGACGCGATGGTAATCTGGGCGGGAATACATCTTGTTTTACAGCCCAAAAGAAAGTGTGAATCAATTAGTCTCGAGCACAGACTCAATTGTTTACTTTGCCAAAAGGAAAAACCAAAAGCAATTAGACATTTTTTATAGCTACTCGATTTAACTACTCAAAGTCCAATCTTCATCATGTTCCCGTTGTTCTTGTTGTTATTGCTGTTGTTGTTGTTGTTGTTGTTGTTGTTGTTGTTGTTGTTGTGGTTGGGTTCGCTGTGTCTCTTGGCCGTTGTCAAAGTGTCGTAAAATTGTTTACTTGTTGGGTGAAAGACCGGGCTATAAAGTCGTAAGTACACAAACCCCGATGACAACACTGTGGCATTGACGGCGATATTCCGATAGCCCAGCCCACGCCCAGTCAAGTGCTCATATACCCGTTCCAGCACGAGGGAATACCCATTGGCCCCCTTTTACAACAAGAATTTGTCAAACCGAGAGAAATTAGTTGCTAAATGCGAACGCTGCGTCATCATCGTTCCATTCACAGATCGGATCGACATCGTCATCGTCATCGTCACGGTTCTTGGGGTAAGTGAGAACCACCTAAAACTCAAATCTTTGGCACGCGTTCGCTGCGCCGCGCCGCGCCGATCTACCGACTGCGACGCGACGTCAACGTCAACGTCAACGTCTACTGCGCCAGCCAGCACCAATTGAAATGATTAGTTTGAGTTGTCAGATTTTGACAAGCGGTTGTCATCTAGGCTGTCAAACATTTTGGTTTCGCTTGCCTTGGCAATGAAAAATTGACAAATTCTCTCATTTCTTCTCATGCTCTTGTAGAACATTTCGATTCTATTTTATTTCACGCTGAAGTTGTTTGTTTTGTTATTGAACTTTAATTCAATTTTTAGATTATTTATATGGTAAACTATATATTCCTTATTCGAAGTATCTGGATATGGAATTAGTGTGGTCCTATTTGTAGGAAAAGTACAAATGATTAACGCCTTTCTTTGCAATTCTCATAGTTCACATATAACGTAAAGGCTGTTCGCATTATAAGACTTTTGAATTATAGGACTGTTTGAATTACGTTAAAATCCGGTTATAATGACGCTCAGGGGACCGGACGTCTGCATGTGATTTTCAAGCTCTTTTTGGAGTTGATATTACTTGATTGTGAATAACGTTTGATTTTTCAAGCCTAAAAAACTTGGATAGGACTCGGTTGGGTGCCCGATCAAAAGATGTTAATGCATAGAAGCACGAGGCTTTTCTAATAGGTTGCCAAGCTATAAGTCCTGCCACTTTGATCGTCAAAGAGTCTCCCATTATGAGAAAGCTTATTTTGTAAAATTGTAAACAGGAACTAAGCCAACATAAGAAATGATCAGATTCATTAAATTAAGCATTTTGTCGTAGACTATATATATATATAAATATATATATTTTAGAACTCTATCTTCCAGCTTGATCTAATAGATAATCTGGATGGTTAGTATATTGAAGAAATAAAGTATTCTTATACACGTAAGTGTGTGGAGCTAGAATGCTATGATGATATATACTCACTCTTAACACTAATTAGAAGCTATGAATAGAGTAGATAGTAAGGTAAAATCGTGTACAAATAATATTGATATGTTAGTAAATAAGGAAAACCTCCTTGTGCTATTGAAGATCAATTTGATGCTAAGAAATTAAAGTTGATTATATAATTTTGTCTTTAACTTGACACTGTTTTTTCAAATAAAAAAAAACCTTTCCATGCGATTCTCATGGTCACGCTTGAGCGCATAGCCTAAAGATGTTGTTTCAGTATTACCTTACACATTTTTACTTTGCTTTACATTAATTTCTACCCCATTCTTGACTTTTAGTCGAGTTCCACACAATCAAGCTGCCTTGAATTACATTTTGTTTGATTGATAACATTGCTCGAAAAACAAAACCGTCAACAGAGACTAAAGCAAACGTCAAAAGCAATCAAACAATCAAGGCAAGTAAAAAGTCCAAAACTGATTTCGTATAGAATTTCGTAATTAAATGTGGATATGTAATTTCGAAGCTTTATATACATATGTATCGTAAGCAACGTTAACTGGACTTTGGTCATAACTGGGCATAATTATAGTCCCAGGTACCATAACCCGAAATTCACACAGACTAGACACAAACACACACACAAAGAAAGAGAAAGAGAGAGAGAGGGAGAGAGATCTACTCACACGCTAACAGAATTTTTAGAGCTTCAAAAAGATGGTGTACTATAAAAGTGCTTTATATAATTTTCCCATAGCTGACCGATGCACGGAACGAATCTTTATTTATGGCATAATGATCGCTGGACTCCCAATAGTACCCCAGCTCCCGACTCTTCTTTGCATGCAGAGCGAAGAGAGAGAGAGGGAGGGAGAGGAAGAGTCGCTACGGCTGCCCGTCTCATCGCTTTACGATCAATGATCGTTGTGTGTGCGTGTGTGTGTGTGTGTGTGTGTGTGTGTGTGTGTGTATTGGGCATCATCTGGACCCGTCTCTGGCCAGGTCTTCGATAATTCTTTATTATTTCTTTAAAACTTCACCTTTAATTAAACACGAAACGAAATTATAAAATTGTACCTGCTTTAGCAGCCACCACTGCTCAAGTCCAACTCCGAGTTTCGACTTCTTCGTGCCGCTGTTGTTGTTGCTATTTTTTGTTTTTGTTTCAGCCCACGGGGGAATTTTTACCTGAACCATCGAGCTGAGCGACCAGCGAGCAGCGAGCAGCACGCAGCGTCCCGCTCATCTGCTCTTCGCTCTCTCGCCCCGACCTCTCATATGTGTGTGTCCCCAAATTCGATCAATTTAGATACAAACACCCATTTATGCATCAGTACCTTTTATTAAACTACTAGCATGTGTATCTATCTATCTCACTCTCTCTCTCTCTCTCGCTCTCTCTCTCATTCTGTGTCTCTCTGCATCTGTGTGTGGGTCTCAGACGCTGTGCTACGTGCTGCCTTAATAAGCCCGTTAATGGAATATTAGGCAATGGCAAAGAGTTTCAATTCGGCTCGGGGTAGACAATCAATATCAATATATATATATATACACTACACACACTTTGTCGTTGCCACTCGTCGCACATGGCGACACACTGCGAGTGAAAGAGACACCGGCCCAGGGCGCTGGGGACAGAGCCAACTCCAAATTGTCGACGGCTGCCGTTGACGTTGCTTTTCGGTCTTAGTGACCAGCTCTGAGCATCGGGCATCACACGATCGAAAGATTTTAGTGCTGGAATGCAATAAAAATTTTATTTTTGTTTTGTTCGATTTGATACAAGTTTTATAGTTGGTCTTCTTATTGTGTGTAGGAGATACGTATGTACATATATGTACATACCAATGTATGACAGTACACACACACACACACACACATACACAATAAGAGCAACGATAAACAAATGAAGAGTGCACGACTAGAAGATACCCTGCATACTACACGAAAGTGTTGCCTTCAGAACTCGACACTTCTCGATTGCATTCATATACATGATATGATATGATATGATGTGATATGAGTGTGTGCATTCATAAATATATACATACAAAATAGGATATGTATATTTTCGCTATAAGAAATTTGTTGTTAAATAATACGAATTCTAAATATTATTTAATGAATATTGCAATTCAGAAATAAGATACATATATGTATGTATGTATGCATCAACTAGTTTATTTTCTTTTTAATCTTTTTTTTTTAAGAATTTTTTTAAAATAAATTGATATGCACGAATATTTAAGTATAGAGCTCTTGGATCTTTTCTTTGAAGACATATAGAATATGAAAAAAATTAATTTACAAGAAAAATAATGTTGTGAGGTACAAATTTATTCAAAAAGCCCATTAAAATCTTCTATTTAAATTACTTTTTTTTTTCAATTTTAGAGAAAGTTGAGTAAGGCTTGCCAATCGATCTCGAATTGTTTATAGTCTGTGAATTCATTAAAAGAAACTATCTATCTACACACCTAGATTTTGTTGACTTAAGTGACAAATTCAATATATAGAACAAATTATAAATATATAATAATATAGATTTTATGTTTCAATGAAAAATCCAAAATATTGACAATACTATGAGGAGATATAAATACAATTAATTTAAAAAAAATATATATATATGTATATATTGAATATTTTAAAATATAATTTACATGCATGTATATATGTATGTTTGTATATATTATGGAATATGTTATTCCTTCTCTATAAAATATTTGCAAAAATTATCTCGCTTTAGCAATTAGAGTAGAAAATTGTTGGCTGTGTAAATACTTTTGACTAGGACTGTATTATTTTAGAGTCCAGTGAAGTACATAATTTGCCATGTTCCCTCGCTAGAGGCCTTCGAGGTAGAACATATTAAAGAACTCGGCTCTTTCTGCTGGCTAAGAATACGTATGGAGATATCCTTTAAAAGATCTCCAAGATCTGTGACTATCTATAGCATACAGATGATTTAACATAGTATACCCTGCTATACCAGTTTGTAGTAGGTATAACAAAATCAAGCCAACAAATGGAGATAAAGTAACTTGTCTATGCTATTGTGCTATGAATACACTGAAAATAATATTTTATGAAAAGACAAGTTTTATTTGTTTATGACAAGCGAACCCTAATACAGGATGTAGACTTTTCAAGTAGATCTGCAGTTTCTAATAGTACATATTCTATAAAGCAAGATAAATAGGTATTCTCTTTGATATTTCCAGCGTGTTTAAGTGTATTTCAAAGTTTCCGCCTGTGTTTCAACTAATTCAAGTCTGCGCCATTGCACAAGGTATTAGTGTCTCCTCTGCTCAGCTCTCTGGGGTCTTCTCTTGTTCGTTATGTATCGTTGTCTCTCTGTGGCTGTAATAAATATTTGATACTCGCACTAAACCCGAATTAACATAATTTGATCGAGCGGTTTGCCGCTGAGGGCCGCCGTCTACTGACAGCGGTGCATTTTTTATATGTCCGCCTGCCCGACTGCCCGCTGGACACATTGGAAAATTATTACATGGAAAACGATACCTTTTCCCCTCACTCACTCGCTCACTCGCTCGCGCGCTGCAATAAAGAAGATGCTTTCTTTCCATCTATCGTCTAGGAGGATCTATGTATTATGATCATGCTCTCTAATGCGGCACAGACAGAGAGACAGACACAGACATACACATACGTGTATACCAACTAGACTAATGTTATTACCACAAGAAAGAAAGAAAGAAAGACGAAGATCTGTAACTAAAATTTATTCAAAAGTGATTCGAAAAGAAAGAAACGTCGCCATCTCTCTCCCCTTTCTTCGGCGAGACTCGTTAAGAATAGATTTCTCGATTCGTGGACCATGGTAATGCGTGTGACTGCCATTAGAGCAAAGTACTTTGGACATTTCTTACCCTGTCGCTAGGCCCTGTCCCTGTCCCTGTCCCAGTCCCAGTCCCAGTCCCAGACCCTCTCCCTATCCCCAGCTCCATTTCCCTCCTTCCAATTTCCATGCATTAGTTACCGATACAACATCGAGCATCGCGCATTGAGCATTTCACTAGATTTACGTTTTCTTCGTTTTTGGCTTTCTTTCACCTACTACAAGATTTATCGCTTTGTATTTGTATTATTTTTAGTTGTTTTATGTCAGCTGCAATCCCGACCAACTGCTCGGCTTTCCCTCCCTCCAGGTCCTCCTTCCCATCTCCCATCTCCCACTCCCCACTCCATTCCAGTGCAATGCATACCTTTATATCACTTCAAATGCAATCGCATTACACAAAGTTAGCTTTTGAGAGTCGCTGCGACATTTTATTGATGCTGGATGCGCATTCAGCTCGAATAAGTTTCTTTCCTCCACACAATGGCCAATGTAATATAATTAGTTTCTCTGTTTTCCGCTGATTGGGTGTGTAGATGCATCTATTTTAAGCTCTTATTGCTGCGGCCACCTATTCTGGGGGCGCCTGGGCCGAGAACAATATTAAATATGTCACAGAATTGTCTAAAAATATTCAACAATTATACAAACTTATGCAATTTGAATGCATTCTGCTTAACACTAAAAACTTGTATCAATAGTTGGAAAATTTGAAAGGATAAATTATAAATATGAACTTGTCAAGTGAAATGGGGCCAAGCGCTATGGAACAGCATCTCTCTTAAATAATATTCTCTAAATCTACCTATATTTCACCATCCTCACTTCCACGTTCCGTTCCTATTGTATTTTAGAAATAAAAGTATTGTCGTTAGCATAAAACACTTCAAACAAACCAACAAATTAATTAGCAACATTCTAATCGGGTGTACCTGACTGCCCAATGCTCGTACATATACTTACAAAAACAACTAAATAAAACAGTGCTCAAACTAGAGAAATTCTTGTTACTGCAGCTCCTGCACTATGATTGATATTTGTATTTTCTGATTTCGTTTCTCTCAAGAAACGTATTACTTATTTAATTCATATGTTGTATTTTTTTATCTACATAGTTTTTGTTCCATTAAGTTGATTTAAAAAGCGAGTCAACTGCTCTCCAAGTGTAAATCCTGATAATCTTAGTTAGAAGACTGTGATTTATATAGAAATATTATGTATATACTAACCACTTACATAGTATACAGTAGAATCCAGTTATATCGATCAGTTTATAGCCTTCGTACGGTTAATGCGACAAAACCCCAAACAAACTATATGAGAACAATCGTATATGGTTATAAGATCTTCCGGATACAACAACCGTCCATGGAGCGTCCTTATAATCGGATTCTTCTATATATAAAACTTTTCTAAATATACGTTTTGTTCAATTTATGAAAATAACAAACTGTACTTATTGTCTATATAGTTATTGCTCAATCTAGACAAGAAACTAAAGAGAAAATCAATAGCTGTTAACTCTAGCTCTGTTACTGTAAGACACATAAATATGTTTTGAATAATCACAATCCAAAGAAGTAAATATAGAGAGCTGTAGCTGATTAACCGATTTTTTTCTACATCCTGAATCCATTGAAAATAGGATATAAAAGTTTTTTGAAGCCACTTTTCAAGATAATACAGCTAAGGCTACACAGCTACATTGAACAAAACCAATATGCTCTTTTGGCATTTCAGAATCGGGTATATTTAAAGTGACGCAAACCGTTAGGGCTACGCATACTCATATATACACTACGCAGATTTAAGCTCTATTCATCACACATTTCGCATCGTTTGCCATTTTCGGACAAATTTCTTTAATGATCCAGAACAAAAGCCACACGAAGAGTGCAAATCGTGTAAGGCGGGGTCAGGTGCCCATCCTGGACTAGAAGAAGAAGAAGCAGAAGCAGAATAACACGTGGATAAATAATGTCGCTTCGCTAGTTTCAAAAGAAATTATTAATTAATGTATGATTCGACTCAAGACAACTAACTCGGCCTGCCTTTGCCCTCCGCAACGGGTTGACCATCCGAACCCGAGCGCGAACCCAAAGCTAAAGTCAAAGCCAAGGCCCCGACCCGTCTTGTCGTGTGATGCTCTCGGTCATTCCCATTTCGTATATTCCAGTTCATGTTATGTTAATCGCCCAGAGAGTGACCAAAATGATGGAAGAATCTATGAGACTTTACGATGTGGCCATTGGAGACATGTTCTCTGTATAAAATTAAGTATTATTTGATTGCTTTTGTCGAAAAATCGCCGCTAAGAATTTGTTTAGTTGTAGTTGTGTTACTCCCATATGCATGTATAGATATATATGTATATATAAATATACATTTGATTCTTTCGCTTCAGTTAATAAATACTCAAATTTAAATAGAAATTTCGGTCGCTCCAAGAGTTCATTGTACTATGCCGAGCCACACACACACACACACACACACATATATATATATATATTTAGTTGGATGACAGAGTAAAGAGAGATATGCACAGATTACATATAACAACAGTTGAATTTCTCCGAGTAATTCCTGGAAAATCGAAAGGATTTTCATTTGCCACGATGTAAAACTGCTTTATGCAGTTGCTTGAATGGCCTCGCCCAATTATTGCAATAGATTTCAATTTCGGAGATGCGATCGATGCAGCTACGTGATTTCACACTCAAGATAGAGGCGCGTCCTTGTTAAGGTTCCAGGAATGGAAATGGGATTAGTTTTCCCTTATTACTTTTTCTTACCACTTTTTGTTCGGCGCACGTTTTGGCAAAGTGTTTGGCCGAAAAACTGCCCTGCCAAAGAAATTGCACGTGTGTAATACCCGCTCTGTTGTAATGCCCGAACGTGAGTCTAGGCCGTTGCTCAGTTTCCTTTATATAACTCAGATTACTCAACATATGTTGCTATCACAGCGTAGAGCATTGTTTTATTCAAATTTAACCTGAATTTCTATTGCTGAAATATTCTATTTTAATCATCTAAAATATACCAAATAATCTAGCAAAAAATAAAAATATAATATATAATATAAATAGGAAGTTTTTTTTACGCAATTAAAATTTATGAAATGTATTTTATATGAAGTTTTACATATAATTCTTAGAATTTAATCTTATATAATCTGAATATATAAATGTGATTATTTTTTTTACCAACTTTACCAACTTCATACAGCGATGAATTATGTCGATTTAGAAATCTTTAAGAGTAAGAGCCTTTAAATTATTATGTAAATCGAAGCATAATTCATAAAAGTTAAAGAGTATACTGGTTTTTGTACAATGTACAGCTGCCTTAATATACGTCTGTAAGTCTGTTTTTGCCTCCATCCATCCTCCGTCTGTCCATTGAACTAGAGAATTTGATTTATTATATATTTATATTTTGGTATAAATATTTGTGAGTACCCTCTCCTTGTATTAATGTTACTTAGGGTTATGAAAATTAGAAATTACTATATCTGTTTTATACAAAATTTAATTATTTATAAAGCTGAAGAAATTAAATATACGTTGACAGCACAAGATCAAAAATACATATATTATCAATATATCGCCCATAGGAGCGTGGCAATCCGTAATATTTGATAGGAGAATCCACCCTACTACGTATCCATAACTCCTTCCCTTGAAAAATTTGCGTTCCGCAGATCATGGAAGCATTTGTTCACATAGCGAGCGTCTTGAAAATAAACCGTCATCAAGATTTCCGAGTTTGGTCCAATATTGAATGAATTTCTAGATATCCAAGCATCTCCTGAAGATTACACCACTATAGATCTATCAATTACCGGACAATAATATTTTCATTTCTCTTGTCGTGATATTTGCAACAATTTGTTCCATTACTGTAAACTTCTTTTAAGAATTGTCTAAAATTTTTAAGTCCACGAACACTTTTGGAATAAAAGGCAGAATTTTCTAAAGTTGTACAGCTATAAATTCAAAATTCTATAAATATATCGAAAATCTAAGTAAACCTAGAGCTTCAAATCGGGATCGGAGCAATTAAGTTACTGCAGACTCGTTGGTGATTCCTTTAGCAATGCTGTTTTAACTATTTTTGAATTATGAATGAGTATCATATAGTCGGTAACACCCGATCTTAAAATATTTTCTATTTTTATATTTATAATTTTTGTCATATCTTTTTTTTAAACGTCTCTTATATTTTTACAAGTTTTAACAACTAGAATCATAAAATTTTCAACAAAGAGTCAAAATTAAATAAAAAATTAAATTAATCGATTCATGACGACAATCATTACTAATACAGTGAGTGGATCAAATATATCTTCGCAAGAACAAAAATTAAATACAGTCCTATTACCTGAACTACCTAAACTTTACCTTTATCTTAACAAAAGTAATATATATTTTTCTTAGCTTAATAGTTAAGAATAATATAATAATGAATAAGATATTAAATTGTTAGCCTATGACTACTCAATACAACTAAACATATACTTCTTCTTCTTCTATTCAATTCACAGGGTTCCTCACCTACTCTGACGCTGGTCACCTCAAAGGTAAGTGAATCGCAGCTTTTTACTTGGCGCTTGCACCATCGCATGGCTTTAGCTCAGCTCGAGAATGCATGCGTTACATAGTTAGTAATTCGTTTAGTTTGTGATGCATCGCGAACTGTTGCGGGCAATTAGGTTGAGTCATTGTTTGTGCTGCTGATGAATCAAGGGCGAAGACTTGGTGGGAGCTCGCTTACTCTGGCTATGGCCATGAGCAACAATCGACATTACTTTGGGCAACAGGATTTCGGTAGGCTGAACGAGAGGAAGAGACTCCTCCTGCTGCTGCTGCTGCTCTTGCCCCTTTGGTGACTCAGCGCCGAGTCACGTAAAGGAAATGACTCCAGGAAAGTGCAGAGCGGGGCACTGGAGTTCAAAAGAACTTGCAGCGCGAAATGTTGCACCAATAAGCACACACACACTCACACTCGCACTCATTCACATTCAGTAACTCAGCAACTTCAACAGCGACTGGGTAAACACATATCTTGGCGATTTCAGTGCTCGTTCCTTAAGCCGACTGCACTCGTAAAAATTATACTTTATATGTTAAATTGGATGCAGTGTCACCAGCGTGGCTTGTAATGGGCTTAGGGCATATGCATACATATGCATATGTACATATAAGGTATATTTTTAAGGTAACCGACAGATTACCTGGCAGCAGATTACAATATCACTGGATAATCGCAGAGCTGGCGTCGTTAGACCCTGAGAAATGGCCGCACACTCGGCGAAATTCTGCAGAAGAACAAGTTGAGGAGAAGCCGCAGAGAAGCTTCAGTATGCGACCTTGAAAATGCAAACTATGCCGCGAGGGCGCTACACACACACACACACATACAGACACTCGACAAATACCACACACAAGCAAACACACACACACAGACAGAGATACAGGCCTGAGAATGGGAGCTCGTCTCACACTCAGTCAAAGGGAAAACGAACTGATGTGTGTGCGTGTGCGTGTGCGTGTGTGTGCGTGTGTGTGTTTGTTTGTCCTATGCATGAAAACGAGTTTCGCTGCCAGCGCACAGGCTGCAGCTGTATCCCGTATCTAACAGATACGCAGATACATCGCATGCAAACCCGAAAGACCGCAACGCAAAAGTCGGTCTTTGTGCCAATAGAACTTAGAATGCGGTAGGACGCCAAAGTCAACTTCATGTTGTTTGTGTATGTGTGTGTGTGTGTGTGTGTGTGTGTGTGAGTGTGTGCGACTTGTTGTTGTTGTCTTTGGATCGCTGTTATTATGACGCGCCACAGGAAACGGCAACACTGCCCCCAGCTCTGGGCTTTGATCTTCAATATGTTTTGCGTCTAAACAAAATTTTGCATGCAGCTGTACATATGTATGAACGTATATATATGCATAAATGTATTTGTGTTTGTATTTGTCTAACTATGTATGTCAGCGCTGCTGCTGCTGCTGCTGCTGCTGCCGTTTGTCCCAGTCACCAAATCTGAGTTGTTGGCGGCGATATGCAAGATTTAATTTGACTTTAATCATTTTTTTTTCTGATGTGCGACACATTGAAAGATTTAATTAAATCCATTGTTTGGTCTCCAAAATTTTGACACATTTCATGTGGATTTCAATTTTATGTTTGAATCAATTGATTATAATGGTAGGGAGTATGTTTGCAAACGCAGATCGGGCGAGGTTCAGGGTATCTTCAAGTCGAACACTCCCGACAAGAGGTTTTTTTTTGCTCTGATTCTGATGGAGTAATTGTCTTCAGTGCAAGTATGTACGTTATAACTAAATCTTTTCAAATTACAATCATTTTATATACTTAAACAAAAAATTAGTTTTAGGAAATATTTCGGAATATTCCGAAACAATTTCTTGATTTTAGTTGGCATATTTTCAGCTCAATTTTCAGTTACTCTCAAAATGTATCAATGGATACTTCTCCTTAGTCTCTAGAGCTCTGAAGCCATTCAGAAATACCCAATGTAAAGCTGTTTGATAATTTCAAGTCAAGTTATTTTACTATTCTAATTAATAGATGAGCAGATAAAATTCTTAAAGCATCTTCATCAATTCTTTATCCACATTGAATTACATTTTTTGATTTCTAATATTCCATTCCATATTCCATTGACTTTCAGCACACCATTCAGCACTGATATATCAGTTTCAATTTCGAAAAAGTATGAAATATATATATATATATAAGTATTTAACTTATAATTCTTCCTACATTTTATCTTAATTTCATCTACTCTAAAAATAGCATAATATTAAACAAATTGATTCAACTTCTCTTTAGTATAATCTTCACCTATCAAAAGCTAACAATTTGATATGTAGATTCATCTCTGATATGATATCAGCTAATATGTATACATGTATGGAAAAATTTTCCGTCTACCGATATCGTTTCGGTCTTTATATGTGATCGATCCGAGCTTCCAGGAATGCATTAAGTTGCCCCTAGGCAGAGAAAGAGCTCAAGAAGCATATCCATATCCAATGACAATAATGCGTCGGAGTGATATACATATAAAGATCAGGGTTTTATGCATCCTTAACTTACACTCTATTTTAATTGCCGAGAGATCCCCACAATCACAGTTGGTGCCGTCGATGCAGCACGGCGACCGAGGGCCAAGCTTATGTGCAATTAAACCAGAGTTGCCAAAGGCATGGGCAGAGGGGAACAGGAGGAACGGGGAGATAGGGGGAGAGTGGCGCAAGGGGCACGGGCAAAAGCAAATTTACGTCCGCTGTCAAAAGGCAGCGACGTAGCGTATTTAATATTTTTCAGCGTGTTTTACCATTTCATGTTGTGTCATCATCATCGTCAGCATCAGCATCAGCATCAGCAACAGCATCAGGAACGGGCGCAGTCGCAGTCGTCGTCGCAATCGCTGTTCCCAGTGCTCAAGCCTCCAGTGCCCAGCTCCCAGCTCCCAGCTTGGAGTTGCTGAAAAGAGAGAACACAAGAAGATACAGATACATTCGGTGTACGGAGTGGTCAATCCTGTTCTGTTCCTGGGGCTTCTGTGCGGGCATGGCAATGGCAGAGCGAGAGCGGGAGTGACAGAGAGAGGGCGAGAGAGAGGGATACAAATTTGTACGCTCAACTACAAACTAAAAAGTCTTAAAGTCTTAAAAGCATTTGCAGAAACGAAGGCAAAGAGTAAACACAATAAAGGCATAAAAATTGCGAGTGAGCAAACAAATAAAAGGCAACAAGACGGAGGGGGGGATGGGAATGGGGATGGGGATGGCGAGGTGGAGGGCCTGGCTGACTGTTGTTGTTTTGTATCTGTGCTGCTCATTTGCACTTGGAATACAAAAGATACATTTTCGTAAGACCATTTTGACATGACAAGATAACGACAAGCAATCCGACCAAGCGACCGGACGACAGCTCGAGGGAGCAGCGTCCATCGTCGGCGGGGCGAGCCGGCGGCGCAGCAGGCAGTTGCGCCTGCTCATTGGCTCCTTGCCGACCTTTTGCCTGAGTGTTTCGTATTTTAATTTTCATTACGGCCACACCGCATCGCAACTGGTAGAGGTTCTTGAGACGACGACGACGACGACGACGACGACGACGACGACGGCGACGGCGACCGGCAGCGCATAAAGTCAGCACAAGGCAAGCGCAAATGTGAGTATTTCTCAGAAATTGCAAATTATTTTTGAGCTGAGCGCCTGCGCCTGCGAGTTGCCTCCAGATGCCTCGTCACAGGTACGAGTCGCAACTGGCGTCGCAGGCAGCAACAGCCGCAGCAACAGCAGCAGCAGCCAGAGCCGCCAAAATGAGTTAGCATCCCAATCCCAATCCCAATTGGTATGTGTGTGTGTGTGTGTGTGTGTGACTTTTGCTGAGTGCCAAGCGAAACAAATGCGCAGATACTTTTGCCTGCATTGACACTCCCGCGCCTCCTCCTTGCCCATGGGCCTGGGACGCGGCCATCAAGTGCTCCAGTCTCCCCCTCCTCCGCTGCCTTTGTCTCTGCCTCTGCCCTATAAAGTCGTGTTTATGCACTCTCATAAACATTTTTATTTTAATGATTTTTATTATTGCGCACATTCGTTACTTTTTATGCGAGGCAAGCAGAGCAAGAGAGACACACAGACAGACAGACAGACAGAGAGAGAGAGAGAGAGAGAGAGATAGAGATGATCAACGTGCTGGCATTGGCTACCCTTAAGCTCAATCGGCTCCTGATCTTGACACTGAGTGCTCTGCAACAACATTCTGCATATATGTATATAAAGATCAGCTAGATGAACTCCTGGTTGCAGCTCCTTCTCAATTTCTATGCACTCTATGCAATTGCATGCCACATGTTGCTGCTGTTGTCGATGTTGCTGTTGCTGTTGCTGTTGTGTGGCTAGTTGCTGTTGCAATCGACGCCTCACCCTTTTTGGCATCATAAAATGTAATTTACGTTCGATTGCCAAGTTTTCGCCTGGCGGATGACACATAAAATTCCACATTTACGACTCCTTAAGATTCAACTCATGTCTGGCAAAAATCTGAGCGAAGCTCCAAAGAGCCAAAGCCGGCTCATCCATTTCGGTTTCATTAAAAAAGAGAGAAAGAGAAGAGCTGAAACCCATAAAAAAGTAAATACCTCGAAATATACATACATTGTTTGAGCGCATAGATCCCTGCGCATCCCTCCACATAGATTGTAGATTCTGTTTAGTTAGTTTGTTTATTAACAAAGAACGTCTTAGTCTATGGCTAATGAGAGGTCAAAGCGTATTCGTTGGCTATCGATTGATGTTGCTTACAGTCTGGCTAACTATGAGTAAAGTATTCTATGCTAAGGTCAATTGGCAATGTTACCGCCGCCGAGACGTGCCACAGTGCGACGCAGCTTGAGGATCTCGGCCTGAAGCTGCTCAACACTTGGGTCTATTGGAATGGTGTTTGCTGCAGGTGCTGCTGCCGCTGGGCGGTGGAGCAAGCGTCGGTGTAGGTGTGGGTTTTGGTGCGGCGTTTGGTGCAGGTTTTGGTGCGGGTTTTGATGCGGGCTTTGGTGCGGGTTGTGGTGGTACGGGGTTCGGTGCTGCTGTGGGTGCAAAGGGCAAGGCAGCGCCTTCCACGCTGGCAATGCACAAATTCGGATGAATTTGCGGAGTAGTCACGGCAGCTGGTGGTGCAGCAGTTGCACTAGGTGTCGGATTGGCAGCAGCTGGAGCAACTGCAGCAGCAACTATTTCGGGAGCAGTTGTTGTTGTTGCTGCAGCCAGTTGTGCTAGCCCGCGATGTGTGGATAGTAATTTCTGCAGCTTTGCTGTGGCGCTCTCGCGCTGTGAGTCGAGCAGCATGCGCATGGCCTCTTGGTCCTCCGACTTGGCCTTCTCCATGGAGTCAGAGCCCTCGTCTATGAAAACATAGTTGATGACATGCGCATGGGTGCCTGGCTTGATTCGATAGATGGGCTGCCCCTCGCCGCTGCCCGATGCAGCTGCCAGCGAGGGTATGTCACCCATCTTGGCCATTTCGCCGCCCACTTGGAAAATCGATGTCTTGCCATTGACCACCAACGGCTTGGGCATTATGTATGGTGCGGAAACAAACTGCGGGCACTTGCGCTTGGTCACCTCAACATATTTGCTCACCCGGCAGCCGCTCGTACTGCAGGCTCGCAACGGCGCTGCCGTGGTTTCTCCGCCGGCACCAGCTGCCGCGGCATGCGGCTGCGGCGGCTGCTGCAGTTGAACTTGTCGTTTGCATCTGTAATTGTATTTTAACTGTATTTTAATTCATTGCTTGCACTGCTTATTAATTAAATCTTACATTCGTTTGTTTGGTTTTGCACGAAACGCGTTCGATTTTTACACAGAAATTCCTTCGGTTTTTCGGTCACATTGAATTGTTCGCTCAGAGAGAGGGAGAGAGAGCTAAGTTTTTTGTGCTCGCAATAAAAGTGCAAAGAGCTGAACCAGTTCAAGTGGTTTATTTCAAGTAGCTATATATAATTTATTTTATTATTGTATCAACGAGTATTACAATTACAAAATTATTTAAAATAAAAATCTGATTATTAAACATAAAACAAAAGTTTACGTCAAGGACTTTGGAATACTAATAACAATATTATGGAAACAGTTCATGGTCAAATGAACTTGCTCAAATTCAAAGCGAACTATTTGACTCACAAGCAGCGCGCATGACTAGTTATCGATTGTGGCAGAGGTCGATAACATGTTTGGCAGATGTTTTGGCGCGAACGAAATAAAATTCAAAAATAATCAAACTATTGCAAACGAAAAATGTATATGCAAAAGTAGAAATGCACCAAATATTAATATATTATTATTATTAAATAACAGTAAATTCACACTAAAGACCTGAATCAGAATATAAGCTCATGCATATATGTGCATCTGCTTTGTGGTGATTTCTATACTGCAACATTAATACTGTGGCCGTGGCCAGTCCATTTCGAAGTGCAATGACCCAGAAGACCTCGAAATACAACATTTTGAGGAGCCGTAGCGAAGTGCAGGCGCGACAGACACCCGCTTCATTTACATTCCCGAGTACTTTACAAATGGACTGGCAACGCCAAAGTTGAGTCGTTAAAAGCACTGAAAGCGTTTATCATAAGGCGGTTCGCAGACCAATGCCCGGTCCTGATGCCAGCTTCTTTAATTTTCACGTCCATCTCACGGCAACAGTCGCTCAAAGCGCTCGAACGGACTTGCAGCCTCATTGTTGGCTCAAATGAAATAATTACTTTAGCACACGTTGACTGACTGACTGACTGCCTGCATGCAGTTTATATGTATGTATATATGGGAATGTATATAAATGCGTGTGTGAGTGTGTGTGTGTGTGTGTGCATCCTTAGTCATGCCCAATATATCGACTCGCATTAACAACAACAATGCGCACCGTAGCCACAGTTGCAATAAAAATCTTCGGACATATCCACGTCGCGCCCAGTCCAACAATAATAAGAAATGAAATGCCATTTATTAAGCATTAATAAGTGCGAGCGTCCATGTCCATCCATCCATTTGCGCTGCACTTGGCTCGAACCGCAACCGGCTCTTGCCCTCCTCCACCTGGCTTGGCTTGGCTTGACTCTGACTCTGACTCTGACTCAGTCACTCAGTCTCCTGCTCTGACGTTGCTTGGGCTCTTCGTGCTTGCTGCCTACCTTCTGAAGCCACGAACTTGACTCGCGTTGGGTCAGCTTGTCTGTCGATTTATGTTTGTATGAATTTGAGATATTCGAACAATAAAATATCTTGAAAGTTCTCTGCAATTGCCGAGCATTACTTTCATATAATTTAAATGACTTTCAATTTGGCCACAAGTTGATTTTTTTTTTTTAATTTGTCTTATTAATCGACATGTATTGAAATACTTTTAATATATTAATACATTTCCTAATTGATTTTATTTAATATATAGTGAAGACAGAGAAATTATATTTCATATTCATCATGAATACAGATATATATATAGGGTCTCTCTTTATCTCTCTCGCTATCCTTCTTTCTCTAACTGATCCTCATGTAAGCAGCAAATTTAATTAGTTTCATAAAAGCAAAGACTGCTTAAAATTCACATCGAGTATCCGGGAACAGCCCCAAAAATTGTTGCTTTTAGTCTTTGAGCTGTTTTTAGTGGCGGCAACATGAGAAAATTCCATTGCCATTGGCTCTTCATAACAAAAATCTGCAATTATGATATATGAAGCGATTTGCTCTTAAAATGCACAGCAGAAATGAATCTGAAAGCAAGAATAAAACTAAAATGAGACAGAGTGGAGTAGGACCACCACAATTGACTTTTCGTTGAAGTCAGAAACTGAAAATAAAAGACATAGGAATAAGATGTAAATAGATATAGAAAAATGTCTATATATATATTTGTTAAGCGAAAGTAAACATAGTGGAAATTTTCTACAGTTTTAATAATGGTAAAATATGAACAGCTAAAGCGACTTAGTTATTTATGCTGATCAAGAATATATTATATATTATATATATTATTATTATTATATATTATTTATTGGTTTAGGGAGTAACACAAATATTTTCTAATTGTATTTACTTTGAGTTTAATATTGCATTATTAACTTAGAATTTGAATGGGAAATCTGGAAATAATGGATTACTTATAATACTATATGTAACAAGCACAAGTAGAAGGCGTGACAAACTGAGTCGATGTAGCCCAGTCCGTATATCTATTCGTCCGATTTTCCCTATGTCCGTATTAGTGAATGTGTCTATCGCAGAAGCTATAAGATCTATAAACTTGAAATTTCCTTATAAAAAAATAAAGAACATTGACTTTTATTAATTACAAAACAATATTTAATTTTTTTAAATTGATTTGATTTTTTAAAATTCAATTCAATTCAAAAGTCCAATGGCAAATACGAGAAATTTGAATTGATGTTAGACTTATTTGTATAGGAAATTCTAAGATATGAGCTGGACTAAACTATGAAATATGGCAAAAGATTAGAGGAAAACGTGGCAACAAGATTTCAATTGATGCAGCTTATAAGAGAGCTGTCAGTGCAGCAAATTTGTACTAGCTGCTGTCTGGGGTCTAATGAGTCTTCTGTCTTTAGGTTATTTGCGCCTGCGCGGCACAACAAGTCGCATTTAGTTGAGTTTCGCTCGTCTTTGGGTAAGCAGGTTTCGCAGCAGAAGCAAAAAAGAAAAGAAATTGGAATTCCTTGTCTGGGCAGACACCCAAACAGCCGAACTAAGCCAACCAAAACAAGCAGCCAGCACACACATGGCATTCAGTTCGCAGCTCGAGCAGCTCGAGCAGCCAGAGCCAGAGCAACCACAAAAAGCAACAACAACAAACCCAAAAGGCCCTCGGGCGCTGTACTTGTGCTTGATCAAGTGAACAGCAGACGGCAGACACCAGACCGTCGACATCCTCGTCTGGCCATCGTTGCGCATGCTTAGCTGTTAGATACGCGCAAGAGATACAGATACAGCTACAGCTATAGCTATGGCTACAGCACAGATACTGATACAGATACAGATACAGATGCGCAAGCACGTGCAAGCGTTGAAAAGGGAAGCCAAGAAGACAGCACAAGAAATAATAAAAGGAAGCCAAATGTTTGACTTGACCTTGACTGTGAAATGCTCATTGCAAAAGCTTAAAAAAAAATGTATATATAATATAAATATATATATATATATATATATATATATATATGTATATATACTCACACATCATAAGTATCTGTATCTTTTGCCTCTGTAGTGCAGACGCGTTTTTCGATTTGCAGCCTGATTAATTATATAAAGCTCAACATATACATATACATACATACACACATACATTTATATATATATTCTCATTCTGTAGATCTTTTGTCAGACTTTCTAGTAATTAAAACTCAACGATTTCTTATTACCTTTTCAGATGAGTGCAGCTCCACCCTGCACATAGCTCAGTTCTTTTCCAAAATTCAGCTGAATGCAGTTGCCAGTCAAGCAATAATCCCATCCAATATAACCAATATGAGCACATAGAAGACCCCACAAACACACACACTCACACACAAACACACCTACACAACTACACACACACACACACACACACTCTATATATACATATATATATATATTTATATGTATATATATGTGCTGTAGACAATACGTGTACAACTGAGCCCCGAGCAGCAGTTTTGTAACCCCCCAGAGAATTGCGGAACCAACAGGTACGCCACAAGTCTAAATAAGTATATTCTATAGCTATCCATTCTACATTTGCATATATTATATATATGATCAACAACTTTTTATATAAAATATCATGATTTACCATATAAAAGCATACTATCCCGAATCGAATACGTTTTCATGGAACCTGCGGTATTCTGTCACTTTGTTTTTAGAAATTCGAACTTCAAATTTCCCTTAGTCTGTTCTTCAAATTTGAAAAGTATTTAGTTTTGAAATTGATTGAAAAGTAAACACTAATTCATATGACAGTCGTGATCTGTTCAAATGTGAAAAAAACTATCCTAACTCAAATTTTCAGCTAATAAAAATTTATTTTAATATTGTGAATTGGAAAACTTGTATTATCAGCGAACGAATTTTATTCTTAAAATTTTGAAATTAATTTATGAATTGCATATGACATAAATTAAAGCTAAGGTATTTTTATATAAATATTTTTCACATGCTTAAAATCCATGATACATCTTAGCTCCTGCTTGTGAATTTCTATTTTTCAAAAATAAAACTTTTTCAGTCGGTTTTAACATTTTAAAATATTGAAACCCTTTATATGAAACAAAATCTGAGAGAAAATGTCAAAAATTAATTGTATAATACATATTAATAATATTATTAATACATACTGAAATGTCATGATGCGCCTGAATCCATTTCCGAAAATACATACTTTAAAAGACAGAAAAAGATTTGAAAATATCTAAATGGAAAGCGTGGAAAGTAGTAATGCCTATAGGCAGCTTAAAATTTCGAAATGGATTTATATAATGCATAACTATACTATTTCAACAGTCATATTCCATAATAATCATATCTACATTTGTCGAAGACATAATGAAGATTTAAAGTACGGAAGGAATAAAAATCATAATCGTTCCATTTGAATATTTCCCTCGAGGAAAGATTGGATTCGAAATAAATTCGTTTCTATTATTTTTCTTTTTCAGCCCAATATATGGCATGTCTCATGTATTTTCTGAACTAAATTATATGAACGCAAATGAATTCCTTGCCTTGTTTCAAAGATTCAACTTCTAATGGTGTCTAAAGGACAACGGCCAGAGAAGGAGTTCAGTTGAATGTGAACCGTGACGCCGTTGCCCATTTCGATTCTGATTGCGGTGCAACGAAGGCAACGTAGGCGGGCGATGGAGCCAATTGCAGCTGCTGCTTGGCACACGACAAAAAGTCCTTTGGGCTTAAGTTGTTGTTGCTGCTGCTGCTGCTGTTGCTGCTGTTGCTGCTGCTGCTGTTGCTGTTCCTTTTCGGCTGTCTGTTGCTTCTGCTTGTTAGCCGGAAAGGTGTTGCCTCAGACAATAAACTAATTAAATTTAATTTAAAACAGTTCGTGGCATTTCATCAGACCAGCCAAAAATGTTTCATATTTAATTGGCCGGCTGCCGCTGTTGCTGTTGCTGTTGCTGTTGATGTTGCTGTTGCTGTTGGTGGCAAGCGACGAGTGTCCTAAATTACCACAGCGCCGAGCTGGCCAAATTAGAAGCAATAAAAAACTGTTTCAGTTGCGTGTGAGGGCAAGTGTCCGTTAAGCCAAGGGGCGGGCTTAGACCAAGTACCGCGACATGTTCTCTGCTTGTTCTTATACCCGATCACCAAGTGAAAAGAGTATATTGGCTTTGTGTAAATCATCTATATGGAACGGTTTATTATTTGTTATGCATTCAAAGAGGAATTTGAAATTTGCGATATTCACTAATGTGCAACCATATCTCATAAGGTCTCTTATGATATATAAAAGTTGACGCAAAGGTATATCACCTTATTATATCACAAAAATTATATCTATACTGTATCAATATGTTAATATTCCTTAAAATAATAAATTGTATTAGTTTTTTATTTTTTATTTTTTATTTTCAATTTCTATAATATATAAGTAGTACATCTAAGTTGTATATTTACAACGAACGAACGATCATTATGCAGTCAGTCACATCCTACGATCCTTATTCTAATTTGTATCTTTGAATTGCTGCAGCAGCAGCTGTTGCTGTTGCTGTTGCTGTTGCTGTTGCTGCAACATGATTTGATGTGCCTTACGCAGGTGTCTGATCTGAGCAGATGCCAATTGAGGTGCAGTGTCAGCCGAATTTGAGAGGCAAAACCAAAGTTCGATTAGGGAAAACTTGAACTGAATTTTCCTAGAGGTTTTCGTTTCAAGTCAAATTTTGAAGCTAAAGATAAATGCAAACACGCACAGACACACGCACACACAACCATACACGCACACAGTAGTTTGATTTACCGTTAGACTGACAATCAAAACGGCTTTGTGAGTTACCTGGTCTCGTGCCTGTACCCTACTGCCAAGGCCAACACACACAGACACAGAGGCTAAAAACCCATCATTATTTCTAAAAATTAAAGTCTCGAATTTGGAGCAACCTCTCGAATATGGATCTGCATGCGGATAATTATGGGTGTGGTATAGCGATCCAATGATCCATCGATATAAAATAAATTTAGAATTTACCCGCAGTCTACGGTAAAAATATTACCTTAGTTTTACCTGCCGATGCAGCATGCTGCAGGCACTTTCCGTTTGTTTGTGCCCCATTTGAATGGACTTTCGTTTCCAATTCAAATTTACGATCAATTGCTTATATACATACATGTATATATATATATATATATATATATATATATATATATATATATATATATATAGCAAAAGAGAGAGAGACCAATTAGAGAGAGACCAATTAGAGTAGCGATCTCTGCTGTCATATGCTATTCAAATCAATTGTCAATTATAACTGACAAATGTGACTTTGTCTTTAAATGATTTATATTCTGGATATGAATCATTTGCATATCTGCAATCGAAATGGATGAATCCGTTATGTTGAGTTTTTAGCTACCTGGTTAGAGTGACTAATAATCCTACAATTAAACATAAAATATGTTTTGCTGGATCTTTTGTTTGAGAGATCCACAGTATTCTCAATTTGATGATACTCCAGATAAATGTGTCTGGATCTTAAATACTAAAATTTAGGTCACTTTTATATCAAATTCAACGTTTTTAACAATATAAATCAAGCGAACTTTTGTATCCTTTTTTCAATTGTTTTTAACTGGTTCCCGAGCAATCAATGTAATGTAATTTGAACTTATACTCGTTCCATAACTGAAACGAGATTATTGGCTTGTAATATATAATGATCTTTTTGTTGAATATCTTACTCTGCAGCCGCTCATCATGCATTTAAATACATGTGGTTGTATTAAAACTGGAAAATAGTTATTTATATTCTCATCTACAATTATCAAAACAAAATATCCTGTAAAAATAGTTACGCAAGTTTGCAACTCTATATCTATCTCTCTACTCTACAATCTCTACTAACTTTTGTAGACCAATATATCTCATTAAGACATCCTCTTCTTGCGAGATAATTAATTAATGCAGTGCGCTCACTGTTGCTATCCACTGCATATCCGTTTTTTGCAATAAGCCAATATTTCAGTCTGCATTTTATATCTAAGCTTAAATTACGTTAAACTGTTCTCAAATATTTAAGGATCCCTTGCGGAATTAATATGTTAGAATTTTAAATTTCGAATACGAATGTTTTTGAATCAGTTGGAAAGGCAGATTAAGCAGGGATTCTTCGATTCAGAGTAGGCAAACGTACAGCTTGATTATTGTCTGTCATTTATTGCAGCATTATGCGTTAATCTCTAGAAGATAGTTCTAAATCGATCTTATCCTTGCAGTGCCTAATTGCCTTTATTTCTATTCTATTCCATTCTATTGCTTTTAAATCATTTCTTCAATGGTCCCACATAAAAGGTACTGAGTTCGAATTGCACTCAGCCCTCGAGTATGCTACACAAATTTGTTGAAATATTTAAAAGTATGCTACCAAATTGTGAGTTATTCAGTTTGAACTGTGTGGGCAAGACAATAACGTATTTAGCTCTAAGCCCTAACTACTTAATGAATAGGCCTTAAATCTAGACTTATCTATTCCTTATACTATTTTATTCGACAATATTTCAATATTTCATGAGAACGGCGGTTCAGAGGACACAATCTATTTAGCCTTCGCCGTTGTTATTGTCAGCCAGAATAAAAGTGACTACTTTAATCCATATTTTTCAGCTGTTTTACTCAGTGATATCAGCGACTGTAGGAATCGCAAGATCTCTATATAGCAATGAGTTCCTCCGTTTAAAAAAAATTCGTTGACTATTAAGATATTCCATGTAGGAAGGGTGGAAGACCTACAGCCTTGTAAAAGATGGCTTTGCTCTTGATTGAAGACTGAAGAACGTTGCAATCTACCAAGAGCTGTCTTTCTCTATCAATTGTAAAATTTAAATATTTGTATTATTATATTTTTAATAAAATACTGAAAAAATACTAATAATTTGTATAATTTATTAAACAATTTAATTGCAACATTTAGTGTTAAATAATTAAAGGCTAAAAAAAGTAAGTTCTTTACTAATAGAAAAGTGACAAAATTAATCAAATAGATTGATATATTGATTCGTATTTACTAATATTGAAGTAATATATTGGAATACAAAATATTAGTACCCTCTGTAAGAGTATAACTAGCAAGAATTTTTTTGTAAGCTTGTTAAAAAAAATGTTAACACCAGATGACAACTTGACAACATTTACACCCGCAGTTACACATGAACCAGAAATAATGCAAAGACATAAATACATTTATGCACATACTCAGATACATATGACACATTTTTATTTTATGTTCGTTCAGCAAAACAATTGGAAATTGCATGGCTTGCACTTCGATTGATTATGGCTATAAAGAGTGTATGGAAAATGTGCTCGATAGTTAGTTCAGTTATTACCTGTCGCAGTTCCAATCACTGACAATGAAGTTGATTGGCGCATTCTTAGTGCTGCTACTCGCAGCGTTTGCGAGCTCGTCCTGCCCGGGTATAGCATCGCCGCCTTGTCCGCAGAACTATCTGTTTAGCTGCCAGCCGAATCTGGTGCGAGTTCCATGCAATTCTTGTAGCCCTCCCGCTGCTGGCTATGGCTCGACAGGTGCATATACGGATCAGGTGCCCGCCTACGTCTACCTTGGCCATAATCTGCGTGGACTGGAGTATCAGTACTAAGAATGAATATACTATTCAGACTGTAAAAATTGTACTACTAGTAAATATAGATAGGACTGATTATGATGAATCAAGATTACGATGACTTCTAAATTATATATTTTATATTGATATTTTTTTGTAATGAAACATGTGAAAAGTAATTCATATCACATAAATGTGATTAAAATCCAATTTTATTATCGTTTACTTCTGCTAATGGGAACGACTTGTCTATGCCTTGTGCTTATAGATGTACATGTGGAGGTACAGTTCTGTTTTGCCAAGACGAATTAATACTAGATCTGTTCGAAATATTGTCTAATATTCTAATTAGAGTCAATATAATTTTGATGACGATTATGTTGTAAATACTTATTATAGGATAGATCTGTTTGCCAAAGACCAATTCGCACGACGAGAAAGTTAAGACCCAGAGAAATACTTTAAGAAACCTTCTAGTGACTGTCGCATTGCATTTTAATCAGATTTAAAATAATTTTAACAACGATTTTCAAAACTAATTTTTTACACTTAAAATTCATCTAAATAGAGCTGGTGACAGAGCTAAGCTAACACTTCTAATTCAGTTCCATTTCACATATGACTTCCAATTGAGCTGTAAAGTCTTTTAACTCGATGCTTAAATTTATGCAACAAAAATTTACTCTATGCAATTGCCCAACTATCTGCACTATTTGTAGAGATTTTTTTTTTTTTTTTTTTTTTTTTTGGTAAAAAGGTTTTTTTTATTTTATTTAAACATGCTTTCTACTACCTAATTGGCAGCTTAACAAGTTGAACATAAAGGTACAATTATTTACAGTAGAACATTACAGATATTTCAATAACAATTTACATAAACAACAATCACAATTTGGTTAAATAATCACACAATAATCACATTCACTTTTACATTAAACATTATTTTTATAGGAACCTCGCAGGGAGGTCCTGTGGATGTTTGTAGAGATATATACAAGTTTTCTACAAAGTAGTGTGAACATTATATGGAGCTGATCCCCTATGATTATAAAATATGTTATTGACATTCACATTCACAAAGGAATCTCTGTTTGTGGTCAAAGCCTTTCGACCTTACAATCCACAATTTGCCCGCTAAACTTTGAATGAGCACAAATATCAATTCTTATACTTGCTAACAGTGACCTGTGCCTGTGCCTGTGCCTGTGCATGGGAATTTCCCACAATTCTGAAACATGAATGAATGAATACTTTTGTTAATTTTGTTATGATTCAGTAAAGCATAGCAATTCGTTCGATTGCCCTTCAGCTCCATAATGCCTTTGCCCCAGTGCGTATCGTTATATGTCTGCTCGTTTAGATATTAAGTTGATTTGTGGCTAATGATTTGCCGATCATCTGCCCAGCATCAGCAGCTGTAGCTCATCTGCGCCGCCCACGGCACTCCCGCTGCCCCTCTAGAGCGGCGTCGGCTGCCAAAAATAATGTCGCCGTGTGCCTCCAATTCGGCATTTAGACATACATCGTTGTCCACATACTTACATATATACATATGCATATCTGTGAATTCGGTTCCACTTAGCCACAGTCGGAATTGTTGTCTTTGCGTTTGTGGTCGGTCGCAGATCGTTTGTCGTCCATCTATAAAGCAAATAAAGAATAAAGAATCGAAATCCAAAAAACAAAGTGATGCTGAAATTTGAATAAATATACAGAAATTGTGATTTTTCCATTGGAAATTCGACATTAAAATGTCACGTGCCTCAGTGCGATCTTAACTAAGATATACTCGGAAGGGTTTCGTCCAGTTTTGTAATCGTAAATAGTCTTGGAAGTGCTTTGCCCAAGATGTTTGTTTATATTTGATTTGATTTATTTGTGTTTTATATTTGTGATTGCATAATTTATACGGAGACAGCGCCAGCATCGCGATTGCTGCTCTGTTCTTTGTGATTAGCTGTCTCTATATATCCATTAACACCCATTGGTGATCGCAAGGGCCACGATGAAGAAACTACACTTGGGCGCCAAGCATAAGGCAAAGTCGTATAAACCCTTTCGGAATAAAAATCGTCGGGTAAGTGTAAGCACGGACCCAGATCCGACAATACGCCGTACACCCAATGGCCCACCCCTTCGCTGGCCCGGTTTGGTTATTTTTAAACACTTGCTCTCGAGGTGGATCTTGCGGCGCTCTTAAAATTCCGCTCACTTGGCCATGCTGAATATCACTCTTGCTCCTCGGTTCTTTTTGTTTATTTTTGCTCAGAATTATTATGGCACAAGTAATGCAAAAGGTATGTGAAACGAGGCCAAAGACAAATCTATCCCTGAAATGCTGTCGATTGCAGTTTTAAAGAGGTTTATAGAACTGGGGAAAGGTCTGACGAGTGGTGCGGCAAGTTCATTACTCGTTGCTGTGTCTTTGGGTCACATTTGGAATTAGCGTTAAAGGTAAACAATAATTCGCCACACGCTTACCTTCCTTCAGTCAGAGTAACGCGAAAGGGGGCAAATGACATTCGCATTTCTCTCTGGCATTGGTTTACACACAACAAAACAATGGCACAAAGCACAAGAAGAAGCACAAGCGAAAAAGAGAGCGCATTCCGAGGCATGCGCAGTTCGCGAGTGTAGAGTTTTTCTTTGCAAAGCACGCATCTTCTCTCTCTCCCACTCATTCATTTGATTACTCTCTGGCTCTCTATGCGCTCATCTGGAAATGCCTCCTTCCTCTCTGTCTCTCTCACGCACTTGATGATGGACAACATAATGTTTACGTTGTAATGCACATTGTATTGGTATTTTAGAATCGAGTGAAATAAGTTAATGTTGGCATGATGATAAAAATGGGTTTTATATGTTTAATAAACTGAACATTGAAGATGCACTTTGTCATATGAAATGCAATTTTTGTTGGAATATTTCTTATTATATTTTAATGAGAAACAATTTATACATCCATTTTATATTCTTCCAATTTCCTAGTTATGCTATTAATTAGTTCACTCTAGTTTATTTCACTAAAATTGATTAATAACATAAAAGTCAACATTAGCTAATAAATACATTACATAAATTCATACATTAGCCTTATTTAAAACATTCACTTTCACTCAGTACAACTCTAATTTTATACCCTCCACTGTGTCCTCTTACACATTTACATGTACATATGTATGTGTATGTACATATGTGCATAAATATGTATGCATGTGTGTTTGGGTGTGATAAGCAAGGCTTGCCAACAGGTGGACGACCCTTTGCTTAATTTAGAAAAATATCGATTTTCCACACATCAACAAAATTCATGACAACTAAATCATGTTTTTCTTATAACTACAAGCGAGCAACATAAATAAAGTACTTAATTAGATAGTTTAAACAATTAGACAATCATTCACACTACACTTGCATATGTGTGTGTGTGTTTGCACATATACATAATTGCATATGTATAAGTATGTACGCTAGTAGCAAAAGTGTTGCCATTGCACTTGGACTTCCATTTCCAGTGAACTTAAACGAAAAGAGAGTTTTGTTTACATTTCATATTAGCAAAGTAAAAGTGTGTGCATTTGCATTTGTATTCGAATTGAAAGCACGTAGTAGTACGTAGTACTCGCAATCGCAATAGCAATAGCAATGGCAATCGCAATCGCACTCGCACTCGCACTTATTGAATCGCCTCTCTAGGTAGATAGAGTGGAAGGACAGTGCAGCGGGGCAGTGTTGCGGTGCACACTCCCAACAACATTTACACACTGGAAGAGAGGGAAACTCTACACAAGTGCTTTTTTTTCTCCCCAAAAACGAAGCATTCATGAACACATTTTTCGTTTTCCAAATACAGAAACGATTTAGTTTGCGTGCGGAATTGAGTTCGAGTGAATGTTGAATGCGAATGCGAAAGTGAATGTATTGGGCAAAGTGCACGGGGAATGGTGACTAAAACGAAATATGAATCGAATGAATCCTAGCTGGCATATAACTGTAACAAAATCACATCAAATTCATCTCTAACGCAAGCAAACGCACAAAATGCCACAATAAAAGTGAGCAGCAACAAAAAAATTAAAATAAATTTAGCAACAAAATATAACAGAATTTTCTCTCAGCGGGAGAGTTCCCAAAGGCATTTACAGCTTGGGCTTTTCCAGTAAATTTCTGTGTGTGTGAGTGTGTGTGTATATAACAAAAAAAATTAAAACAAGCAGATTATCGGCTTGCCGCGGGTCCAACTAAAATGCCAAATACCTATTTTTAACTCACAAGTAATCTTCGGGAGGCGCCAATACGTTAATACGGTTCCGGATACGGCGCAGAAAACGCGTTGCGATAAATAAGTTATAATATTTTTAAGATTTCCGTACCGGAGGAAGTTGCCCAGTAGTTAGAAGAAGAAGCGGCGCGAAGTCAGCGTGTGTGCCTTTCCAGTTACATTTACCGTTTACCATTTGCCATTTACCATTCACCATTTACATTTACTGTGTGTGCCTGTCTGCCACTGAGTTCCAGAGTTCGTTATCTCGCTCGCTCGCCCTCACTGTCACTCTCGCTCTCGTTCTCTCCCCCGCCATCTCCGTCTCCGTCTGCCCTTTCTCGCACTGCCAATTGCCTAATGTGGATTGCAGATTGTCGTCTGGCGTCCGAGTTCTGAGCAACCAGTGGGAGAGTGGATGCGGCGGCCATTGCTATTTTCACCTCCTTAACGTTCCTTGGACTTTGCGTGGTGTTGTGGCGCGTCACTTAGTGCTTCTCAACCGTCATTAACATCGTCATTGCTATCGTCATCGTCATTGACATCGTCATCAATTGCGTCCGTTACGTTACGTTGGCAACTCCAATTGCATTTGTTGTTGGGCCATTGGGTCGGTAACGTCATCAAAATATCTTCATTCGAAGAGGATTATCGGGCTGACAGGCCCATGGTGCAGCGTGCATCCTCCTCAGATGCTCCCTCAATTCAGGGCGGCCAACATCGAGAATCTCGATTTGGCCTTGGATATACATCATACCAAAGCGGATACAATAAGCTATTCACACAGGTGCAAAATATTCAAGTAATATAAATAAATTAATCAAGTTCTATCCCTTTGGAGATACACACATATTTTGATCTAGTATGATCTCACTGAATTCTTTAGATACTATCCACAGCCTCTGGCAAGCAGCCAATATAATTACTTATGGAGAGAACGTTGAATTGTTATTATATACATATATAGATATATAAACATATGTTCATTGTGCACATTGCCCTCATTTATAACATGATGTGTTTTGTTTTGCTTTGTTTTGTTTGTTTTTGCAGGGTTCTGCCGACTCGAACTACTCACAACCGTCATCCGATCTGTCGCTAGACGAGGAAAAGGAATCGCTTCGGCGAGAAAAGGAACGTCAGGCCTTAAGCCAGTTGGATAAAGCGAGGGTAAGACCTATCAATAATGAATTATATCTATCGTATATGTACTATAATGGATTCCCTTTCCTTATAGAGTAAACCTGTAGCATTCGCTGTGCGAACCAACGTAGCATATGATGGCACAATCGACGACGATTCGCCCGTGCAGGGCGGTGCAGTTTCATTCGAGATCCGGGAGTTTTTGCACATCAAGGAGAAGTATGACAATAACTGGTGGATCGGCAGACTGGTTAAGGAAGGCTGTGATGTGGGCTTCATACCCAGCCCCGCTAAGCTAGACAACATTCGAATGCAGGTGCTCAATATAAGGTTCCCTTATACCTGAAATAATTGAAAATTAATTGAATAATTATTGTGTTGCAGAATCAAACTAGACCCTCAAGACTGTACGGCACAAAGGGCTCATCAAGTGGCAATTTAGGTGCGGGACAAGCAGGTGCGGAGCCATCACGAGGTAGCACACCCCCCACACCTGGTATGACACACATTTCATTCTCCTGATTTCTTTTCGGCGAGGTTTTATTTCGTATATCGTAATATCAATTTGATTTCTAATCAAAATATTTTCCGTTGTATGAGTGTTTCAATGTAATATTTACTTTTCGTATTTATGTCGTATAAACTATCTTCGTCGTTGTCGTCGTCGTCGTTAATATTGAATATCTAACGACCATCTCGTACACAAAACGAGTGACCATTTAACATAACTTGTAATTTTCCACATAAGTGCAACGATTTATATATGTATCTATATATGAACACGGGAGTGACTGAGTCAGTACAACAACCAAGGTACTCCAAAAACCGATTGGCATCAATCCAGGAAGACACAATTGTCACTTTTAAGAGCTGAATCCGTCAGCAAACCAGCTAAGATCGTCCGATGTGATTTACACAAACATCAAAAGTAGTTTATCGCGTACCGTTTTGAATTTTCATTTAGAGAAACCTTAAATCTGGCAAACACTGGGTTCCAAAATTGCTGTAATTTCGTACATTTTGTGTTATATATATTTATATCATGCGACCTCCATTATAAAACTGCAATAAGGAATTATATAAGTCATCAGCATTTGTCAAATGGTCCAGTCTATAATAATACTGATGTAGATATCTAACAACACTTTTTTATGCATGACAACAACCACTCAACGAATTGGTCCAGAATGCATACCTCTCTCTATCTCTCTGTCTGTCTCTCTTTTCAACACCTACACTCCACACGATCTTAAACTCTAAGCTTACTTATATAAAACTACTAACAGCACGCTCCTAATCATTGCTCGTACTTTCCTAATACTACAACTTATATGAAAGTCTAGCAAAATAAAATCCTATTAACTGCACTTAACTCTCTTTTACCTCACACAACAACAACAAAAACTACAACAACAAATATCACTAACAACCACAACCACCACAACAACAACAATTATAATATCAACTTTGTGTGTGATAAAAAACCGTGTTCCAAAGACCCCTATAGTACAACACCACGCAAGAAACAAGGTTTGTCGAACGTCTTTCATCTGGTAGTCAGAAAATTTCATTTTTGAAATCTTATGTTCGCCATGCTAGAAAATAATATTCAAATATCAGTAGCTTTATCCAATCGCAATTAACTCCCATCTAGAGTAGGGCGATAATAAGAATTATATAAAATCATTATCAAATTGATACTCTGATAAGATTCTATTAGTCGAACTTTATTCTACACAGATATTGATTGTGTTTTCCTGCACTTTCACAGGAACTGCTATATCATTCTCTAAATGTAGAGCTCTTCTCTAGATGGTCTTATCTCTTAGCCACTCACTTCATCTATATCCTTAAACTTAAGATATGCTTCAGACTGAATCTCATCCTCGAGTTGGCATTTCAACAGCATTTTAATATCGCGTGGTACGGTTGCAAATTTGAAATCAAATCTGATCCCCAAAATTGGACACACATGAACACACAGAAACAATAAACAGACACACACACGAACACAGCGAAAATTTTGTAAATTCAAATTAATTATATATATAATTTGTATATATAAAGCAAATATTTGGTAAAAAAAAAACGAACTTTAGTTGTAAATTGGCTTGGCAACTCGTAGCGCTCGATCGTCGTATGTAGAAATCATAAAATCGCTCATCCGTTGCCATTATCTCTTCTCTCTGGCTATTCGAATATGATACTAACAATCAGGTGACGAATCAGATTCCATGGGACCAGGACGTCATGGGAAAACACCATTAGCAACGCCGCCCAACAAGGAGAAGCGCAAGCCATTTTTCAAGAAACAGGAGACAGCCAGTCCGTATGATGTGGTGCCATCGATGCGTCCTGTTGTTTTAGTGGGTCCAAGCCTTAAGGGTTACGAGGTAACCGACATGATGCAAAAGGCGCTGTTCGATTTCCTCAAGCATCGCTTCGAAGGACGCATCATCATAACGCGTGTTATGGCCGATATATCCCTAGCGAAGCGATCGATCATGAACAATCCATCGAAACGTGCCATCATGGAGCGTTCCAGCAGTCGGTCGGATTGCCTGGGCAAGGTCCAAGAGGAGATCGAGCGCATCTTTGAGCTGGCCCGTTCCCTGCAGCTGGTCGTACTCGATTGTGATACAATCAATCATCCGTCACAATTAGCAAAAACTTCATTAGCGCCAACAATAGTTTACTTAAAGATTAGTAGTAGTAAGGTAAGTAAATAACTCCAGTCAGTAATGATTGGGGAGCATTAATGTCATTTACATACTTACAGGTTTTACAGCGTTTAATCAAATCACGTGGCAAATCGCAAGCTAAAAACTTATCCGTACAAATGGTTGCCGCTGAAAAATTAGCCCAATGTCCACCCGAAATGTTCGATGTAATTTTAGACGAGAACCAATTGGAAGATGCCTGCGAGCATATAGCTGAATACTTAGAGGTAAGTATCGAACATATATCTACTTTATATCGGTTATATTAACCTATATAACTTATAATAGACATATTGGAAAGCCACGCATCCAGATATACGCGCTGGGTCCACTGTACCGGCCATTGCCAGGCCGATACCGTCCCAGGAGGTGTCAGCGTCGCCCTCCGCCGATCAAGCACGCATGGGTCCAACACCACCAGGTAAAGTTGAAGCTGTTGTAGGACGTGTTCATTTAGTGAGCGCATTGTCATCTTCATACGTGTATCGTATCCCCTTTTCGCAAAAAAAAAAAAAAAAAAAAAAAAAAAAAAAAAATTGTGACTATATTCAAGAAATCAATTCCGATTGCCCACTCTATATATCCACTGTCTCATTCACAAAACCGTTTTGGCAATTGAAAACTCATCGATAAAATAAGTCACAAATTAATATCAGATCAGATCTGTTCAACTAGATATGATGCATTTATGATTTGAATTAATTTATTTTTATTTTTGATTGCGACATAATACAAAACAGTATTTAACTTACATACAATTTACGAATAACATAAAAAATACTCATATTCACAATTGCAATACACCAATATTCACAATTCAAATCACATACTCGTATATGCTCGTACAAAAATACAATTCTAAAATTTGTCTTTCTCAAATTCAAATTCCCATGACTGTACCGATAAAAAAAAAAAAAAAATAAAAAAAAAAAAACAAACAAACAAACCAATCGATGCTCCTTCTTGCTCTCTCTTCGCATTCGCGTGCCTGCGCAAGTAGTCGATGGCGAGGAGTTTGACGAGCCACGAATGGCGAGTGCCGAACGCGAGGGTAGTCGGGATCAGGATCGAGATCGGGAACGGGAGCGAGAGCGTGGTAGTAGGGAAAGAGAACGGGACAATGAACGCGACTACTGGGATAGGGAGTTCAACAGAGATCGCAGTTCGAAAGACAGAGAGCGGGACATGGAGTGGGAGCGCGAGAGAGCACGCGAGTGGGAAAGAGAGCGAGAAAGGGATTGGGATAGAGAGTTCGATTGGGACCAAGGTAAATTCTAATGTTATTTTTCATTTGGTTATACTATATCGCATAATTTTGAACAGCAAATCTATACGTAATACTTTCTCAAATAGCGTTAAACGTCATATACATGCATAAATACCACTATTCTTATTGGTGACTTAGTTGAACCTGTTGTTTATTATAAAACTATATTTGCCATAGAATTTCAATGTCTCACCTATAGATATATCGTGTACCTAGCTCAGCTTTTCTAACAGTATATACTTAACACTTTGATCTTTTGATATTCGCAGCAGATTTTATTTCCTTCATTGCCAACTACTTTTTATATACAAATGTATTATCTATTAATTTTCAAGGTTATCTCAATGTCAAAGTTTTATTTTTTATCATTTTAGATTGCTTAGGCCCTGGGGCATCGAAATATACAATTTATACCATTAGTTAGTCCGTTCTCTCTCGATGCTTTCATTTACATGATCAATACTTTTTACTGTGTTCTTCTATCTATCTATTTGTTTTCAACTAGAGTTTAAGATTGAGTTTTCATTGGTTTCTTATTTATACATGTTCTTTTATGCCAAACACTTCACAGCATTCACAGCACGAGACATACCCGGTTCCTTTACAACAATGCTATAATTTCAATCCAATTACCAAGATCGACACAAATCAGAAAGAAAGCGACATCAACAAAAAGTACAAAGATAATGACAATACAATACTACAGCAAGAGTTTTCGCTATCGAATGCCCCCCAATCCACGACGATCAACAAAGAGATATGAATACGACTCGAACTATAATTCGAGTTCCGATGAGGTGCACAAGTCCGTAGGAAGCGTTCTTTCTTCCCCATATATACATATGTATAGGGCGCATTCCGTAGCCCCCTTGATCACTAAAAATCTATTAACCATAATATTTAAGATTGGTTCTATACTCTTTCTATAGTTTCTGCTCGAGTTCTACTAACAACTACTAAACCGTGACTCATTCGAATCTCTGTGCTTCCTCCAATGCATTAACCATTATTCATAGAGTCCACAGATGCGACTCGGTATCAACGTGTATAGAACTATTTTGTAATTGTCTAAATGTGCATTTGCCATGTTTTGTACTCGTTTCTAGTTACTCCTGGCGTCGTGCGCCTCTAGTGTCCTCTCGTCCTCGTCCTTCTACTCGATTCCTACATTGCTCGGGTCCAGTCTATCAGGCTCAGCAAATCAACTCAGTTTAATATCTTGTGTTTGTTTAAGTTCAATACATTTATTGCCGTTCGTCATTTCGAGTTAGTTAAACAAAAGCAAAAAACAGAAAAAGAAAAAACAAATAATATTCGTTATATTAGACACACATAAGGTTGGCTTAGTGAGTATTTCCTAACCCAAAAAGGCTTTATTTATTCTGTTTAATGTAACCCCACCCAGATGTTATATTATTGGTTATGTACCACATTTCCCCAACTACCTCGAATGCTTTCGTTTTAGCTGCATTATTTCCATCATTATATACTAGAGAAAGATAAGGAAATCTGCTCAAAAATACAAATTATAATCTAGTACTTTTCCAGTATTTTTAGTATACTTTTAAATTTTGTTTCTAATATACAGAGAGTAACATATAAGACTTTAAACCTATTTTTTATACAAGATTATATTATGAATAATAAAAATTTTATTTTTCGGCTAGCTTTGCTTTACTATTATCCTAAACCGCCACAAAAAAAATAAATAAATACATTCCTAGTGAATCAATAATATTATTACCTAACCTAAGGGAGATTATGATTGAATTGCAATACGACTATATATATATATAGTTAGAGTACCACGCAAACTATATGCACTCTCCCGTGTTACTAACCCGTGAAGAAACCTTTAAAGAATTTTACCTTTGCCAATTGATGCGTTCGAATGCTTTGCTTTTCCGTTTTGTTTTTAGTTTGAGTTTGTTTTATTTATGCGTTGAATTTCAATTTGATTTTGCTCGCTGTGGAAAGCCTCATACTAACGAGTCTACGTGTTAACCGTTTTGCAGGAGGTGCCTCTTATCATCACAGTCGTCGTCAGGTCTCTGGACGGCATCAAGAGCGCGGCAGCGGGGGAGGCGCGGTCGGCCATGCCGCTGGCTACGAGCGGGACAGAGAGCGATACGAGCGACAGGAAAGGGAGCGACTTCACGCCAGGGATCGTGATCTGATGCATTACGATCTGAACAGCGATGAGATGCTGGATGAGCACAACTTTGAGTATCCGGCAATGCGCAGCGGACCAAGCGGCGCCTCCCACCATGGCCACCTGTCGCGTGGCGGTCGACTGCTGGACGATACGGACTTTGAGCGCGACGATCGATTGTTGGGCAGCTCAAGGTCACGCTATGGACCAGGACCATCCACACGCATCGACGATCCCCGGGACATGCCACGAGCAGCCACTGTGGTCGATCGCGATCGCGATGAATACAGTCCGCACAGAGGTGGTGGAAGTAGTAGGAGAATGCTGAATGCCATGTAGGAATCGTGGATATAGGGGTGGGATCAGATCGATTCGAAAGCGCCAGGTTTGATGGAAGCACGTGACAATAGTTTTGATCTTGACATGATACACAAACCGAAACCCAAACCCAAACCGCTGCTCAGACAGCACTCACAGTCCCACTATCAGCCTCAGACTCAAATTCAGACTCAGCCTCAGACTCAACATCAATCTCAATCTCTAAGTCAGACGCATCAGGCACAACCTTCTCAACATTCATATCTGGCCAGGCAACGCAGCGACGGCCAGTGGCTGTCATCCCCGTCGTTCTCCCTGTCGCAGGCCTCGATCAGTCAGCCCAGGCCCCGCGAACACTTTCCGTTGCGACACCAGCCACTGTCCTACCCGCAGGCACGACCACACAGCCAGAGCCAGAGCCAGCTCCAACACCAACACTCGTACACTTCCAGTCGCACCCACCCGCACACATCCTCAGCCACATCCCTATCGACGCGCTCCCAACTCTATCCCAGCGAATTGTTCCAAAGCACCTCATTCAGTCACCCGCCGTGCAGCGACAGCGACGTCCATCGAAACCGAAACAGAAACAGACCAAAAAGTTCAGCCGCGGAATATGATTGGAGAACGTCATCCTTTTCGCAAATCGATGCAGTCACACACGCAATACGTAATAAGATTATTGTTGAGGAGGACGAAGAGGACATACTGACCCCAGATAGGTTTTATTGAAGAGATTTCAGCGAGACACCAGGCACAAAACAAACGATATTTTGAAAGAGATGGGGGCATTGCACAATATGTTTACGTAGTAGGTTTTCCCTCAAAATTTAGAAAGAATAACTATTTCGAAAAGAACAGTATATATATATATATATACTGATATTCATTGACACGTAGAGCATACTTATTTCAGTGCCAAAACACATTTGTACATTTCCATCGGGAGATCGGGGAGAGGCCCATTCGAATTTCCTAGCGGAAATTGTCGGGATGGAAATACTTACACAGTTTATGATGAATAGCACAATGCTAAGTACAGCCTTATGTGTCTTAAATACTATATGTAGCTAAGTGTAATGAGATTTTATTTAGCAAACCGTATATATATATATTCGTATATATATATATATATGAATTTAAAAGAGAACTAAGCATAAGATTTACACCTAAACAACATTTGTTGATGCATTTCGCCACATCAATTTTTGGGGGAGGGAGGGAATGTATAGTGGGAGGGAATCATAGTATTTATATATAAAATATATAATCACAGACACACACATATATAAATATATATGCAAGAAAATGATAAACTAAGTGGCAGCTTTAATAATTTAGTGAACATACTACTATATATTAGTCTAAGTAAATACAGAAGAGACACATCTAGATCTACACACACACACACACATACACAAACATTACAACAACTCGAATGAAATCTCTTTGATAAATCAAATCTGAATTTGCTGAAATGTCTGCGAAATGTCTTCAAATTATACGCTAAATCTACGCTATTTGTAATCTATAACAAAGTCCACTTCCTATAATTCAAGCTGATCTTCTCTAAATTAACACTTAGCTTAGTTCTTATTATTGTTATTGTAACTTACTATCGCTTCTTTTTCTAACAATCTTTCCAGCTTTTAGTTAGCTGCTTGAGTACAGCAATTACTATACTACCAGTGCCTTAAAAAAAAAAAAAAGAAAACCATTCGAAAAACAAACACTAATAGATACACTATATATTATATATTGCACTTGAGCATTTAATTTAAGTTAGATTCCCATTGGATTATATTAGATCTTGTATTCCCCATTGCCCTCGCTGCTTATTACGTTGTCTGCGTGCTTGGCCATTCGTTGCGATTCAATCATTAGCCATCATATTATGGAGAAACTATTGTAAGTATGTTTTTTGATCTGGCCCATTCCAAACGAGCACTCTTTATACAATTCCAACCACCTGTACGAATTGATCAAAGGTTTTCAACAATTTCAACACTGAATTCAAATCGATCGCGACTTTGGTGGGAATTCCAAACTTCCCTAAACTTCCAGTGTTAACTTGTTTAGCGCTAAGTAGCCGTAACTTCCACACCTGTAATTAAGACCATTTGCCAATCTACCTTTACGAAAGCCTCGAAATAGATTGTGCTTAAAGGACGAGGACGGGGGCGGGGGTAGGGAAAACCTGACGACAGACGAATTATTGATTGATCACTGCACTCCCTATAAGATTAAGTGAGAATATGGCATAAGGGCGACTTCTTGTACTAACCTAAAAATAATAAAGAACAACTGTTGTCTCAAGTACTTATCATCTCTTACATTCAAGATCTTTAACTCTTCAAGTTGTGATATATTTCCACTTCAAATTGTATTTGAATTGGTTTCAACTTTTCAAGTCGCCCTTAGCAAATTGGTGAGAAAACCTACAATGGAGCATTTTGAGCTAATGGAACTGGCTTTAAGAAAAAAAAAAAGAAAGAAAAACTAAAAGAAATATTGTAAAATCGGTGAATATAAGTTATATACAATACACGAGGGCTAATAGAAATATAAACCTCTCAAAAAACTGACATTTTGATAAGAACTGTATTAAAAAAAAAAAGAAAAAAAAAAAGCAAACGTAAACGTGAAAGCAACTATTGGGCAAAAATTTGTTAAGTGTTCAACCCATACAAAAGAAAGAACTTGTAGGCAAGTGTGCATATGTATAAAAAGCGATAATAATAATATGAATGAACGTGTTTAGATTTTAGTATTGGTTTTTTAATTGATCCATATAGTACCGAAACAAATCATTATACATAAGTATTCTAATGAAAAAGCCTGGTATAACACGTAGAACTTCAGGACTATGCTCAGCTTATAAATAACAAGAAAAAAAACAACATGAACAATATTACATATACCCAGATACATAGTACACGCATATTCGAACATACTTAATAGACCTGCACTACAAAGCATTTGTATCACTTGAATATAGGAGAAATCAACTAAAAGGACATTGCATTCGGGCGCCACCGACTGCCCAATACTCGTTCATGAACCAAAAAAAAGTAAACCTGCAAAGATATTTAAATATTTGCCAGATATTTAAATACTGCAAAGATATTTAAATATTTGTTCCGATGTGTTCGGTAAATAATAGATCCCTTTTAGGGGAGCTCAACAGTGATAAAACTGTAAAACTTGGTATATACAATTCTGACACTGTGGAAGATACTTTTTAAAGATATGCCCAAATCTTCACAGATCTATACATATAATTTTGTGCAATAAAAAAAAGCCTATATATATTCTTTTTCACATGTGAATGAGTATTGAAGAGAATATTAAGAGACCAGTTCATTTCGCAATAAATATGCTTACGATTTCCACCCTGAATGGAACGGGACGAGCGTGGAGTATGGGGCAAATGCTAAAGCCATATGCATATACATATATATTATAAAGTAAAATTAAAATAAAGAAATGAATGAAAATTATGACAGTTCTTGTACAAAGTGGCAACAAATTTATTTATTTAGCTATAATTAAATATATTGAAAAAAAAAATTACTTTTTAATATTAGCTTGAAGTTCAAGGAGCGAACACGGAGCGGATAAGTAATTAAGTAAATAATATTTAAAGAACCCAAAAACACACACAAAAGAGAAATACCAAACAAAATATGATATATAAAACAATAAAATATACATATACTAAATATGGAATATACATGCAGACATACATATGTAAATTATACAACAAACAATGTATTCATATGAATAATTCACAGAACTGGTAACTCACAATAAAGTTAAAAAATATATACATATATATGTATATAATAATAATATATATATAAATATGTAAATGTACTCTGCTATAAATAACAAAATTTAAATAAAACACTTTACCAATAGTACTATAATTCAAATACTTTAATAATAATGAAATAAAACATGTTTAAAGGATTTATTTTGAATATTGCAAAATTATTTCAATCTAATCAAAAAACCAAAAAAAAAGTAAACAAAACAAAATTATTAACAACAATACAAATATTATAATTCGTTGACTTACTCCCACACACACACACACAACACACAAGCAATTTTTATAGCGATAATACCTGAGGTATTTCAAAACATATTTCAGACACACACAAACATGAAATTCATATTTCATCATTCAAACACAATTTTGCTAACGAAAACTCCATTTCATTTAAGCCAATCTAATAAATGCAAGCATTATTTTTTTAACAACAATAAATATATGCAAACAAATTTATATTACGAAATAAAAATAAAAATAAAAATTTTAATAAAAGTAAAGTAAAGTAAAGCACGCCTGAGGTTCCGTATTCGAAAAAAAAAAAAAAACAATTCTAATTCAAATTATAATTCAAAACCAAAATGGGTGAAAATAAAAATAACAAAGCATAAAATACCAGAATTTGAAAATTATCAATCCAAATTTATATAGAATATTTTTTACGTATACATATATACTATATTGTAAAAACCGATAAATTTACCATAATCGTTTGTAAATAGTTAACGATATCTGAATTTCCTTATATGTATATGGTATGCTCTGAGTTCCATATGGAAATGGAAAGAAAATTGCAATCTACCCTAGGTTCGTATGGTTTCCGTTGTTTTGTTTGAAAAAAAAAACTATAAAAAATACTAAAAGTATGATTTAAAAGAAAAAAAAAAAAACGAAAAGATACAAGTATGTAGTTAAATGAATGCTAAATTGCAAATAAAACCAATTAAAATAAAACGAAACTTGAGCATTTTTATTGAAATTTCATTTATTCTTGCTATTCTATATATACTTTATATATATTTTGCGCTAATCTAATCAAAAGTTCACTAGACAACATCTGATATTGATACGAGTGTTTACTTCCTTCATAAATGTTTCCTATATCAACAAATGAACTTTCCATCGGCTGACAACATCCATGACGTAGCCTATACACAGATACTGTGCCGCTTTTTAACCCATGGAACACACAATGGGTTAAACTTGTTTTCGCGTAGCCAGCCAAGAATATTCGCACAAGTACACGAATACATATGCACACGTCTACGCCATCAGTATGTATGCATGTGTGTGTATGTATGTATATATGTAAATAAGCTCGTTTACTTCATTAACTACGCTGATCTGAGTTGCGAATATTGGTGAGCAAGAAGAGAGCAAACGCCGCTGCTGCGGAACTGTTATCGACACTGATCAAAGCTCACACCGACGTAGCCGCTCGACGCTGACTGCGCAGTCACCATCGCAATTACTCTCCAATCGTTTCGCTGCCGGTTCACTCTCATACGCCGAATCAGTTGACTTATTAAGCCCAGTGCGACAAGTGCAGTGCGCACGAGGAGCTCCGAAAAGTGTTTGTGTATTAGTTTCTCTTCAACTCTAGCAGTTCAGTGCGTGTAAGCTCTCCACAGAGTTCTGCTGTATTAGTTGTTTTTCAAGAATTTTACAAGACTTTTGTTATATTTTTGCTGCAAGTATGCCACTGAAAATTAAAAACGTTCTGGTTTGCGATGCAGTTGACAAGGCGTGTGTTGAGCTCCTGGAAGAGCATGGCATCAATGTAAGTCCAAGAAAATGATACATACATACATATATACTTCTTAGAAAAAATGTACATATACATATGTATATGTATTTATATAAATGATAAAAGTGATTATATGTATATGTACATATGTATTGTTTGTGCGGTTTGTGCTTTTGTTTCTTCAGGTTACATACAAGCTGAAGCTGCCTGTGGATGAGCTCTGCAAGGAAGTAAAGGTGATTATATAATACTTGCAATCATGCGTACATACATACATACATATGTATGTATGTAACGTACTTACATTTTTTAAAGCTGTATATCAAACGCCTTAATAAGCACAAACATACATACATATGTATCTACATACATATGTGTGTAATGCATGTGGGTGTGTGTGCAAACGGTGCTCCTCTGTCGCTAACACGTGTGGTTAACCGTATTAATTATACATACAAATATATTTACATATGTACATATGTATGTATGTACAAGCCACGACGAAGCTATCGTCAAGCCTGCTGCACTGTGCAAATATTTCCATTGATAACGCTTGTTCAGGTATTTTGCTGTTTATTAAATTTAATTCCATTTACATATTTCGTATGGCTTAAAGATTACTGTTGCGAAGCATATTTATGTATGTATATTTTAAGAATAACAAATATAATGGAAATGAGTATTTAGTATCTTGTTTGTATGTATGTGTATGTCACATATGAATTTAGGGTATTATCTGCTGCAGATTAACCCTTTGTGTACCATGGAAAATACTGAAAATATGAATTTATAAATATTAATTGTTTAAAATTGTCAATTCAATGTGCTTTCAGCTGTTCTATTTAGTTGACAAAATTGAAATTAAATTACATTTTTCTTCAATAGTTTATATAATATATCCTATAGCTTCATTAAATTCAAATTATATGTATGTACTTACATACATACATATGTATAATCCCATCTGTTACAGTTTCATAGAGTATCTTGGAAAAAATTAATATATATAATATTCTTCTTAATATTCTATGTTATTTTTGGTTGCAAAATTAAAATGAATAGTTCTTGAATAACTTATATTATTCACATTAATATTTCGTCATCTTTACGCTTCATTAAATTCGTATTGTTTGCTTTTCTTATCATCTATTTTTTTGATCTGCTTGCAAATATATTTTTGATTTTGTAAGTTCAATGAACTTTTGGCAACTAGCCGGAGCTCTAGCGTTCGAGCAGGCGATTCATACGCTTGTTCCAGTCTTTGGGGCTCCACTGCAAATGGGCGGGATCAATGCGGATTTTGCACTTTTCCATGGCAATTCGATGCTGCTCGATGGCAGCCTGATTGATGCAGACTATGTGCTGACCCCTGCAGTAGGTCAGGAGATTAAGCTGTTTCAGTGTGTAGATTACGTCATCTTTTTTCATAGCCGTCTGCACTGATAGATCATTGATGGAGGTCGAGGATCGTACGCCCCCGGCTGCTAGTTGAGTCTGCTTGATGAGCTGCTCCAGTACGGCCTGTGCCCAGTAGGAGCGATAGGAGAGTAGACCCAGATCGGAGAGCGGCTTCTCTGGTGTTCCCGTCTTGCCCTCGCACTTGGACAGTACGTAGCTGAACTCGATGAGCAGCTTGCCGTAGCCCCTGCGCTGATACGGGGGCAGCGTCAGGACACACGCCAGGTTGTAATCCTCCATGCTGATCTTCTCCTTGGAGAAGTATCCGACAATGTGAAAGCCACGAGAGTCGAACTCCGTCATTACATAGAAGAGAAACGGATCTGTATCAAAGTCGACCGTCTTGTGGTCCAGAAACAACTTGGCCAACAAGCACAAGTTCTGAGCGTACGTCTTGTTCTGGCGCCCGTCTATCTCGAAGAACGATATTGAGTCCTTGCGATAGACCTCATTGCCTGGCGGATGCTTCAAAGTGCACTTGGATAAATGACGTCCCAAGCACAGGCGACTTTTGCAGTACTTCAAGCAGAACTCGCACAAGTAGATGCAGTCTTGGTTGCAGAGCTGCTCGGGATATGGCGAAAAGTACCAGGGGGCAATACGATAACGTCCCAGCTCAATCATTTGTACGTTCTTGATGAGCGTCGCAGTGCTATTCGCATGCTTCAGTTGAGGCAACTTTATCATCTTACTATTCTCCAGGCCAGGAGCTGCTTCCAATTTCAATTGCTTACGACCCTTGACCCTTGATACTGTCGACGTAGTTTTTCCTGTCTCTGGCTGAGCCTTTGGCTCTTGTTGCTGAGGCAACTTCAGCTCTGCCCTTTTGGCGATCACTGAAGCTTGAAGCTTGGAGAAAGCCGCACCTGCAGAAGCTGTGCTCTGCTGACTAGAACGGCTAGCGAATTGAACTCTGCTCAGGTCCAGATCATCCTCATTCACCCAGTCATCGAGGCGCCTATTGCAATCTTCGTAATGCACATAGAACTGACGTCGACTTTCGCCCTCCACCTCCTTGATGCCAACAATCTCGGCCACATGCCACGTGCCCTTGCTCGTTCCCGCGTCCGTGCCCGTGGTTCGCATGCGCGCCTTCAGCCGACATCCCACCAAGAGCGAGGCGGGCGATTCACATTTGATTATGGAGCTCATCGTTGGCTTATCAAAGATTTGGCAATAAAACAATTAGTTATGCTGTCCCAACACAATTCAGATAATCAACGCAGACGCTTGAACTGGTTCGCACTGGTTTGAAGTGAACGGTTGCTATTTAAACCGGAAACGGTTATCAGCTAGCAAGTTCTTTTAGGTGCGAATGTCAATAGTCCGCGATTTCGATAAAGCTCGCACATTCAAGTGCCGTTCATAAGTCCGTAGGTGATATAGTTTATTGGGTGACAAAAATGAACTGGAATAAATTTGATCATCAATTAGCAATATATCATTAAATCATTAAAGTTAGGCTGGCTTAAGAATAGGAGTATTATTATAAATGACATGATCTTGCGGCATGATTGGTTTCATACATGTACATATGTATGTTGCTTACTCAGTTTACATTTTCTTTAAAATAATCAAAATATTTATCGCTTCACTGAAATCGATTTGAACCGATATCAACCTTCAGAGCTTAGAGCTTGCCTTAAGTATACACAATCATTAAATATCCCACCTGTTGCATACCTCTCCAATTCAAATATATGTATGTACATACATGGATTAAACAGATATGTACTATAGCTCACTAATTGTGCCTTAGTAAGTGCTTCACAAAAAGTATCGCGCTTTCTTCCCAGAATTTTTGGAAGAAGAAGCAAACAAACAACACTTGTGTGTGTGTGTGTGGGTGTGGGTGTAGTGTGTGTGTCTGTGTGAATGTGTGTGTGTACCTTGCCTGAGTATGTGTGTGTTGCTCTGTGAGAATATATATGTATGTATGTGTGTGTGTTCTTGTTTATACAGTGCAGCATTAATATATTCGTACAGCAAAAACTTTTTCCATAACAAAAATCAAAATAAAAAGTTTTCAATTATGCAGTTCAAAAGAAAATTGAATACTGTATTATCTAATTTGTTAACTAAATATAAAAAAGAATTATATCTATATGTTTCTTAGTCGAAGAGCTACAACTAAAACTCACAAAATGACAAAGTGTTTGCTAAAACTTAGTATTCGTGAAGTAGATTGAATTAAACAAATAAGAAAGCTCTGGTCGAGACCATACATACACTGATATAAGCGCTTTGCTGTCTCTATGTTATGGGAACTTATTTGATGAATAAATTTTCTTGTAGATGAACTTTCGTAATCAAACTTTCACATTATATCATAACATTCATATGCATATATGCTAAAACAAACCGTATGTGTCTAGTATTTGAAATATATTTGGCAGATGGGGATAAATTTGGAGCATGTAACCAACATGTATCAATCAACTTCCAACATGTATCAAAATTGTATTGAATTATTATTTTTTTTTTTATACCCTGAACCCATTGAAAATGGGAAATCAGGGTATAATGGTTTTGTTAAAAGTATGTAACAGGCAGAAGGAGGCGTGGCAGACCCCATAAAGTATATATATTCTTGATCAGGGTGACGAGAAAAGTTGATATAGCCATGTCCGTCTGTCTGTCCGTCCGTCTGTCCGTCTGTCCGTATGTTTGAACGCGTCGATTTCCGAAGATACAAAAGCTAGAGAGTTCATTCTTTTTGTGTTAGGTCCGTATATTGCACGCGCAGTACGAGTTTGTTTCAGAAATTCGATAACTTGTATATTTGCTTAGTTATCGATAACTGAAATTATCGGGGACCAGTTTTAAAATTCTAGCTAATTCATCTTTAGAGTTAGAGTCTCCAAGTATTCTGCATATATATAGATACTAATTTAATACAATTTCGGTTTTTGTCAGATTTTGGATTCCGGTTCCCAATTCGCCCCACCACCCCCAAATGTGTAAAAAATGCATTTCAAATACTAGAGACATACAGTTTGGTTTGGCATATAGATATGAATATCATAATCTTAATCTGAACATATCAATATGATTGTCCATCTAGAAACAGAATTATTAATCATCAAAGTTTTCTCATCAAAACCCATGTGGCGCAGCAAGCACGGCAGCGACACAGCATGACGCATACATACATATGTATGTATGTATGTATGTATGTATGTATATGTGTACAATCGCAGATCAGCGTGTGGCTGTACATACATATGTACATATGTACATATGTATGTACATATTTGGGCATGTAAAGCTAATTGTAAAAGAGTTATGATTTCTAAAAAAAAAACCTAAAATGTTAAATAGAATATGTAGATCATATGCTGAAACTCTCATTACATTCCATTATATATTTTAAAAATTTTAAAAGAATTAAAATAACAATGGAAATGCAAGCAACGTTGAGCAATGCAAATCAATTTTCGTATGCGTGTGCACATATACACACAAAAAATCTTGGGCCGTTTTCTATGTTGCTATGCGTGCAAATTCTAAGAATCACAATTGCTTTTGAATTGCGTTAGCATTGTCTTTGAATTGTATTTGTATTGTATTTGTATTTTCAGTCACTGCTTTAGTTTTTTTTCGTAAATGGCGAATTTGATTCGTTTTCGCTACTCTGCTGTTTAAGTGATCCGTGGTGTAGATGGCTAGGTAGATGCACCGAATGTTAGGCTGTCGCAGGTTCTAGCCCCGCACAAGCCCTTCATAATTTCTTTTTTTTAATTTTTTTTTTTTTATTACAGCTATTAGCTATTACAGCTTCGAGTGGCATTGATATATTTCTATTACAATTATGAAGTGTCTGTGTTAATTAAAGTAATGCCTGTTAATCGAGGAACGTCTATTTGTTGGGTCTATTTTTAATGATATTTAATAATATAACAATTTTCGAATTTCAACTAATATAAGCGCCATCTATTATTATTTTTTTTTGGCAATGCATACACACATATGTATGTATATATACATGTACATATGTACATTTTGAACTTTACACGCATACATTCTTATATATACTTTCTGATTTATCCATATGGGTAATTCTCCAGAAAAGTCAACTTTTTGTCACGTTCGACACTGGTTTTTTGTAATTATCTTGAAAACGGATTAATTTTAGTACTAATCAAGAGCAATTGTCAAAATAAAGAAGTTTTTTGCCATTTTCAGCACTAAAATTGATGCATTTTCAAGATAATTACAAAAAACCAAACCACAGTACAGATTATTATTTTATTTTATTAAAATTGGGTTCAGGGTATTATCTAGTCGAGCACTCTCGACTAGAGTTTTCTTACTTGTTTTTTTCTTATATAGTATGCATAGGTTTTTATACCTTAACCCAATGATAATGACAAATCAGAGTATAAAGCTTCTATGAAAATACAGTGGCTCCAACGCCAAATCGGACAAGCCTGTAAATTATTTCAATGTTATTTTTAGTTAGCTGCAAGTTACTTATATTAAGTTTTAACATTTTTCCTCAATTCTATGAAGTCCTAACTTACTGAAAAAAATTTAATTTTTAAGCGATAACATTTTTATTTGATTTTAAAAGGCTAATAACAAGTCAATTTATGAGCTTCAACACCAAATCGGACAAAAGAAGACTTTCATGAAAAATAAATGAAAACTGAATATTTTATACCCGTTACTGACAACAACGGCCTACAATCGATTAGGAATCGATTTTACTAACTTGTTGCTCTATGGAGTCGTTTTAACGTTTATAATTAATAATATTGAATTAGTTTGGGGCAGGATCGTTGTCTTGATAAAATTCAAAGTTGTCAAGGATCCCCAATTTCTCCGCACTCTGCCTTACATTTCTTTTCAAACTGTCAAGGTAGCCAAATCCATCCAATACACCATCTATAAAATGCAATTGGCCAACTCCGGCACACATTACAAAAAACCAAAGGGTCGAACACTACAAAAAGTTGACGTTGGAAGGCAAAGACATACATTTATACATTTGAATGCTACTATTATATTCTGAAGTTTTGATAAAGATAGTAAAGGCATTCAAAATATAATCCATACTACAGCCCAAATCACTGCATCAACTAAGCAATAAGCATAAAAAATATAATAGTTAAGAATGAAACAACAGCTCAGTAGACAGTAAAGGGTATTCACCCATCGTGCACTCCCAACTAAACCACTTTAATTTATTTAAATATTAATTAAGGCTGGATATATGTACATATATATATAGACTAGTTGGGTATTATTTTGTTTAAAAGGCTAGAACACACTTTCTCTTATTAATAATCTATGCAGAGAGTATGCCAGATGGGCACTCAAATATATAATATATATACAGTCGAGTCTCGATAATTCGTAATAGCAAGGGAACCGAATTTTTTACGAATTACAGAGGTTTTCGATTTACCGGGGTTTCCATTTAACGGGGTGTAAAAAATCAAAATAAGAATTGAAAGTGTTTTTATATTTCACGTCATTTCAACTATTTTAACTTATTAAAAATAAATAAAATACACATTTAATTCAATATTATGTATATATTTAAAAACAAAATTAAACATAAACAAAATCATATTAACGAACAATTAAGATTTAAAAAAGCTTGTAATTTTGTATTGTTTCATGGTCTTCATAATAATTTTTTATTGTGTTTACCAAGCTTCTTAAACGATTAATTGCATTATTCGGAACATTATAATATGAAAAAAAAAAAACACTATGAGAACGTTTGCTTGACATTTTTACGAATCGTCTTCACGCTTCAAATAAAATGAGCAAACTAATCTAAGTCCAATGAGAGAACAACGAAATTTCGCACATGAAGCGACATTTCCAGCAAAATCAAGAATTACTAATTACAAGAGGTTACGAAATGAAATTACGAATTATAAGAGGTTTCGAAAAGAATCATAAGAGGCAAGATCATGGCCGACTAGGCAGAAAAATTACGAATTAACGAGGGGACCAAAATGTATGGGATTTTTACGAATTAACGAAGTTTTTTCAAGGGACCAGCAGTTTCTTACGAATTATTGAGGTTTTCGATTTAGCGGGGTACGAATTATCGAGACTCGACTGTACATATGTCTGTCTGTTTGGCATGTTGCAAATGCATTTCTAAAACCCCACTAACCACCTAATTCATATAATTCCTGAAACAGAACTTTGATGCTGCCATCGTGCGTTCGGATACAAAAATAACAGCGGAAGTGCTTGCGGCTGGAGCCGGGAGCCTAAAAGTCGTAGGACGAGCGGGTGCTGGAGTGGACAACATCGATGTGGCTGCAGCGACGACGCATAATGTCGTTGTCCTTAAGTAAGTAAATGTTGCCCGTGAAAGAAAGCTGAAGCAAAAACACTAGAACAAGAACAAGAACAAGAACAACATTGGCAAAAGGCAAATATGCACGAATGTCCCATCGAATGCTTTGGCTGTTCGAGTGGTGTTATATTGAACGATGTGACGGGTCATATTAGGCTGCTTGCCACGCATAATTAGACGTCGCGCATATTTTGTGAGTTGGAGTTTCGGATGGGATGGGATGGGTTGGTGTGTTTTGTTCTGTGTAGATGTGGAGCGCTTTATTGCCATTGAGCCGCCTGGATTGCCAAGGATACTGCGCGAATACGCGATATTTCAGACATTTGCATAACGCTGTCTAGTCACAACAAGTACCTCCCCGCACCCCATCCAGGGGTAGCTAATGCTTAGTGTACTTTACTTTCAGCACACCAGGCGGCAATTCTATTTCGGCTTGTGAGCTGACGTGCATCCTAATTGGCGCTCTGGCGCGCCCCGTCGTGCCAGCCGGCCAGAGCATGAAGGAAGGGCGCTGGGACAGGAAGCTCTACACTGGCAATGAGCTCTATGGGAAAACCCTAGCCGTACTCGGCCTGGGCCGCATCGGACGCGAAGTCGCCATTCGCATGAAGACCTGGGGCATGAGGGTAACGCTTATCAGTTCAATCAACTCGCACAGTTTTAGCTAATATGTATTCATACGCTTAAATGTTAGATAATTGGCTACGATCCCATTACCACGGAGGCGGAGGCCAAGGCTGTAGGCATTGAGAAGCTTACCTTGGAGCAGATCTGGCCCCTCGCCGATTACATCACTGTGCACACACCACTGATACCGGCCACCAGAAGTCAGTTGATTAACCTGTCCGGCAATAAGACAACAACTAAGACATTCTCTTCACAGATCTCATATCGGCGGAGTCCTTGGCCAAGTGCAAGCAAGGCGTGAAAGTAATCAATGTGGCACGTGGCGGCATCATCGACGAGCAGGCTGTGCTCAATGCACTGCAGAGTGGCAAGTGCGCTGGCGCCGCCTTCGATGTCTACGCGGAGGAGCCACCCAAGTCGGAGGTCACCAAGGCGCTCATCAATCATCCCAAAGTCGTGGCCACGCCTCATTTGGGTGCCAGCACGGCTGAGGCGCAAGTGCGTGTCGCCGTTGAGGTAGCCGAGCAATTCATCGCACTGAACGGCTCCTCGCCGAAGTACACCAGCTACGCAGGAGTCATCAACAAGGATGCACTGGCTCATTACCAGTAATTCCGTCGAATTTATTTGTGTTAGTTAATAACTGATTCAATTACACTCACATTCAAATTAATATCATGTTTTTCATTCGCGACTCACTGAGTCGTAACCTGATTCCGAGGGCTCACATGTGAGGGTAATATAATGTACTTAGAAGAACTCTTAGACGCATTCATTTGCTGCGATACTTGAAGCTAAGTCAATTAAACTCGAGGAAATGCCTATGTCAATTGAGTCCACATTAGGCACTCGACTCAATTCACTGCGTAGAAGTAATGATGAAAATCGAACCGAAACCCAGACAGAAAATGCTTAAAAATAACTTCAAATAGGGCATACAAAATTCCAACGAGTATTCAAACGACGTAAGTACAGTCTCAAGCCCCTCAACTAGCAGTTAATTCCCACCAACTGACCCTGAACAAGAGCAAATGATATGCGATGATATACAAATGGACTTGTGTGCAAGCTGAAGCACGTGTGGATTACGGACAAGGGAGATAAACCGATTTGAGGGAGGAGGAAAAAGCAGAACCAGAAGCTGGCCAGCTATGCGACCTCTGACTGCACGGCATACAAATTAAATTCAGTGGAGTTTAATTTAACTCTTTAACGAATGGAAAAAAAAAACAAAAATGATTTACCATTGGGTCACTCTTAATTAAAATTTCGACTAAGCAGAACTTGTTTTTTTTTTTTTGGGTGTCGCCTAGGTTTATGTGACACCCACGCTAACGCGATTCGCCACAGCGGCCGCTGTCACTCATACGACGTTTAATTTTGGCGCGCAGAGCGACAGACGTTACCATTGCCATAGCCATAGCCGTAGTCGTAGCCGTAGCCACAGCCGCAGCCCCCTTGCGTTTGTTGCCGGAACCGAAAGGAAGCGGCGCCCCCACGAAGCGAATGGCATAAAAGGACCCAGCAGCCAGCAGCCGAACATCAGTCTCATTGGATACACGGTCGAACAACAACGAACAACGCACTACGCTCAACGCATAACTCGATACGGAGCAGCCGAGCCGTGCAACAAGTGAAACTAGTGAAAAGCAGAGTTTCGAAACTGAATGCCCTGAACTGGCAGGTTGAAGGAAATGCAGCTCCCGTGTTCAGTGCTCAGTGCTCAGTGTTCAGTGTTCTCGACTCGTAAAGCCCTTTAGAGTCTCCGCGTAAGTGCTGCGAGGGGCTTACAAAAAGACTTTACTGCCATTAACTTTGCGCTTTCGCCACTGCAATGTGTCCGGTTAACATGACACACAATCGCATTTCTCGCAATATCCGCCTCCTCCTTGTGGCCATCGCAGCGCTGTCCTGCTCGCCGCGGAACTGCATATCAGCCTCAAAAGACACAATAAATATTGGATTCCTAGCCGAATACTCTCAGATGCGGGTGAGTCGAGTTGCCGCATTAAAATGCAACTCAATAACGTAATATGGGAAAACACGAGTAAAAACCACATAAATATACAGTTAACAGAAAAATCTGCCTTAAAAAATAATTTTTAATTTTGGAAATCCATTTTTATGGGTTCAGGCTATAAAAACGGAAGCACTAAATATATATATTTTTAAACGTTTCTATTTTTGTTTATTTCTTAGCTGTACAAAAACATTTTGTTGAATAAATGCAAGCATTAATTTAAAATATTTATTATTTTAATTATCATTATCAAACAATATTTATAAAAAAAATTTTTAAATACAAAAAATATTTTTTTTTATTTTGTTTCACCTACTTTTCTTTAATTCTTTTTAATTAATACATGTTGCTTACATATTCCAAACTTTTTTTTATAATGATGCACTGTGTAGTTTCATATTTTACAATTTTTAGGGGATTCAACATTGTCTTAAGTAAAATGCGGATGGCCCAGACCAACAAATGCAACAAACGGCAGTTGCAGTAATGTTTGGTATTTGAAAATCATATCCTGCAGGCTGCAGGTCACAGCTTTGCATTATTCTTCGATATGTCAAAAGTTCCATAATACGATATAGCCAACAATCTTTGTTTAGCGTACATTATTAGGAATATGTTTTTAAATCATTTTTAATCTCATTGACATGAATATCTTGAATAAATCATTTTAAACTTTAAGCATTGTAAAATTTCGTCTACGATTTTTTGGGCTGTGGATTATTTGTCTACATCCACTTTTCGTTTACCGTCGTCATTCCATACTGAAATTCGTCTCGACTTGTAGAGCATTCATCAATCGCTCTTGGCTTTGGTTCATACCCGACACATTTTTCTTATTTTCCTTTTTATCACAGCCCCAGTCTCGTGCTGCTTTAAATATGTAATTGAAAATATCCAATTGATGTTGAGACTGATTTGATTATATGTATACGAATAATTATTCAGCCTTTTAAAGGCTTTATGTTGAGCATATAAACATAGCAAACTAAAAATAGTCTTCAATTGCATAGTTAAAAATATGTTTTCAAATTTTCTTTTGATATGTTACTGAACTATTTACAGTATTTACCTAGATAATAAAATAAATAAATAAAAATACTCCTTAAAGCTAAATATTTAATATTTTAAATAAATAATATTCAGCTTTATGTTTAGTATCCTCTCTTTTTTTTATTGCTAATACAAATACTGTAAATATTTTGGTTTCATCTCAGCAACAGATTTGCCATCAGTTTATTTTTCCTTTGCTCAATTTAAGCCGTTGAAGTGCAAAATGCAGCTCGTTATGTAAGCTTTGTCTTACCTTAAAGTCGACATTGATATAAATGTGAAATTGATATGAAATTTCAATTTGAAGGAATGTGAATTTCATTAGCTAGACAATGGCCAATGATAAATAGGCCAAGTATGCATTTCTGCCATTCAGATTTCGTCAATCAAATCAAATAAGCACCATCGAGACAGCACATGCACACAGTATGAAAGTTGAGAAATTAATGGAAGAGACTGAAAGAGAAATTTGCATGACGAACTACACTTTGTGGATAAATCGCCATGACAACGATCCGTTCGCAGTCAGCCTCACCTGTAACTGCGTCAGAGGACGACGGACCAGGAGAAAAAAAGCTGTGCTTCGTGTTAGTCGAGTGTCGGGGGCACTCGACTGCATAATACTTGTGCACGTTAAAGTCTATTGAAAATTTCTACATTTTGGTATATTTCACACTCTAATGAATTCATTTTTAAATTATGGTTCTTGCTGTAGACGATGCCTTTATGCTAGCAATTCGACTGCCTTTAAGTTTTGTTCACCTGCAGCTAGATTCGATTTTAAAATTTGTTGGTAATGGAAAATATTTATAATGATTATGAATAATATTCTTATAATTTAATATTAGTAATTCGTATATATCTAAATACATATTCATAGAAAAACATCAAAATAATAAATAATACAAAATCATATATACCCTGTAATTTTCACAGCTCTGAACTGTAGTCCAAATTTGTATTTTATCTTGACTCCTAAGAATTGCTAAAAAATAATAAATCCACTCTCACTGGGCGTGTAACAAATGCGAAAAACTGTGTCTTTTACGCGTTTACAGTTCGAATCCTAGAAATTAAGTTACTATTAGTTGCAATAGTAATCAATATAATGACATAGGACTGTGACAAATCGGCTTGAAATTATATTTTGCAGAGCTTACAAATAGGATAGTTAAGTTACTGCTTCTTCAGCACCCCTTTCGCGGAATATATTGAATGGTTTTAGGTCGTAAAGCGGAATTATGCAGTCGGTAGCGCCCGACTAAAACGTTCTTAAGTCCGCATATTTCCACTTAGAAGACCAAACCCTTTGCATTGGAGCCAAATTTAAGGTTTCTGTTTTGAAAGCTTATTGAGTGCTGGAAATAATTGTTTTCATGCGTTTTTTCTTTTTCTAATCACTCTTTACACCTTCGATAAGCTTTACCCATTGCATACATACATTTTCTGCCATTTACAGGCAGAAGGAGACGTCGCAGACCCCACAAAGTTTGACAAATAGACCCATTTACATGCTGTGAATATATTCCTGAAGATAGTCTTTCTAGAAATGGAGGAATAATCATTACACACCCCCAAGCCACGGCGGTAACTGCGCGGTTAGCAGAGCGCGTTTTTTTTTTTTTTTGTCTATTAGCCTTATTACTTCTTAATTTAATTTTTGTTAAATGTTTTAATCATTTACTTTACGAGCCTAACACAAAAATAATTAAGTCTCTAGCTCTTATATATTCGGAAATCGATGCGTTCAAACATACGGACAGACAGACAGACGGGCATGACTATATTAACTTTTCTCGGTACCCTGATCAAGAATATATATATAGTTTATTTGGTCTGCCACGCCTCCTTCTGCCTATTACATACTTTTAACACTACACTACAGGGTATAACCCTGATTTCCTATTTTCAATGGATTCAGGGTATAAAAATACTCGTATCTTATCATACAAATTATAAATAACAAATTAGTGAAAGTCCTTCCCTTAACTCTTTCTGCTAATTAACTCTTTTTGCATATGTATGTATGTATGTATGTATGTACATATTTTAAATGCCAAAGCAAAAGCAAAAGCAAATCCAAAGCCAAAGCTTTACATGTGTTGTGTAAAAAGAGTGAATTAACTAACATATTATTCTCATACATATATCTATTTATATATGTACATATGTAACTTTTTCCTAGCGAGAAACTAACTCAAATCCACATTTAGCCACTGCAATTAGTGGGAAACATCTTTCGCCTCCCTCCAAAGTAGAGAAATGACAATCAATCAAATTCGAACATAATTAATCACATGTTTTTAGATCTCAGATAGCCTAGCATTTCCCAGTAGTAATCGATTAAGCCTTCAGAATTCAGTCGTGGAATAAGGAAACCTTTTCAAGAAACTCTTAACATGCTGAGCAGATTTAGGAACATATTTAGTTCGCTGCGTGCAAGTCGCATTCTCTTGATATTTTTGCTTCTCGAGACAAGTCAACTCCTAGGCGTGATGCAGCTCGACTACCAGGATATGCCATACGAGCTGTTCTGCAGCCTGGTCTACACGGCCTTCACTATGTGCAGCTGTTTCTATGGCTACGGCATCGTTTTTCTGCGTAAGCTTGGCCCATTGGGCAAGTTTCTGTGCGGAGTCTGTGGCTCGAGCCAGAAAATCTGGCAACGCTCGAGCTTCCTGATGCTATTGCCGTGGAGCTGGAAGGTGCTGCAGCAGATTGAGAAGAACGCAAGACATTGCATGACAACAGAACAGCCGCTGGACACGAAGCTGCTCACGGAGTTGGCGATCTTAGCATTACAGCTCACACTATTCGCTGCCACTGAATTCGTAACTATTCGGCAACACAAGAAGCTGAAGGAATCCTTGAGACTTACGCAATATAATCAAAATCATGAGATCCGTAATTACGCTCAAGCAGTAAACAATTTATTTGGTTTCGATATGTTCGAAATGCCCAATATGCAAAATTGATACGAGTTTTATTTATATTCAATAAAATTGTGAAGTAAAGGATGAATTTTTCCTTGTTATACCCTGAACCCATTGAAAATGTGAATTCAGGGTATAATGGCTTTGTGAAAATGTATGTAACAGGCAGAAGCAGACTTCGCAGACCCCATAAAATATATATATTCGTTATTAGCACAAACAAAATAAGTTGATATGGCCCTGTCCGTATGAATGTCGAGATTTCGGAAACTACAAAAGCTAGAGAGCTGAAATTGAATACTCGTATGTTAGTTACGCAGTACGAGTTTATTTATTTTTTTTTTCGATAATAAAAATCGAAAATTCGTTTACTTATTTTATGTTTTTTGAGCATAACTTCTACACTGTTTTAGCTAAAGACTTCATTTGTATTTAGATAGATATTATGGATATGCAGATTTTGTAATTGTCAGATTTTAAATGCCACGCCCCCTTCTCCAATTAGAGAAATAAAACGCATTTCAAATTCTAGAGACTTTTGACTTTGGTAGATAGACACATTTAAATGTTATTAACATATTCTGAAAGTTTCATGAAGATCGTCCATCTAGAAATGGAGTTATAAGCGTCCAAAGTTCAGCCCAACCCACCCCCAAGCCACGACAGCAACTGCACGTTTTAGTTTTTTTTGCAGGATTCAGGATATCTCGTAGTCGAGCCATCTCGACTGGACCCTTCTTACTTGTTCTCCTTTCCCTTTGCCAACAGGTCACCCTTGGCGGACTGCCCCTCGCCGTGGAGGATGTCAATAAAAATGTTAATTTGCTGCCAGGTAAAACACTTACCTTTACACCGTTTGACTTGGGACACACGAGCAGCGCATATCGACTAAAGCCATTGAGGTATATTTTAATTAATTTTGAAGGTTTACCGCCATAAACCATTTTACTCATTTCACCTCATTTCAGGCTCATGACCGAGCTGCGGGAACAGAAGGTGAACGCGTTCATAGGGCCCGATGAAAGCTGCACGACGGAGGCGTTGCTGGCCTCTGCCTGGAATACGCCAATGCTATCATTCGTCAGTGAATCTCAGATGAATATATATTCATATTTTTTATTACAAATTGATTTAACAAAGATAATTTTATTAAAAATTGTGTTTTCTTCTTTTAGAAATGCTCCGACTCAATTGTTTCAAATAAGACCACCTTTCCCACCTTTGCCCGGACTCTCGCGCCAGCTTCAAAGGTATCTATGAAGGGGAGGTCCTCAACCTAAAAAAATTATACAAAAATTCAAAACGAATATACTATATTATATCTCAACAGTTCATATTGAAAGCATTTAGCTTCTTATACTTGTTAACTATGCGAAAAGGAGTCTATTAGTTTTGAACAGTCAGTTTATCCGTTTATTCATATTAAAGGTTGATATTTTATATTTGAAGTGTGGCCTGTATTTTAAAGCATTCAGATTCTTCCTATACGTTCAATCTATTGCGGGGCAAATCGAGTAAACCATGGTGCTCTACCGTTTTATAACTAGTATTAAAATTTAAAATTTTCATTCTTATTGTTTTTATACTTTGTTCCCAAAGGGAAGAAAGTATATTGGGTTTGTGCAATGTCCGTCTTGCTGTCCGTCCGTCTGTCCGTCTGTCCGTATGAACGCAATATTTTTCGGCGCTATTAGAGCTAGAGACTTGAAATTTTAAACATATACTCATATGCTCCCGAATTATAAAGTGCAAAAATTTTCCGGATCCGCCCACTAGGGGCGTGGCAAAACGGAAAACTCTTCCGCTCATAGGCAAGTTATCATACTAGATGATGAGCTAGAGAGTTGCAATTTGGAATGTATACTCGGGGTGACAACCCAAGTTCAAAAAGCTATGGCGGATATATCTACGCCCATTGGGGGCGTGGCAAATCGGCAAAAACGTATCTTCTAGAACGCTGAAATTTTGCATGTGAGTTAATGTTATGATTCTAAGAAGATCGATCAAGAAGTTATATGTCTATGCCCATTTGGGGCGTGGCAAATCGGACCTGAATATATATTGATTTTTCAAATTGTGCTATATTTTGAACACTATTGACACTAGAGACTTGAAATTTTGCATGTATACTCGGGCTGACAACCCAAGACTAATAAGCTATGGTAGATATATCTACGCCCACAGGGGGCGTGGCAAACCGCAAAAGTTTATATCTCCTACAGTTTTAGAGCTAGAAGCTTGAAAATTGGATGGTTGAGTTACTAATGTTCTCCTCTATCGATCCCCCAAAAATAATTTTTCAGCCTCTTTGGGGGCGTGGCATATCGAAAAATACCCTGTAATTTTCGCATTTTTTGAATGTAAGCAACCAAATTTTGCAGGCATGTTAGCTTCGGCCCTTTCTAAGAACTGGCCAAAAATTATGCGTCTACGCCCACTGGGGGCGTGGCAAATCAGTTGTGGCCAACTGCATAATTCATGCATATAATAGCTTAGTAGCAATTGCTAAGATGGCAAAAAGCATTTTAACATAAATATAATAATATTAATGAATTTAAAAAATAAACCTAGGTCTTTTGAAAACAACATGTAATCGTTAGCTAAACCTAAATAAATTCACAGCTGATCAGCTGACCAGCTGCTTGCCACACAGCGTGGCAAATCGGAAAGTATAAAGCAGTTTTAGTTTTTGCTTAAATGCACAATTCATATGCGTATGTTTATAAATTATTATCAATTGGCAGCAAGCATTTTATAATAAATATACAAATATAAAAAAAATGAAAAAATAATAATTTTTGAAAAAAATTTTTCTGCGGATTCGAACCCACGCACCTAGGTATAGCTTGCATAGCGCTTACCACCAGCGCCACTGCCATCAATTGATACCCTCTAACTAAAACCAAATAAGCCATTGATAGAACGCCTTTTGACAAAACTAAAGTAACGATCGAAAAATTCCCAATTCAGTCACAATTAGAATAGTCTGGCATGCAAACTTTTGTATGCATACATAGAAAATTGTGTGTATACTCGTATAGTGTGTACATGTGTGAATCTGTATGTATGTGTAGGAAAAACGTTTGTTGCTTGCCATGTACGTTTTCTAATTGCCGAAATATTTCGTTAATTAAATGTTTATTAAATAAATAAGATGCACCTATGGGAACAAAGTATATCGCAGTTAGTTGCGCCTAACTGCAACGTTCTTACTTGTTCTTTATAGATTTTTCAGATACTATATGTGAAATTGGAATTCGTAAAACAAAACTATATATTTATTTGATATATATGTGAAGCACATATGATATTAATATAGGCTATCCATACACAGATTTTCCTTAAAAATTATACAGTTATACAAGAGTTATAAATAAATTATATAGGAATTAGGGAGTACAAATAGTTACTTATGTAGCCAATTATTAAAAGTCAGCTATGCTCCACAGCAACCTGTAGAAGATTGGGAAAATAGAATAGTTATAGTAAACATATAGCATAGATCTTTTATCTCAAATTCAGTCAAATAGGAACCCTGTAAAATAAGTAACATTCCTGTTCGCCCAAAAGCCTTCAGATAATCATCCTATATATGTAGATTTGCTTTAATTATTTGAAAAATGATTTTTTTATGAGATTCCAGACTACTCAAAGTAATGTTTAGCTAAATTTGTATATGAGACTTGCCAAATGATTAGCTAACGATGCTAAACATATTAAACCGTTTTTTTAAGGATTCTAGATCGAATTGTAGTAAAATCAATAAAGTACAACTCTACAAGACTATGGATAAGTTTGAGGCCACTAAATATTTAACATAAATTTGTACTATAAAATATATATTTTCAAAATATATTCTTTGATAATATACATTTTTGATCAAAAAATCTACGACAGGTCTCCAAGAGTGTTATAAGTCTATTGAATGCCTATGATTGGAAGAAATTTGCAATAGTGCTGAGCTCGAAACCCATTTGGGGCTCAGATGTGGCCAGTGCTATACAGGTAAACTAAATACTGAATAGTCATAGGTTGGCGAAACTTTCACTTTCTCCTACTCCAAATGAAACCATAGGAACTGGCTGAGTCACGAAACTTTACCATAACACATTTCAAATACATATCCGACTATATACCCATTAAGAAAACGTTGTCCCAAATAGAGAATATCATTGAGGAGACCTACATGACGACGCGCAGTAAGCTTGTACGCTATTCAGTTGAGATTGCATATAATCGAATATGATCTTTCATTTAGTCTATGTATTTATCGGGGAGCATATTGCGATGGTGGATTTCGTACGCTGTTTGCAGAATCGAGGACTTCTGGAGAGTGGAGAATATATTGTTGTCTCGGTGGATGATGAGATCTACAATGCGAGTCGTCGTGTCAACATCATGGAACGCAGTAAGCTGAACCCATTTGGGCCAAGTCAACCGATTTCCCTCTTGGGGTCTTAATGCATGCAATATCTTATTGCAGATTACTTAGATCCTTATATTAGAAAAGAAAAGAGCAAATCACTGGATAAAATCTCATTTCGTTCAGTTATCAAAATAAGCATGACATATCCACAAAATCCTCACATTCGGTAATTTTCTTATCTAACACCAGCTATAAAACTTTTGTATATATTTTCTTTTCTTTTCTTCTCCATATACCCTACATGTATTAGATGTACAGGGTATCAGTGAAGTCTATAATTTAAATTATATTATATCTCCATATCTACTTAACCTCTCTTTACTAAATTATACGCATCGTTAATTAATATAGTCTTTTTTAAATCAATCTAAATTGATATACTTCCAGAGACATTTGTACGAAGATTAAGGAATATGCACGCAAGGCTCCCTTTCGTGTGCCCTATCATCAGAGAGTATTCGAGAATATTTCGGTGTGTCTGAAATATATTCTCAATCTTGGTTATCTAACTATTCCTATATATAATCTTATATAGGTGCCCATATATGGTCTGCATCTGTATGACAACGTTATGATCTACGCACGTGCGATTACGGAAATCCTTCAGCGTGGCGGCGATATAAACGATGGCAATCTAGTCATGAGTCGCATTTTCAACAGATCCTATCATTCCATTCAAGGCTTCGACGTAAGAGACCCAACATGATTGACAATAATATGTATAATTTCTTTATGTAACCGACATCTACTATCATTAGGATAAATAGAAGAATACCTTTAATAAGACTAATCTATGAAAAGGCGCAGAAAGATATCAAGCCGACTTTATAAAGTACAGTTCCATGTAGCTATGTCCGTCTGTTAAGTATATAAGAGTCTGACATTTATTTTTTTTATTTAAAAGAACTCACCTTCCGAACCATTACTTGGAACAAATATAACTTATAATACGACTAAAAATAAAAATAAAAAACAAATTATTATATTATATATTATAATTAATTTATTTATGTCTAAATTATGTCTAATGCCTAAATTATTTTAATAGATAAAACTAAAAAACAAATATTTATGTTATGGATCCAACAAGTAAAAACTTGAATAATTTTAATTCAAAATTTGAATTTTCTTTTTTAACTCAATATGAGAGCGCTTTGTTTATAGTTTTTCTTAGTCCATTCCATTGCTTTATTAAAAGCTTTACGAATACATTTTTGGTACACTGTATTATATATCCCTAAAGCTTATCATTATCTCTTTTAGATAACTCATTCCATTTATTTATTATAGTTTTTGATTTTGGCTTTTGGGCCATTATCAGAAGGGCATAAAAGTTGTCCTTGATGAAATAAAAGCTGAATATTTCCAGACACATATTATGATCAGAATATAATATAATCTAGTGGATCTCGCTAATTTGTTTTTCTTAGGTATTCATCGATTCGAATGGCGATGCTGAGGGCAACTATACAGTGATTTCGCTGCAGAGCGATGTAAATGCGGGATCTGGAAATTCACTAGCTCAAATGTCGATGCAGCCAGTTGGTTTCTTTGTGTACAACAAGGATTCCATGATACCAGTATGAAGTTCTGCTTCCTTATGAATTAATAATTATGGAATATAGACAGTATAAAATTTTTTAAAGGAATTTCGTTATATCAAAAGTGGACGACCCATACAATGGCTAAACGGCCGACCTCCTCTGGCGGAGCCAATGTGCGGATTTCACGGCGAGTTGTGTCCACGTAAGAAGCTGGATTGGCGTTATCTCCTGACTGCCGCTCTATTCGCCTTTGTTCTGATCGCTGCAATCGCCCTTCTGCTCAAGTAATGCTACGATCTCTAGCAAAACTCAAATATAACGTATATAATTAACTCAACTCTATAGACATTATCGCTATGAACAAACTCTTGCTGGCTTGTTGTGGAAGGTGGACATGAAGGAAGTCACCGTAATAAATCTGGGCGAATATAATAACCCAAGTCACAAGAATATTGTACGTAAGACCCATAGAAGTTAACTAAATTTTATATGATCTGATTCAGTCTGATCTCAGGTGCAAATTTGTCGTCAAAGCATTCTGGTTGTCGGCGAGCCTAACAAGAGATCGTTTACAAATATTGGTGAGAGTTACATAATCATATAATATAGATATATATTCTGAGCATCACCCATCTATAGCTCTTTTCCGAGGTAATATTGTGGCCATGAAAAAGATTCATAAGAAGAATGTGGACATAACACGCTCGATTCGCAAGGAATTAAAACTGATGCGAGAGGTGAGCGTACTTAACTACTCTTATATGAGATTACTGTAATTCTAATTCAGGTGCGACACGAGAATATTATCAATTTTATTGGTGCATCAATTGACCACGGATCCGTTATAATCTTCACTACGTATTGTGCGCGTGGGAGTCTAGAGGATGTGCTAGCCAATGAGGACTTGCACTTGGATCATATGTTCATTTCTTCTTTGGTTTCGGACATACTTAAGGGCCTCATCTACTTGCACGACTCCGAAATAATATCCCATGGCAATTTGAGATCCAGTAATTGTCTCATTGACTCCCGATGGGTTTGCCAAATATCTGATTTCGGACTACACGAGCTAAAGGCGGGGCAGGATGAACCAAACAAGTATGGAGAGCCATATACATATGTATATATATAGAGTCAACATAACCTCAATTCTGTTATATTCTTGCCAGAACGGAACTGCAGCTAAAGCGTGCTCTGTATATGGCTCCCGAGCTTTTGCGTGATTCGTTTCGGCCAGCACGTGGATCGCAGAAAGGAGATATATATTCATTTGGCATATTACTATACGAGATGATAGGACGAAAGGGGCCCTGGGGCGAGACAGCATATACCAAAGAAGGTACAGAAGTATAGGTTCGACTCTATTCAAATTTTTATTATGATTTTTCTATTGCTGCGAATTAGAGATCATAGAATTCGTAAAGGATCCAGATCTGCTACATCATGGAGTATTTCGACCAGCTCTGAACTTCTTGGATATACCCAATTATATAAGAAATTGCCTACGACTCTGCTGGGATGAAGATCCCGAAGTACGTCCCGACATTCGACTCGTGCGAATGCATTTGAAGGAACTGCAAGCTGGATTGTATGTCACGGAAAAACTACGTCAATATGTATTTCAATTTGTATGTTTTTTCAGAAAGCCAAATATATTTGATAACATGCTGGCCATAATGGAGAAATATGCCTATAATCTGGAGGGCTTGGTGCAGGAGCGAACAAACTTACTCTACGAAGAGAAGAAGAAAACCGACATGCTGCTCTATCAAATGCTGCCAAAGTAAGTGAATTTCGAATATAAATCTATTCTATAGAAAATATATATTGCATTTTGTAATAAACTTAGAACTGTAGCAGAATTGCTGAAGAGTGGAGATCCTGTTAAGGCCGAGTGCTTCGATTGTGTGACGATTCTATTTAGCGATATTGTCGGCTTCACTGAACTCTGCTCATCGAGCACTCCATTTGAGGTTGTCGAAATGCTAAATGATCTATATACGTGTTGCGACACCATAATATCAAATTATGATGTTTATAAGGTAAGCTTTATCAGATGCTAGTAAGGGTTATGCAGAGTTACAGAGTCTACTTCAAGGTGGAGACAATTGGAGATGCTTATATGGTGGTATCGGGTCTGCCTTTAAAGAATGGAAACCGTCATGCGGGCGAGATAGCCTCTCTGGCACTTCACCTTCTCGAAACTGTGGGAAATCTCAAGATTCGTCATAAGCCAACGGAGACGGTGCAATTTCGCATTGGCATACACTCGGGTCCCTGTGCAGCGGGTGTCGTTGGACAGAAGGTAAACTTGTTGATTACATTATACTTAGACTGTGCCTCTCAATCCATATTAGATGCCTCGGTATTGCCTCTTTGGGGACACTGTCAATACGGCCTCGCGCATGGAGAGCTCAGGTGTCGCCATGAAGATTCACATATCGGAGGAGACCTACCAGCTGCTGCAAGAGGTCGGGGGTTACATATGCGTTGAGCGAGGACTGACCAACATTAAAGTGAAGTACCGCCAATATAAACCGAATATTTTAATGAAATCCTTTCGATTCCAGGGAAAGGGCAACATGCGTACATATTGGCTCATTAAACGAGTGCAGCCCGAAATGCGCGCTTTGATGGTCAACGATTGGGCACCAGATCTCATCAGTACTATGGACGCATCCAATGGCTGCTGCCCACAGCAGAGAGCTGACGACTTGCCCTTGTTAAAGTTCCAAAACCTGCCCATGAGCATTCGGGCGGGTTCGTGTAACTGCGCTACCAAATGCTTATATAGTCGTCGATCCGATGACAATGTAACCACCTCGCACAAGGCTGCAGCCCTGGTGAAGGGCACAGAAACAGTGCAGATCAATTGCAACCAGCTCTGCATCTGTCGCTTAAATGGCAGCCAGGTGTTGAGCAATCGAAGTCCGCGCTCCGCTCCCAGCATCTCGTTCAGGCTATAGACCTGAGTCAATTCAAGCGCTTCTTTTCTATGGTTGTCAACTATTCATTTATTATTGCAGACTTACTTAAATAAATGTTAGCATTAGCCCCTAAACCATCTAGGTCTAACTCTTTAATTGTCCAATTTAAAGTTGTTCTTGAGCGCCTGCCAGCACTCGTAGTACTGAGCATCCAGCTTCTGGCACGTCTCAACGCCCCATTTGGTAACGGCCAGACTAAGCGACGACTCGAACATAAAGGCCTGAAAGGGGAAAGTGAATAAGGGTTAAGGAATTCAGATATTAATTAGGGATAAATTGACTTGCCTGAGTGCCATCGGCAATACGTTCAGGTTTAAGTTCAGCCTTGGAAGCGCCTTCAAAGCAATTGACATCTGGACCGTGGGGCGTCATCATTGAGTGTAGAGTAGCGCCACCAGCAGCAAAGCCCTCCTCCTTAGCCTCATAGCGACCGAGTATGAGGCCCATGAACTCGCTCATGCAGTTTCCTTTAAACCGAAGTTATTCATATATGTATATATATATATATATATATATATATATATATATATATATATATATATAGAGATGAACTCACTGTGATAATAGGGTGGACGGAATGTGTGCTCCTGCACAGACCAGCGTGGCGGGAATATGACAAAGTCGGCTATGGCTGTGCCCGGCTTCAGGCTCGGGCAGGTGAGCACCGTGAAGATGCTGGGATCACAATGATCGAAGCTAACCGAATTAATGACCATAAACTTTGACAGATCGTATTTGTAGGGCACGTAATTGCCGTGCCAGGCAACTACATCGAAGACGCTGTGCTTTTGCTTAGCCACGAATAAGCAGCCTTGATACTTGGAAATTACATGAAACTCTACAGGAAACAATAAAGGAAAGTCAACTTAATCAAACTTAGTTAAGGTACGGAAATCATGAACCTACCTTTGTACGTTTCACTATCAAACCAGGCAACTGGTGTTTCAAAGTCTCTGGGATTGGCCAGGCCATTGGCCCCAATCGGACCCAGATCGGGCAAACAGAAATGCCCATCGAACACCTCAAGTATGTAACCCCTATAGTATAACAATTCTTAAATAAACGAAGTTCAATTGAGAGTATTTATATTCAATGAGAGTTCACCTGCACGGAGTCTTCAGCTTGACGGCAAAGCGAATGCCTTGTGGAATGACGCAGATCTCGTTGGGAGCCACCGTCATGCGACCCAGCTCCGTGACGATATTCAGCGTGCCCTCCTGTGGTACTGAGCAGGAATTCAGTTCGTATCATTATCAGTGAGAAGCCCGTAGACTTACCTATAAGAAAATCGCCGTCGCTGTTGTAAAATGCTGAGTTGTCCATGGAGGCATTGCAAAGATAGACATGCACGGCCAAGCCATGGCGAGCTCTTGTATCGCCCGCACCACAAACCGTGTGGAGACCCTCGAAAAAAGTCACCCTCTTTTGATTTACTCCCGGTATATCAAATGGTTTCCAACGCATCTGCAATAATAGGCATTATATTAGGGGATTAAGAGAAGAGTATATTTAGAGTGTACTTACCTGATTTGGATTGGGCGGCTGCTCATCCCAATTGTGGCTTAAGTACTTGGCCCCTGCATAAGGCAGAAAGGGCGTATGCACAGCACTGGGTAGTTTCCTATACAGCCATGTGCGCACGTTGCCGGAACGTGGTGCTGTAAAAGCGGAACCGGACAACTGTTCGGCGTACAGACCGTACGGGCACTGCTGTGGCGAGTTCTGTCCCACTGGCAGGGCATTGGGGCAACGCTCATCCTCGGACGAGAAATGACCACCGAAACCTGTTAGATACTTAAATATGCGACTCCGTTAGCCATTTCAAATCTCACTATCTAAACAACAAATTTTTCAAATATTAAAGTTACTTTTCTTATATTGACCTTACCTTATATTCCGACATGTGTTTAAGCGACGCGAGATATTAAAAGACTAAGGTTTGTCGAGCCCAGATCGCTGGTATTTATATGAGCTGTGTGGATAAGTCCATTTGCCTATAATACCCTATAAACAGCATCATTAATAGAGTGTGCTCAGGCTCGGATACTGCTACAAGGTGTCAATCTCTACGAATTTCAGTTAGCCAGGGCTTCATTTTGTTGGGAATGCTTTCGGGGTATCATGATTAGGTGAAATTGTATGTAACAGACAGAAGGAGGCGCGGCAAACCCCATAAAGCATATACCTAAATTCAATCTTGGTCAGGACTACCAGCTGAGTTAATCTACCCAAGTTGGTCAACCCGTCCGTACGACCGCCGAGATCTCGTAAACCACAAAAGATAGAGACTTGGAATATTAAGTATATGATCGTGTATACCATACGTAATACGATTCAATAATTTTGTTGTTCGAAAGCCTCGTACCATTTCGATGTTATCGATAAAAATCAATCATCTTACTTCGTTTTTCTTTTAAACATTACTTAAATACTGTTAAAGCTACAGATTTCATATTAATGTATAGATCATTACATTGTAAAGAAGGATTTTGTAATCTTTATGTTTAGGATTCCAAGCCGTTTTCCATCAAAATTTGCAAGAAACGTAATTCAAATACTGAAAACTTGAGCTTTCACAAATATACACATATAAATGTCATTATCCCACTGTGAAAGTTTCAATAAGAAATTCCATTCGCAAGAAAAGTTATTCAATAAAAAAATACCATAGCCAAGTGACGCCGTCAACTGTGGCGTAAGCAGAGCGATTTCTTCTATGTTGACTTGTTTTAGGGTATCTCTCAGTCGAGCAGTCTCCACAAGAGAACTCTCGCTTGTTTCTTTTTAGATATCTTGTTGTTTTGATTATTTTCTGGGGAAACTAGTCGACGCGATAAGCCGGTCCCCCACAAACAGCTAAACGGCACGTAAACACCTGCTCCTAGTTGCCTATGCATCATTATCAGTGCCACGCTCCACAATGTTGTTGTTGCTGTTGCTATTCTTGTGATCTGTCAACAACAACAAGTTTACCATATCATATTTTGCATAGTAGTTCAGCGGGTTCTGGATTCATTCAAATGGATCATAACAAATATTCGAACCGGTATTCGACCGGTAGGTCTAGAGGTAAAGTCAAAACTGGATTGTAAGATCTAGTTGCCATATGATTTAGCCAGTATTTACTATTTTATATTGTAAACTAAATACCTAGTTTATATACTTTATTGCGGCAAAAGTCAATTTCAAATTATGCAGTATTACAGTTAATAATAAATGTTTGTTTGTTTGTCTGTTGTATATATGTATGTATGTACTATTTTAAAATACTTAAAGTACCTTTGTGCAGTAATTAAACCTAAAAGAGTTTATAAATAATATGCTTAAAGACATCAAGCGCTCAAGAGACTCTCAAACATTCCAATTGCAGCCAAACAATCAACAATCATGCATGGACTGACTGCGCCCATCTATATACATTTCTGTTGGGTTTTCATTTCATTTCATTTTAAAAACAAGTTTTGTATATAAAACTCTGTTACGATGATCAGCATTGCAGTATGTGAATGTCATTAAGTGTTCGTCTTGATTTAATATCAAATGATAAAAGTTCATAAAAATAAGTTCTTTAATGCAGAAGTTCTTTTAGAAAAGTTCTCGATTCTTTCGAGCTCGACTCGAACTCGAAATACTGGACTCTTGCTAATACCCTGCTCTAATTCTATTCCATTGTACATTCAATCTCCTGCAGTCAACAATCTCAATTGTGGCTCAACTTGGATGTTTACAGTGAGAATTATGTATATATCTTATGACTTTAACTCAGAGCTCGGGAGATTCGCGTAACGTACTGTAAATATACATATCTATATGTACCTAGTCATATATATAATTATATTTGAATGTTCTTCTGCTTTAAGGGTAGATACTGATAAGGAAATACTGCATTAACTGGGACATGCGCTCGATAGGGTCCTCAGGTCCAGAGGCAGTGCCTTAGTCGCCTTTCCTAATCGTGTGATAAGTTTAAGACATCGTCGCCCACATTGTTTTTGGGTATCTTCGCTGGCGGCGGTGCAGCCAGATCGGCGACCGAGGCGAACTCCATGCGCTTTTTGGGCAACGCACTTCCAAGCAGTGCGCCCGGTGGGGCCAACTCGCTGTAGAGGCGACTCAAGTCGGGGGAGGGACGCCGATGCGAGGAGCCGCTGCTGCCGTCAGACGGCGCCGGGGATGGCGTATTCGAGGGCACGCTTGATATAGCCAAGTCCACGGCACTGAAATTGTATTTGCTGCCGGAATTCGAATTGCCTCCACCTCCGCCAGCGCTGCCTCCGCTGATGGACTTGGTGGGCGTAAGGCGTTCCAGGGCCGGCGAGGCGGACGACTCTCTTGTGCGCGCCGATGAAGGCGTCGTCGACTTTGGCGGCTTCATCATCATTGCCGACAGCGATTCCTGCTGAATCTTAAACAAAGCCGACGGCGACATGAACATATTGTTAGCTGCGAGCGTCGACTTCGACAACGGATCTGGTATTCCGTACTTTCCGTGCTGCTGTTGAAAGAATGCCGCATAATCCTGCATTTTTTCCTGTGCCAAGGCATTGTAGTAGGCGGCCGAGTTGGTCAGCGTTGATGATGATGGAACGCCTGAGGCCATCGCAGCCGATGCTCCGCTGCCGCCCGATTTTGAGGCATTTCCCGCAGCAGCTGCCACAGCAGCCGCAGCGCCCGATGGCGTTGCGAACAGCGCATCCAAATCAGCTGCGGCCTTATTCTGACGATACAACAGTGCCTTGATCTCCGAGTCCTGCTTCTCTAATTGCAGCAGCTGATTGAGCATGTCGGACTGCATATCCTTCTGCTTCTGCTTCAAGCTAACTGCGCTGCCGCCGCCCGAAGGCGCCAACCCACCAGCGCCAGCAGCAAGCAAAGCGGACAACTCGTTATGGGCTCCGCTCATGTGCTTGCTGCCCGTTGAGGCCATCGCGGCTGCAAACTGATTATTCGGATCGAATAGCTTCGTGTAGGTCTGCAGCAGAGCTGTGTAGTCCGCCTGTGCCGCCGACTGCTGTTGCTGTTGCAGCTGCTGCTGCTGTTGCTGCTGCTGCTGTTGTTGCTGCTGTTGCTGCTGCTGCTGTTTCTTCGAACTGCTGCTGCTGCTGGCAACGGGCGGCGGCGGTATCGAAGCAGCAGCAACTGCAGCCATTTGCTGCTGTAGGAACACGTTAAGGTCATTGCTTTGCTTGCTCTGCTGCTGCATGTAGGAATCGTAGCCCAACAGCTTGGACGCTTGGATTAGATTGTTGTAGTCGGCATTGAGCGCTGCTGCAGCCGCTGCTGCCGAAGCTGACGACGATGTTGCTGAAGTGGACTTTGAGGATTTGCTGCTGCTTGGATTCGCCACTTGCTGATTACCTGTCAGATAATTCAAGTCGGAGCCAAAGCCCAGAGTTCCCAGCGTTGTGGCGCCCAGTGCCTCGGCCTGCTGCAACAGTAGCGCCGCGTACTCAGGCGACCGGATGAGTTCGCTCATCTTCAATGGGTCATTCTTGAGCTCGTCAAGCTCCTTCATGAGCTTTGTCTTGTACGAGTTCGACGATGAACTGGAATTGGACGAAGATGAGGACGCCGACGACTTGGAACGATCCATCTTTGATTTGTTGCCGACATTATTATTGCTGTTGTTATTGCTGCTGCTGCTGCCGCTGTTAACGCTGCCCGATGGCATGGGCATGTTGAAGCTGTTCGAGTAGGCAGCCACTGCTGCGGCCACATTGGGATCACTCAGATTGCCCAGCCCTGCGGCAACGTTGCTATTCTGCTTGGAGCCACCCACTTTGGCTGCCGCGGCAGCCAGCTGATTGAGTGAGGAGCTGCCATAGTCCTTGCGCTGTTGCTGGAACAGCGAGGCCAAGTCGGCTTGCAGAAAGTTGGGCGGCAACTGGCCGGCTAGCTGAGCCAAGCTGGCGGCCATCAGATCGTTGGCCGTGGGCAAGCAGGCTGCCGACGGCGGCACCAGCGGCGTAGTCAGATCGTATTTGTTGGGCGTGATGCTCGGGCTATTCCTCGCAATATCGCTTACACTGAATTTGCCCGGACTCGGTGCAGGCGAGTTGCGAGTGCGTGAAGTGTGCGAAGAAGCATCCGATTTGGCTGGCGAGGGCGAAGCTCGCACAGGTAGTTCAAACTTGGCAGGACTAGCGGCATTCGACGGCAACTGAATGCTGGTTGGGCTGTCCCGCGGTGATGCCGACTGCACCGCAGCAGCTGCCGCTGTACCAACAGCAACGGAGCCACTGTTCGCGTTCACTGCTGGCGTTTGCGGTGGCAGGAGTTGGCTCACAGCGGCTGCATTTAGTGGGATGGCTGGCACCACGGGAGTGGTTGCTACAGGTGCTGGTGTCGTATTTGTGGGATTCGGCGTGGCCAGCGGAGACAGCATGCGCACAGGATTCATGTTGAGTCCCGAGGGCATGCAGAGCTGCTCCTGCAACGACATTACTTTCAATTCGCTGGCCTTCTGTTCAGCCTGCAGCGAAGTCTCCTCCTCCGTTTTGCGTGCCATGTCAACGGCAGCTAATTGAAGACTCTCGCCGATCTGCTCCTCCTTCGGCTGTTGCTCCAGCTTAATTTCATTTGCCAGCTCAGTTGGAGGCTGGGTCTCTGTTTTCACTACAACTTCATTGTCTTTTTCATTGTCTATAATCTTAATGGTCTTCGGTGGTATAAAATCATCCTCCTGCTCACAGTCCAGAACGGCACAGAGCCAATTCCACAGCGCCTTGTCACTCTGCTTTGATGGAAATTTTGGATAGAGCGTGTTCTTCAATTTCTCGTTATAGGTCACGTCATTATTGTAGATATTGCGAAACTTGACAATCTCGCCGCGAAACTGAGTGTAGTAATCGACGCAGGACTGTATTTCCGTGCGCACCTCTTCGGGTATCTCTTTATCCGGCAGCACCGAGTATTGCATTAGCATCGGCCTTCCATACTCCATTGCTTGTTTATTCTCATTTGGGGGAACGATCCAAATACACTTGACCACCGATTCCAGAGTGGGATTCTCCTCATAATAGGGAGCTGTCAATGCAATCATATATAATACGATGTAAACTATATGTTATATATATACACCGAACTTACAAATGATTAGTGAAACACATGGCGTATACGTCAGATCGCTAACGCCTCGCATTCGTATCTGATAATCCAGCTGGGCATCGCAATCCCGCAGAGTGGGTTCGGCCTGGAATTTGGGATGTGAGTGATACCAGCCGACGAGCAGCACTTGATCTTGTATCATCATTTTCTGTATATCCCGTTCCACATCCGCGGCCCGTTGTCGATCGAATCGCGTACTGCGACACGGATATGTCTTCGTAATTGTCAATGCTGCAAGGAACGAATAAACATCAGTTTAACGTGACACACGACAAATCAACAATTTCAATTCTCAAGGCCGGACTCACTGTGTGTGTTCATATCCCAGGTGCCGCCCAAGTAGCCGCACACCTCGCGCACTGTCAGATGGCAGTGGAAGTCAGCCAACAGCAGCGCAGAGGAAGTGATGGTCAGCAGAAACGGCTGCAACTTGCCAACCGAAGTGAATGGAATGGCCTCGATCATCATATTGGCATCACTGCAAGAAATACGCTCATTAAATCATGTGCAAAAGAAAAAGAAGCTGCTAAAACTTACTGAATTATATTGCGATTGGCAACCGTGTTGTGCGGAAATACTGTTCGCTTGACAACAATATCTGGCGAATCGGTCTTGCGTTCTGTATCTAATTAAAAAAATATACAGATTTTATTTGTAAGAATATATATAATACTAAAGCTAGTCTGGAATTGATCAATGCAACTTTGGTTGTAGAATAACATCTAAATCATTAGTTTTACAAGCATGGGATTTGTGTCCAGTCAAGCTTTCAAAGCTCCTTATTATATTTTCCATCAATTCTTTCATTATTTTTCTATTTACCTGCATCACCGTCTTCGGGCGTCGACTCCTTTTGTAAAGCACACTTTCTCAAATATGTATTTTTATATGCATCTAGTTTCTTGCCCTTGTATTTCACGGACGCCCAACCGCATCCACTTTTCTTCTCGGGATTGATAATGCGCTTACAGTGCATGGCCCAGGCGCTGGGCGTTAAGAATATGGTTTCAGTCTCTTGTGATTTAATTTTACCGTCAGCCAGCAAATCGCCCACAAACTTTTGCCCTAGATAGTCAATAGTCATTAATGATTTTCCCGGTTGCAAGACATTTGCGGCCATCAAGGTTTGCAATGTGACTGTGCGACCAGTCCCATTGAATCCCTCATAGTTTTCCTTCGCCTATACCAATAAAAAATTAATAGGTATTATAATGTCTGAAGTATTCAAATTGCCACAAGTGACACTCACCTCATCATCATTTTCGTCGTCAGGACCGTCACTATCCACATCCTTTTCGCACAGACTGTCCTCCAAAATGGATATCCCGCACGGTGCATTATTTTCAGCTGCAACTGCTTCTGTTTCCGCTGTTTCTGCTTCGGCTTCGCCCTCAGCCGCATCCGACACAGACAAATCGCGCTCCCCATCTACATCGCCGTCGCTTACATCGTCATTTGTTGTTTGTGGCGGCTGAGGCGTCGAATCGCCCTCGCCTTCACCCTCGCCGTCTGTGCTGCTACCCATTTGATTTTCTCGCGCTCCTAGTGGCTCGCCGTCGGGCAGTAAACCATTTTCCACACCGTTTTCCATACGCTTATTGTCTAGCCTTTAAAAAAAACCTATTAAAAAAATCACGATAAGCCGCAGCAGCCGCAGAATTTATGTATGTATTCCACGACTTTGCTTCTTCTTCTTCGTGCCTCAAACGAAGATTGTTGGACTTCTGTTAACTTAACATTTTCAAAAAACTGTTATCGATAGCCGCAAGCCGACACATTTTGAAATGTAAAAGAGTTAATGAAAAACTCTCTCTAAAAAGTTCAGAACATTTTATATTAACTTGAGAACAGTTATGTTTACCCATTTGGCTGAATAAATGCTAAATATTTTTTTATAAATTGTAAATTAACATCTGCTAACTAGTTACTAATCGTCTGCAAACATTTAATAACATAACTACACTAACCATAGTTAGTGATAACTATTAATGATACAGCTGTTTTAAAAATCTATCGATAATTAGTTTCGTACTCAGAGCAATTTGCACCATCAAAGAAATGTATTATCATTGAGAAAAAGAGCGCTAACCACTTGATTTTATATAATAAAAAGAAAACACAGTTCGTTATTTAACTTTAACTTGGAAACCTACAACTAAATAACTAAATCGTGATGCTGCCAATAACTCGCGCTACAATAAACAACTTCTGTAGAGCATGTTTACAAGACTTGGACAAATCAAAAACCACAGAACTGCAACATAATTTGAAAGAGGGTCTGCAACTTTTACGAATTGTGGAATTATTGGCAGAAGGAAGACAACCGATGGCAACAATAATGAACCTGGCCATGCCAACTCGTCTCTGTTTTAACTGTTATACAAAAATTGGCACATTTTGCAAATTTGCAGAGATGTCCATCTGTTCCAGAATTGCTCTAAATGAAATAACGGACGAACATCACTATATAACAGAAAATACTAAATTTAAAATGATTTGCGAAACATGCTTTAAAATAAAATCAGACAATTGTACCTCCACACCTGAGATACAGAATCTGATGCAACTCATATTTACAGGATTTGATGATAAGCAGTCGGCAGCCAAAAGTATATGCAAGCACTGCACTCTGAAATGTAAAACATTTCTTGACTTTCAAAAGACACTGCAAGAGAGTCAACAATATCTGAAGTCTACAACAATGTCAAAGGCAATAGATATGATAGGACTAGATGTGACACTCAGCAAAAATAAACACCCTAGCATTGAAAATGACACTGAGGGAAACAAAGATAATATAGGACACTTGGTGAATAGAATTTGTGGGCCTTTTTTAATTTTCAATAAAATAATACTCTGTAATATTTTTAGTTGACCAGGGAAAGAGAACTAGATATTTCCGACATTGGAAGTGATTCTGTAATAGATCACATTATAATAAACTCATCCAAGGCATTAAATCAATGTCCATACTGTCAACGAGAGTTCAAGCGTAAAACTCACTTAAATGACCATGTGAGATTGGTCCACGAAGGCCTTCGTCCACATAAATGCAACTTTTGCGAGCGCTCATTCGGTTTGCCCAGCACTTTACGCATCCACATAATGGGACATACGAAGGAGCGTCCTTTTAAGTGCAAGCTTTGCGAGAAATCGTTTCGGCGAAAGTCTGAGTTGAATCTTCATATGAATAACCACTTGTCGAACTCGCAATTTCGATGTCTTATTTGCTCGAATGGTCGAGCAAGTCAGGAGGACCTCGAGTCCCACATGTCTCGGCACAACAACAAGGAGGGATATCAATGCAGTACGTGTGGACGTAAATTTAAGAAACTTTGTCATCTGAAAGAACACGACGATGCAGTGCATCTAAAACTGCGTCCTTTTATATGCACCCATAATAACTGTGGACAGGCATTTGGTGCACGTAAAACCCTTTACACACATCAAAAGACGCACACGAGAGCGTAAAGTAAGTCTTTCCTGACATGTACGTTCCCATTATAAGACATCGTGAAAGAATAGCTTATTAAGTAAATAAAGTCATAAAAAATAATATCAACATTTCTTGACTTGTACTATTTAATTTTCAAACTCCCGCCACTTTGATGTATCTGTAGAAATATCAACGATGCGTATAGTATCGATAGCTTTAATTAAACATATATCAGAAGATCTATCGATTACTTGTAAAAAAAGCGCGCATCCACAAGCAAAGCCGAAATCAATTTTTTTATCTTCAATAAATTGCTAAAAGAATTAAATAGGTAGCTTTAATGGCACTCTGGGTAGACAAATACCGGCCCCGTGAATTATCCAAATTGGATTATCATAAGGTAAGCATAAATTTTGGATAATATGCAATTCTTTGTCTAATATATCTGATACTTTAGGACCAGGCTGAGAATCTGCGCAATCTATGCAAACAAAGTGATTTCCCACATCTCATGTTCTATGGACCGTCCGGAGCTGGCAAGAAGACTCGGATAATGTGTCTGCTGCGTGAAATGTATGGTGCCGGAGTGGAGAGACTGCGCAACGAAACAATGAACTTCACAACGCCTTCAAATCGAAAGATTGATATAATGACAGTAGGGAGCAATTACCACCTGGAGGTGAATCCCTCAGATGCTGGCATGTACGACCGAACTGTTGTCATTGACTTGATAAAGCAGGTGGCACAAACGCATCAAATAGACGTCAACGGCCAGCGTGAGTTCAAAGTAATTGTTATCTCTGAGGGAGATGAGCTCACTAAAGACGCCCAGCATGCTCTGCGTCGCACCATGGAAAAATACGTCGCAACATGCCGTATTATCCTCTCAGTCAACTCCACATCTCGCATCATTCCGGCCATCCGCTCACGTTGCCTGGGCATCCGAGTGCCAGCTCCAAGCGAAGCGGAAATGATAGCCGTCTTACAAAATACATGCAAGCGCGAGGGCCTCGTACTGCCGCCAGAGCTGGCCAAGCGCGTGGTCGAGAAATCCGAGAGGAATATGCGAAGAGCACTGCTAATGCTGGAGGCCTCCAAAGTGCAGCAGTACCCGTTCACAGCGCAGCAACAAATCGCCGAGCTGGACTGGCAAGTGTATCTGCGAGAGACGGCAGCCCAAATCGTGAGCGAACAAACGCCAGCCAAACTGGAAAAGATTCGAGATCGCCTGTACGAGCTGCTTTCTCAAGGTGTGCCACCGAACCTCATCTTTCGCGGTCTCGTCGAGCAGCTGGTCAACAACTGTGATATGTCCATCAAGGCCAAGACATTGGAGTATGCCACACAGTACGAGCATCGAATGCAGAACGGAGCGAAACATATTTTCCATTTGGAGGCATTCGTGGCTCAATTCATGAACATCTACAAAAAGTTCCTCGCCGAACTGGTGATGACTGATGATTTTTAAAATAACTATAATAATATACTCTTTCTATGAAACCCACACAATACATTTGAAATTCTTATCCGAAAATTTGCTGCTGCTGGCGATTTTGTCTATCAGTTAATATGGCTAACTTCACTTTGTCGTCTGTGGTGCGCTTCACGGTCTCAATATAACGGGCTACCTCTTCCTCCAGCTTAGCATGTGCCTGCAATTGATAGATAAGCAATCGTACATGAGAAATACAATTATAATTAGAATCAATGCATCAATTACCACTTCGTATTCAATATGTTGACTGCCATTGACCTGCAAGCCGTGCAGCAGCAGATCAATTGTGTTGATGGGAAAAGCGAGCTGTGGGCTAGTCACATTCACCGAATGCTTAAAGTCGAAGTATTCACTGCCTGCTCCCAGCATGGCGCCAATCATCTCGCACGCCAGGTCGGCTGCGTCAAGCAAACGATTATGCTTCACCAGCAGATGCAGTAACTCTCGCGAGTTGGCCAGCTTGTAGGAGTCGTACAGCCATTGTGGCAGAAATGCATTCAAGTTGAGTATGCGGTTAGCGACGCATTTTCGGATTGAAGTTGTCTCATTCAGCTCATTGTCAACCACTAATTTTTGCAGCAACGCCCAAGCCATGTCAGCTGCACTGCTGCGATGAGCCAGATCTGAAAAATAGTTTTGATTTATACATGCTTACTATGATAACATTATTAATATCAATTCAATCATTTACCTGCCAAGTCATTGTTCTGCAACCAAAACCAAGCATCTTTACTCTTATCCTCCGAGGTGCTAACACAGGCAGCCGCCAAACTCTCGAATATGGGCAGAACCGAGAACGTGTGGCCCTTTGCTAACTTCAGTGCTGCTGTGTATAGACCACAAGTAGCCAAGAGATACGAGAGCTCTTCAGCTCCGGCCATTTCATAGGCGCCAACATCCTTTCGATGTTGCGCGAGCTCTCTTAAAGCTTCTGTATGCAGCAGCTCTCGGCGAATATCGCTTAATTCAAGAACAACGACTTCATCGACTCTTTCAATCTCTTGAAGGTCTTCCTCGATGTTGGACATGTCCATGGCACCCTTATCGTCACCAATTGCAGGTTTAGCGATCCATCGATAACGCTTATCAACCAAATACAGGCAATTTATGCAAACCAACAACGACGAGCATCGTTTCTGGAGCGCATCGGGTGCGTCGCTGTCCACCTGTAGACGCATGGCTTGCTCATACATGACAGTCGCAGCTGTGAAAGAAAACATTCATATAATTGAAGCCTATATATGTATATGTATTTATGCAGATAACTTACCTTTTCGCATATTTCCTTTGTTAGTATGAAACGCGTATAGAAAATTGTACACATCGTTCTGATCGATACTCAGAGATCGGGCACGAGATTCGACAATGTTCTCAAATTCCTCTTGTAGGCTATTATAAGGCAATCGCATGAGCAGATCAAAGCGTTTGCATTGAAATAGCATTATGACCAGTTGACGTAGGCAATCCTTTCGCCGCGACGTATCTGCATTATAGACCAAAGCATGATATGCCTCCTCGTAGTGGCCCAACTGCAAATGGTTATTGAATACTATCGATTGGAACATTGGCAATTGATGATCATCGACTGTGAGCTTGTTCATAGCTACATGAGCCAATTGAATGATGTAGTCATATGCCGAATGCTGTTCAAATAGTTGAATAACTTTCAGGTAATAATGTACCAACGCCTGTTTAGCTTCCGCTTTTGTTGGGACAATTTTCTGCCGTTTGAGAACGTTTGAGAGAGTGGAATAGAGTGGAGTATTTTTAAGCACTTGCTCAAACAAAAATGGCTCCTTAAGCACACTCTCTTGAACTCGTTCAAACAGATTAATGGCCTTCTGCGGCTCGCCGCAATCCAAAAGAGAAACTGCCAGCATGAAGCTTCCTAAAATAAAATAATTGATTACAATCGAAAATAAAAAATGTGAATATATGTATTTACGTGAATCAGCCTTCTCGCCACACCAGCCCGACAAGAGGCGCTCATAGTCCTGAATGATAATATGATGGCATGTGGCAAAAAGCCACTCAGGGAACACATCATTCCATGCCTCTGGCCAACTGCAATGACATGTTAATTATTATAATGAACAGATGCAGGGTTTCTTTTCCACTTACAGCATCTGATTGATGCAGCCAACCAGCTGCAGCAGGATTTGACGCATTGACAACTGCTGCGTTAATGCGTTGGGCTCCTTCAACAGCATCGAAAGTGCGCTAAATAGACCCTTCGATTGCAGGAATAGACACAGCAGCGTTGTTTGATTGTTCAAATGTATTTTACTCGAATAGGGTCTCGTATATCCGCTGAATAGCTGTGCACGAGTCAGACGCTGAATAGAAACCTCACTTCACATGCAAAGAGAACAAAGTTAAAGAAACAATTTCTAAGTTCAAGTAATTACTTGCTTCTTACAAGTTAACTGGCGTATTGAGGGAAATTGGTGTCTCGGAGATCCAGACAAGTGTATAATAGGAGTTCAGGAAATTGATATTAGTAGTAATAGTGTAATCGCACTTGGAAACGCTTCCATATAGAATGTATTGTAGAATCAAAAGGTTTCGGCAAACGGCAAAGCTGAGAAATAAAATAAAATTTATTATTTATATATAATATTAAACTGTAATTGAATTCCATATAATTTACCGTATCATTGCCATTTGTTTTACTGTCTCTGCAAGAATGGAAATTCCATATTCGCTGCCAAACAAAGCTCCTGTGGACTGGAGAAAACGCGTTGACTTGGAGTGAGTGCCTAAATTTAAAAATATATATTATATATTTTTATATATATATATATATTAATATTATGCATTATTCGTAATATACCTGCAGAGTCGGGATACGCATCTTCGTCAACAATGGCAAGGAAATCAAGTAACATGTTAATGGCTGCATCCACGATCGCGATGGCTTGCAGCTTCTTCCTGATTTGGTCGATGCACTCAACAGGCAATGCGATTCCGTCGTTATCACCATTATTATCATCGCCCTTGGTAATTTGAACCAGCAATTTAGAAAGAACTTCATCATCGCGTTGGTAGATCTTTTTTTCCATCTGAATTTTAATATCATCGCTTAAAAACTTCTCCAATTGGTTGATGACCTCCATCAGTTCAATGAACCCGTGAGCTGCTACAATATCGTTTTGGCAATAAGGTGCCACAAATGATGCCACATCCGAGTTGTGTTCCCCGACAAGCATTAGATGCTCGAGCATTTCACAAGGACGTAGCAAGGCAAAGGATTGCCTTCGAATGACACAAACAGCATCCATAGCACCCAAAACGGATAAGCCCGTTGGCTCAGAGAACTTGACGTGATATTGCTCGCAGCAGGAGTAGAATCGATCCCAGAGTCTTGTCGCAATCTCCAAGTACTCATCGTCGCTAACAACGAAGTCTTTCAATTCATTCTGTATCTCATCCTCAACCGTCTGACAGACCTGCTCCTTGAGCATGCTCATTGTTAGTTGCTTTATATCGAATTGAATGTTGACACGTCTAAACATCTGTAAAGAAAATCGATGTAATTAATTTTACATCATTATGCAAATTCGATCGGGAGCTTACATAAAGAGCCTTGGCAATTACGTTGCGGTCGAATCGACCTGGATGAAATATATAAGAACAATACGCTTCTCGTGGGTCGACGCCCTGCTCTATGGTGAGACAATATCGGTCCGGTGGGGGCTCTAATGCAGCGGACACCCATTTAATTGACCTGTCGGCATCTAAGAAAATTGCCGACACATTGAATTCACCCTCAGCGTTGCTCCACAGTGTCCAAATATGCGAGCAAGTGGCATCGAAATCAGCTAAATCCATTTGAGGAGCTGGCACCTTGTGGCGCACAGCCAAGCCCACGGTGTTCGTGTCGCTAGCTTGATTGGAAACAATGCTTAGGCAAATGAATTCAGATTCCTTTTCATGTGACAAAAATACACAGAAATTATGATCATCTATCTTGCGCAGCAAACTGTTTTGTGCTAAATAAATAAATAAATAATTAATTAATTAATTAAAATATAAGATTATTACTTGCAAAACTTACGACCCTGAGCGCCTTGAGTCTCAATACAGACATAGGATGCAACACTTTGTAAAGTGGCCACCGACCACAATCTAAGCTCGTTATTTCTATGGAGAACCAAGAGAAACATTCCTCCTTCAATACGACTAAACGCCATTGAGGTAGCTCCTTCTAAATTTTCTCCTCGTCCACTGGAATAGATTTCAATGATTATTTATTTAATAGGTTATGTATTTCAAGACTTACGTCAGGGCGCCCTTCAGGTTGGTTAAGAAGCGCTGGCATTAAATGCGACTCTTTGACTTCATGAGAAACTGTGCTGCCCGTTCGACAATTCATTATGTAAAGCATAAGCTTCGAATGGTAGTCGACGGCAAAAAATGCCTCTTCTCCGTCTCCCGACATTTCGGCAGCTGCAAAATGTGGCACATTGATAGCCATGGTTCCATCTAACACAAAGAATGTACTGCGATCCTTCAAGAATGCTGAAGCATCATAAAATATGGAATTCCTTTGCGAATCAAATGAAGCTGCAGATGATTTCGATTTGTCCGTGTGCAATGGAAACACAATCCTATGAATGCTACTGACGGTCACAGCCAAGAGGGTGACGGTGTCTCCGTGCTCGGAGAGCGATACATTTAGAACTGCGGAGTCCGTAAAGCGTAAACGTAAATGATTCCTTAGAAACGAAACATCTAAACTAACTTCAGATAGCTCCACGATATCCTGATATGAACGCCTTGAATAATATTAATCTATTAATTAAATATATATGTACTTATGTACATAATGCCAATGCTTACCAATAAATAAAGCGATTCCTATTTTGACTATTGGTTAAACAATTATAACAATAACTACCCGACTTGCCATAAGTCTTCATATCCTGCAGAGTACTTTGAGTGCCTGTTATATTAAGACAAAAAAAAAAAAAAAAAAAAAACATTTAACAATATTTACGAGACGTCTCCAATGCTAACAAATGGAGTTGGCAGATAGTACCACACAACGCACCTGTATTTATTTCGATTTCTATCCATTCCTCGGGGTTTATATTTCTAGGTATGACCTCCCGGAAAGCTCATATTACATTTTTGGTCCATCTTGAATTACAAAGTTAAGCACAAATATGTAAATATCTCGCAAATTTGCGGCAGCCGGCGAAAAACACGCGCGTCTTATCGTTTGTTAACGTTATCGATTGCGTCAGTTATGACAACTTGCTATCGATGACATAGTTAAGTTCGATTTGAATAATAAATTTCAGCAGTAAATTCATTAACCTTAATTACTTTTATAGGAAAGAAAAATGTAATATTAAATTTGTTTTTTCAGTACTTTATACAAATTGATTTATTGAAAAAAAAAGGTACATATTCGATAGCCGGTAATATTAAAGCAACGCTGTGCTCAATTACAAGTAAACACTGTTAACTACAGTGCTCGAAATGTTAACACAAGATTGCCAAAGCATGTGCCGACTTGTTAGTTAGTTTCGAAAGGTATTTAATTTTTATTTGATGAAAAAATGATAGAAAAGGACGTGAACATGGATGCTTTATCACAAAATGAGGATGAAATGCTCATTTGCCTTCCAGGAGACCGTTTGTGTCGTGTGGAGGACAACATCGTTGTAGGTCAAGGCACCTACGAACAAGGCGGATATATTTACGCCAGCAAATCGGGAATTATCAATATAGACGAATCAAGTGAAAAGGTAAGATACATCAAGATATATACTACGAGCTTAAATCCAATATACTTTCATTTCAGTGCCAAATTGTAAGTGTACACAAGCCTGGCTTCCACTTGACCATACCGGCAACAGGAGACGTCGTCACAGCTCGCGTTCTAGTGACGACACCGAAGTTCGCAAAGTGTGCGATATTCTGCGTGAGGAACGTGTTACTCGAGAGTAGTTACCGCGGTCTGCTGCGCAAAGAGGATGTCCGCGAAACAGATAAGGATCGTGTGGATATTTACAAGTCATTCAAGCCCGGCGATGTTATATTGGCGCGGGTTGTTAACCAAATGGAGCAATCATTCATGCTAAGCACAGCGGAGGCAGAGCTCGGTGTGGTAGTTGCCTATGCGAGCGATTTTCGAAAGAATCGAATCCCGATGGTGCCCATTGGCTGGGGCGAAATGCAGTGTCCGCAAACGACGATTAAGGAGGCAAGAAAGGTGGCAAAAGTTTTGCCCGAAAGTTCAATTAAGTCTGAAAAATAAAACAACTATTTCGGAACTCAACACATCTCTAGAGTTAAGGGAAAACGCCAATGTATTGATTTTAAACTATCTTGCTTGACTAATTTAAATTTAAAACTTCCAATATTAAGATATTGAAATTATTTGCATATTTTCACACGCCGTTGAAGAAATGTATCCTTGGATCTTCACTTTAAACATTTCTTCTTGCACTCCTTTTCGGAATCAAACATATTTTTTGTGCCCTGACAGCCACCATAAGTGAAGGGTTCGCAAAGTTTTTTATCCTTTATAAAGCGCCACTTGGGAAACATCGCTCTACAAGGACCTGTGTCACTTGGACTGTCGTCGCATAGTTCTAATGAATATAACAACTATATCGATAGACGTATCTACATACATCAAAAGTAGTTCACTTACCCGCATTGTAAGAGTAGCAGACGTGAATAATAAGTAGGAGAAGAATTCCAATCAGGGGCCAAAAGTAGGACCTCATTTTATTTAAATTTAAATTTTAATATTCAGGAATTTTAATTTTAGCCTAGTTGACAAAAGTTGTTTGCTTCCTGACGAGCAAGTGATAGAAACAGATGTGTTCAATGTTTACATGTTCACATTATGCCTAAGCCTTACCTCCTAGTAGGCGTGATAGTTATGCTCTATATAGAATGACTTTTGAAAATCAAGTAAATGCAATGATTTTGTACCTTATTTTTGAACAGACTACTACAATTCGAATCTATGACACTTGGAAGTTGGGTATATAAATATATGAATAGAGCTGATTAATTATATTTATTGTCAGTCATTTACTTACGATTGAGTTTAAGGCATATAAAAAATAAATACAAATTTGAAATTTGGAATTACGAATTCGTCAAGAATTTTGAATTTATAAAAATTAAATGTTAAAACTAGAGTAACATTGTTTATATATATAATCAGTTACTTGGCGGTATGTTACTTAACATTGTTTGTCAACTCACTGTTAACTAACATTGTTTACTGTAATACAATTGAGTTTCTTTTAACAGTGATACTGTACTGTTACTGTATTTACATGTTATCGTTTAGTTCAAAATTTAATTACTCTCTTGCAATTTATGAAATTTGAGATTTACATTTCCAACTGAAAGACTAATGAAGATTTATACTTAATGTAAGCAAAGCCAGACATAAAGTATTCTATATGTGGAACAAGGCAGTGAAACGCTACTTGATATATTTTCTATATATTAAAACTTACTTTTTTATACTAGAGATACATAATTTATAAATTTCCGTGCTGCGTAAATATAATCTATTTTGATATATATTTCCCTTACTATTCTGATCATTTCCGTAGCAGTTTGAATTTATTGGTCTAGTCAAACTTTTGTTATATTGCCAGCCATAATCAATTAATTAGTCAATTTAATGGCCTTTTGATTCGACTGCCTTGATTGTTTTCCAGAAAAGGACAATTTATGGGGCAAAGTTGTATAAATAGATCTCGTGCAGAGCATAAAACAAATACCATTAGGAATTTGTCAATTCGGTGCTAAACGCAATAGCAACACAAATTATGCTGCCAGCCAAAATGGAATCGCGTGCTCAGGCATTATAGATGGCTATAACTAATTCAAGCCTTGTACATATCTCATGGCAGGTAAGTAGGTCCGCAGGGTCAATGACTAAGCTGATGCGCTGGGAATATGAGAATCGGTGTTACAGGTGTGTGCACAACAAAAACTGCCTTATCTCACCCTTTCTACCTCACTCTCTTTCTCTATAAGCAATGGACAGGGAAATGGACAGACAGCCAGCCAATCATTGTTTGATCAATAAGCAGCGCAACTTGTTTTGGCCATTACGATGCCGGTTAATATTCAATTGAGAATAAATAAAACCAATATGATATTCAAATGAATCCAGTGGCAGTAGGCAGTGTCTTTCCAAGTGACACTGGGGGGACCTGACTGATATATTGCCTGGGCACTGCTCATTCACAATACAACAGAGACAGAGACTACAACTACGACAACAACGAGAACGGCAGCTCCGGAAAAATGGTTCAGATATCTCAGACTGAGGAGGATATTAAGATATCCATTGAATTGAATAGGCTGGTCACTCGGAAGCCGGATGTGGTGCTCCTGCCGCAGTACATCAAATTCAACAATCCGCCGATATTCTTTGAGCGACATCTCGCCCATGAAATCGACGAAATGGCTAGCTACTGTCGTATCTTCAAGCATGAGGCGCGCATTGTGCTGATCAAGAAGCACGTGGGCATGTGGCCGGACCTGTTCCAGAAGCTGGACAGAGAGGCTTTGCTGAAGAAGCGCTTAGAAATTGCAGATCTAATTGTGGAACGCAACAAGAAACGTGACGAGATGGCCTCAGAGCGCTATGAGAACAAGCGACGCGCCGAAATCGAGAAGGAAGTCAAGCGTGAAGGCGACATGAGGGATCGCGTCAAGCGCTTCCAGGAGACTTCGCGCCAAGAGGCGCTCATGGTGGGCGTGCGTAAGGAGACACATGTCAAGCCCAACGGCTTGCTGCATGGCAACAACTCCGCTGACAACGGCAATAACAAACAGCAGCCGGCAGTGGACGTGCGCCAGGCGACGCCGGTGGTGCGATATCAACCACCGCTTGCAATGTCAGCGGTGCGTGGCAATGGGCGCATTAGCGTCAGCTTCTCCAGTCAACACAAGATGAATACGCCGAAGCGCGAGTCCCAAGAGGGAATCCAGATGCCGTTCACTATTCACGATAAGCTAAATGGAAATCCGCCGGCCCGGGAGAAAACTCCAATGGAGACGCTCGACGAGTGAATCAGCATTTACAATAGTTGAAAATTTTAGGTGTGTGTGTGGAAAGGGGTGTGTGCTTGACCGGGGGTACATGTTTATGTGCGTGTGTGTGTGTGTGTGTATGTGTAACATTTGACTAACTGAAAATAAATGTACATTGTATGTTAACTATTGTCATTTGAAGAAGGAGGAGCAACAGTAGATCGGATCAAGCTGACTTAAAATAGAGGAATTCTTCTTTTATCAGCCATAACTTGAGTGTAGAGATTTACTCGGGGTTAGTTTAAATTGGAATAGTTTTATTTTAAATTAGATAAAATATACAACAATTATTACATATGCATCCATTATACTGTTTAATAAGCTTTTCAAACAAAAAATAATTATACACCTATCGTTAGTGTGTATCAGTATAGATTATTATTTAGAAAATATTTATATACTTGCATATGTATGTAAGATTAACGGTATATACTTTATATATTGCAATTTCATAGCGTGTGTATGTGTGTGTGTAAAATGCTTTCGACTTTCCTTTGAGTTTTTTAAATTATTTCCTATATTTACAAACTTTTTAATTGTCATTTTGTTTATTATTGTTAATTATCGGTTTTGTATTCGAGTTCTATAGAGTTTATATATATATCGTTTTAATATCCAAAAAAGCAAGTCAATATCTACTTTATTTTATATTGATTCAATTTTCCTTTTCCTTCCAACGCCCATACCTTCTAATTCTTGACGACGGAGATGGGCGCGTGTCGAAAAGAAAAGAAATGAAGACAAGATTTAGCAATAATTATCCTTATCCTGCATCAACGACTCGAGTATTAATTCCCTCACGAGGCTTAGGCTTAGCCATGCTACGAATATGAATCCAATACAAATACCTTTATATATAATATATATATATAAATATGTTGATTGTTGAAATCAAATAAGATTTCAATAGCGATTACATACATGTGTTTATATATATATCCATAATTACTGTTGGTATGTGTATATATGCGTGTAAATATGTACAATTCAATTTAAATTTTGATTTAAGGTTTAGTATATAGTAGATAGGTATGTACGCATATTGGGATACTCTTATAAAGTATGGTAAAAAAAAGCTTTGGCGCTTCGTAGTAATCCAACTGGGTGTTCAATCATAACACATCCTACATCAGTTTTCTTTGGAATTACTTTTTCTTCTTGTTTTTAGCAATTTTATCCGGCTTAACCGAAGCCATCAGGGATCAAGCAGAGGTTTCATTGGTTTCCATCCAACCCTCGCTGTCATCTTCACTGTCGGAATCTTCCGACTCCGACAGCTCAATGGCCACTCGCCTGGCCAAAATCGATGCCACATCCAACATTGCTGTGTTGCGTTCAATTTCCTTGAGCTCCGACTTTTCCACCTTTCGCAAGATAATGCCTGAAAGAGAGCATTTTTGTTTAAAAGAGTCGCTCTTAGTCCGTTAGTTTATTCTCTTACCATCTCGAATAGCTTTCATCAAATCGTTGCGTGGATCATGGAATGGCGCCTGTATCTTTTTAGCACTGACAATGTGTGAGCCACCATTTGGTTGGCAAAGCTGCATTTCCCCATTGGCCAGAGCCTTTGGCAGAATTTGGTGTGGATGCTGCTGCATTTGTACTGCACCGAGACCACCCTCGTCCACTGGTGGCGGTGGTGGTGGCGGCGGTGGCGCTGCATTCGGTGGCGACATTTTTGGTGAGTGCTAAAAGAGAAAAAATTAAGTAAGAGAGTCATCCATTACTGATGTATATACACCTACCTGATCGGGCACTGGCGGCGGTGGAGGCAAATCGCTTAGCGAGTTCAGCTGATTGCTGTTTGTAATGCCCAAGCTGTTGAAAGTGTTGCTCAGCTGCGCCATCACCATATCGTTGGCATTCTGGGCACTGTTGCTGGGCGCCATCTGCGGAGAGCCAGCTCGCGATGTGCTGTTGGTGCGGCCCAGTAGCTTGGCTGCCATGTGCCCGCCGCCCATGCCGTTCATGCCTGCCATAGGCGACACCACATCCGGCACTGGCGGTGGCGGTGGCAGCGCGTCCCGACTTGTCGACATGCTGCGTCCACGCGTGGGCGTATTGGCATTCGATGCAGTGGGCGTGCCGCCTCCACTGCCATTCGATGGTGGCGCTGGTGGCGGCTGCGATGGTCGTGGCTTAGTGCGCGATGGCGTGCCCGGTCCATAGATCTGCTCCGGTGACATTGCGCCCTGTCCGCTCTGGCCATAGATCGCATGCGACTGATGGTAAAGTGAGCTATCATACAGCTGCTGCTGCTGCTGCTGTTGCTGCTGCATATGCATATGCGACGCTGCCGAGATGCCATTGGTGCCATACGCAGCTGCGTATTGATTTGCCGCTGTCTGTGGTGTGAGTGGCTCGTAGCCACTGCCATCGATTTGCTCCGACTGGTAGCTGCGGCGCAGCTCAATTGAATTGGGCCGCAGAGGCCGACTGTCGTAGATTCCCATGTCTGAAAAGTAACCCAAAATTATTATTAATACTCTCGAATGTTATTTGAAATAAAGCCAAACATATACTATATTTATATAAAAACAATAAAAAACGAGAAACTCCAATGGAAACGGATAAAACGTATTTAGGATACACATAAACAAAATGGCAAAAGAGTTCAAAATTATGGCAAGCAAAATCTGTATTTTTGTAAGTCTGCGAATAAATGTTGAAATTAGTTGAAATTATTAACGCACAGAGACGATTAAAGTGCGTGAACTAGATAATATCATCAAGCAAGGCTGGGAGTTGTTCGCAAAATGAAAGCTTCAACTGTTAAATTGTTATATATATGTATATATTATTTCATACACTTTTACAATTCCCAACCCTCCTTTTGAATCTTAAAGTGTGTAAAAAGAAACTAAATGACAGAATTAGAAAGTTCTTCCAGTAAATAGAATAACTAATATGCCCATCGGGTAGACAGGAAAGTAGGGTATTTGTATGCAAAGTTTGGTGTAGGATCAAAGGGAATTCTATAAAAAGAAACTTAATGCTAATAGTGACATTGCTAGCTAAGGGCGCCTACATTGTGTTCATGTTTTAGTTCTCTAATTAATATCAAATTTTGCAAATGCTTGGCCAATGGGTTAATTTCGATACTACTATTATTAAGTAATTGCCATAGAGAACAGCTTAGTAACAGTAGTAGAACATAATTTTTTGATTTTCCTGTTTAAGTTGAGGATGTCAATCCTGAATGAAATTAAAAATGTTCATTTATAGTGTTTTTTTCTTGTTATTGTTTATCGCTGTTTTTGTTGCAGATCTGCGGAACCTATAACCAAAATGCCTGGACAGAGCAAGCTAAGTACACACGGAATGTACGCAAAGTAAAGATAAGTACATAAAGGGAGACTAAAGTGGCAAGTGATAGTAGTTAGGTACGATAGAAGTAGATGAAGGAACATTTATACATACAAACACAATCGATGTGGTTGTGTTTCGTATTTAATCTGTTGATCTGACCTGTTATAGCGATAGCCGTTTGTTTTGCTAGATTACTGTTATTCTCCAAATGTGAGAGCATATTATAGGGCTTAACAGAATCTGGAAATGAGATGATCATGCGGTGTTTCGTTTAAGCTACTTAAAGTACAAATATGTATACACAGACTATATAGTTACAACAACAAATGAGGTTAAAACACATAAAAACAGATTCGATAATGAATCGCTTCAATTGGGATTCTTGGCCATGATAATGTCTGTTTTGCTTTGTTTCATTCGAGCTCCATCGATAGCAAGGTCTATTTAATGTATTGCAGTTTGTATGTACGCACAATATTAATCAATCATTGACAAGTTAAATTTGCAATATGTATTATTGCTTCAAAAGCAAGTTTTTTGAAAAACTGGAGTCAGTGGATCATACATAATTATAAGCATTAAGTTGAACCAATTGTAATTCCAGTAATTATCAATTAGTTGGGATTAACTTTGGTTGTGAAATTAACCAACATTTACAGTGTATGTTAACAGCCGTTTTGAACACTAAACAATATTTACAGTGTATGTTAAGACTCGTCATTAACATTTACATAAATGTTACATAAAATTAACATGCACAGTTTATGCTAAGTTGAGAGTACTAGTGTATTAAGTACATTAACTTCATATGTTAATTAACAATTATAGTGTATGTCATAAATATTGTAAAACACATTTACAACAAATGTTAAGAGTCATCATTAACATTAACTCGATATGTCCTATAATGTGTGCAATGAGTGCATACACGTACACGGTTAACATTTGCAAGATATGTTAATTACCATGTACACGGTATCAACATTTATTTTGTTATTCACTTTACGTAGTCTTTTAAATAACATATGTATGTTAAGGATCGAACTTAACATTAGCATTATATGTTAATTAACACTTATTATGTGTGCTAAGGCTTGCCATTAACATTTGCATGGTAACATACACAGTGCCTGTTAATTTGCGTCCTTAACATTGTTTGTTGAATTGCATTATTATTGTGCCATCAGTAAGTTGATCAAATTGATCAATATGTTCTTTTCTTTTATAATGATGCTGGGTAGATGAAGTGATCAGAAGAAGAAGAATAGTAATGTACTCTATAGCGGCGCAGATGTTTCGAGGAATTTACAAATGAATGAATCATATCGATTTGGAAGCTCTTGGCAAGCTTTGCAAGTAGCAAGCGATTGTGGGAAATTCAAATTACATGAGAACTCTTTAGGTACATACAAATTTGGATTAACATTTTGTGAATATTAAAACCAAAACGAAAGCCAAGAAATGCGCGCAGTCAGTGACGTTTCGAGCTTCGATCTGCGGGACTCTGATGTACCGTACCTACTTGATATACACCATTGATATTCGCCGGCTGTTGTTGTACGGGCCGCCTTCGACGTGCCAGTGTTCCCAGCTGAATATCGCAGTCAGCGTTTACAGTTTGGATTTCGATTAGCTGAGCTATATGTGCATATAGTAATTGGGCGTTAATCAATGTGATTATCTGGGTATATTCTAATCACACACTTCAATATAACGTTTAATATGTAATATGTTAAGTAACATCTCATTCACACAATAACACTTTTTGACATCTTAAGTAACATAATGGTGGCCGTTAACATATCGAACATTTCGAGTAAGCTTTAATTGCAATTGGAATAGAAGTGTAGCAAATAAATGCCATTTCTTCATTTAAATAGAATTTAATATTCAAATAGTTCTCTCAGTTCTCTTAGACGCCTACACCTACGCCCAATATTGTTTTGTTTGTTTGATATTGATTTAGAAGTTTCACGGAAAATGCGTCTACTTACTGCCATATCCTGCCTCTTCATTTGGCATTGCATTAGGCGTGCGATAGATAACATTGTTGGGCATCAGAGTCTCCCCGTGGCCCAAGGCGATTTGCCGCTGCTTCTCACGCGTATTGTGTGGAGTTCGAACACGTTTGTTGTGTCGATTGTTTTGTCCGCCGCCAGCTCCTTCTTGTCGTGGTCGATGCGTCTTCTTGCCCTTGTCGTGCATCACACGCTCCGTATCCTTGAGCATCTCCTGTCGCCATAGCTCGAAGAAGTAATCGGGATCCGTGTAGAATTTGAGCCCATCTTTCCCGTCATCACGATAGACATTGAGCTTGTCCAGTGGCGGCGGCTTGTCGCACTGAGCATACGTCTCCAGCATGAGGGCGGGCATTGTGGAACGTGAGAAGATCTGCTGATCAAAGATCTTTGCCGATTTAAACGCCTTTTTGCGCGTTATATCGGTGAGTGGTACTTCCTCCACGGTGCTATCCAGCTGGGTCACCTTTATTGCCAGCCGATCAATGCGCGCCTGCAGCGAATTGGCTCGATCTCCAATATTGCCCACATCTCGCGCCAGCTCGCCAAACACATCCTCCGCATGCTTCGACAGCGACGACAACTGCCGTATTATGTTTGTCAGAGTGGTATTTGTGACTGTCTCCAATTCCACGGACTGCAGCTCATCCTGCTGGTAAACGGATCGCGCGACATGCACGGGCTCTATGGAACGCTTGGGCAACGGCATGTTTATCTCCTAGATCCGCAAAAGTCCTACAACTAAGCAGCTTTGGCTTGGACTAATGCCTTTTCATTGACTGCATATAAAAATGGAAACATAAATATATATTATATATTTGAAGAGTATTTATAATATATATTTACTATAAATATTTTAAATATTATACATATGTATTATAAATGTTTCCGTCATATAAATAGTAGTGCGAATGTTGGACAATAGAAACTAGAAAGCTAATTGAAACGAATATTTATATTATTATATTGTTATTATCATTTTCTTATTAACCCAGCTGAATATACTAAAAATTTATATATATATATATATTAGTTATTTTAAAATAGATTAAAGTGACAAAATGCCGTATCACTGCCAAAATAATTTAATTTTTGCATATTTCTTAATGACGGCACGTGTGGACCTGTGCACCTGGTGTTGAGATAATCAAGCATACTTCTTTTCTTTTTTTTTTTAATTCTGTAAGTTAATGAAAAAACAGCCCCTTTGTTCTTAGCCAGAACTACAATACGGGCTTATTGCACGCAAGTTTTTTTCTTCTTTTTTTTTAGTTCGTTACGCTCTATAGAGTTAACCAGGTTTCTTAACTGCAACTAAACCAATAAATAAATAAATACATAGTAAAGAACTACGATATGGCAGAGTTCTTATTGGATTTAATATTTAAAATTAATTGTGACAGGCAAAATCAGATATCTTTTTTATTATTATTATCAAGAAATCAACCAGATATTTGTATTGACAAATATATATAAATATAAGTAAGCTTATTTGTCATATAGTTTTTACTGCACGATTTACGAATCGCGTTAACACCGGGCCAAGGTGTTTTGCACAGGCCAAGACACCCTCGCATGTGTGTGTGCGTGTGTGAGAACTTTAAAATTTATTCAATTGTAAATTTGCCAGCTAAAAGAGCCCATCGTTAGTTGGCGTGGACCACACCCACAAGATATGAACCGAAATTGCGATAAGCACACAACACTCACTCCTTCAGCATATGTATAAGACTATTATAATCGCAGACTGCTTGGAGAGCCACTTAGTTGCTTTTATCATTCGTCACTGGTACCAAAAAAAAGTTGTTGCTTTAATGCCAACTGGAGCCCAACTTGTAAATATGTCTCCGTGTGTGTGTGTGTGCACATGCATGAACATTCAGATTTTATGCACACATACGTATGTAGTTGTCAAATGAAGGCTGCACGCAAAACATTTAGATTGAAATTCGCACACACACAAACACACGGACGCATACGCGCGCATAACATTTTATATTACTTTCAAAAATTATCAATTTCCTTTACACAGTGGCAAGTCGTTAAACTAGATAGCACCAAATTTCATTTCGTCTCAGTCATCCCCTCTCAACTCACCTCACGTCACGCACACTTTTCACTCACTGCACAACAATATTGGTTTAAGCCTTAGCGGTAACATACACTCCTATTATTTCGAAGCAATTTGTGAAAGTTAACTGACTTATATATTACACTAAATATGAATATTTTTACTTTTTCGATTTTTTTTGTAAATTTTTGGATTCCACACCTTTATTGTAGTGGTGCACAATTGCATTAGCACTGTATTAATCGATGTGCAATCGAATAGATGGGGTATAATTTCAAGTTGGAATTACAGGACTGCGTTTCGATAACTATAATCAATAATTACTTGAACAAATTTGGAAATAAAACTAAGCTATGAGTATTGTTGAATAAATTATTTAATAACAATAACTTAAAATAATTTTAAAATCAGTATATTTTGGCATACAATTATATATTCTCATTCTAAAACCTCATCGTTATCGATAACATAACGCAATAATGAACAAGTAGAACGACCCTGTTTCATTGCATTCTCAAGACGTAAGGTTTTCACATATTCGTGTGCAATTTTGTGGCCGCATAATAAATAAAATATATATTTTTTAGATTATAATACAATGGCTGGCGTTGCAACAAAAGGATCCGGTCTCATCAACAGTAAGATTATTACTTCCGCAAAATTTATTTTAACATCTAGCAAATTTCAGAAATTATGTAATGTTTCATTTTAACAGGGCTGCTTGTGCAAGCAAGACCACAGTTGGATGTTTTTTTGAAATATGCCAAAGTGGAACTGACTCCACCAACTCCAGCCGATATTCCAGCTATTCGCCAAAGCATTGGCAATATTGTCAAGGGTGCAAAGACCGGATCTTACAAGAACCTGTCGGTCAAGGAAGCATGGCTTAACACACTTGTCACCGCCGAGGTTATCTTCTGGTTCTACATTGGCGAGTGCATTGGAAAGCGTCACCTCGTTGGCTACAACGTCTAAATTTACAGTTACGAAAGATTAGCGAATGGCAAATAAATTGTCATCCCTAACGATTATGTATGTAAACGAATAAAATTTCAAAATTAAATGTATTGATAGAAAAATGATTAATTTGTAATTCAATACGCTTCAATTTTGGAAGACGTAATAGTTTGCAGGACAACATTGTCGTATCAATTATATAAATGTAAGCTGCAGCCCAAACTGAGGAATTCATATCTATGAAATATTTAATTATGACATACCATAAATCACAAAAGACTATAGATCTTTTACGATGAACGAAACATTTGAACTCGCTTCAAACGGACAAATTATTTTGTCAACACGGTTTTGACTTGTCAGAAAAACAATTTTGTTTTGCGTTTTGCTCAATTTAATAATCTTCTATTCACTTATTCGTCTGAATAGTTAAATGTGCAGTAATTTGAAACAAAAATAGTAAAATAGACTTTTCAAAAGTACAATTTATATATCAATTCTTGATAAAATCGTAATAGAAAAAAAGGAATTCGTAGAACTTAAACAAAAGATTACATCTAATAATTCAATGCTGGTTAATATAATCGAAGTTAAAGATAGTAGAATTTCTTCTCTAGTTCATTCTGTGGTATGGCATGCAAATAAGTTCCAACTAGAGTAGCTAGTTTCTTAGCATATTGGCAAACAGCTGGCACTCGAGTGGTTGCCGTCCAGTTGTAGTACAAATGACACATTTTGTACGTTAGTTTTTGGATCTTATCGGGAGATAGGCCAATGTTGCTATACAGCACATTATAATTAGTTGGTGATACTGTGCCCTGAAGCACTGTCTGTGAGACAAGGTAAAAATCGTAACGTTCGGGCAAAGTGACCACATCATCAACGATAGTTCCAGGTGGGGGATTGTTTCTATTATCGAGGAAGAATCGTGTATTGGCTGATTTGGTGACCACAATGTATGCGAGCATCGGAGGAGTTGATGACACCTTTTTGTATTCAATCTGAAGCTTCTCGACAACATCTTTGACTTCGTACTCGAACAATTGTTTCAAGGAACCCGAACTCACGCCATCGCGATAAAACACAATCCGAGTCGGCAATTGCTGATGCTCCCGTTGATATTGTCTCAAAGCTTTCAATATCATAGGCCACAAATTATTGGCCAGAACATCATAGGAACTGCACTCAGCGACTGTGCTAAAGAAAGTCGAATTTCGCTGCAAGTCCATTGACGCTACCAAAGCGCCATAGGCTTTGGTGCGATCACGCGAGCACTTGGCTATATCAAATCCAATGGTCATTAGACCCGACAACGGCAACTCGATCATCCAAGGGGTATAGCCGAGTTTGCAATTCATTTGTATGGCAATTTTAGTGGCAATACTCAAACCGTTCTTATTACACTTTCTGGTTACCACTTGAGTGGGCACAGCCCTATCCACACAACCTCTCTTCTTTATTGATGAGTATCTAAAGGGAATATATATGTATACTTCAGAATAAAGTAAGAGTAAATAGTATAAATCGAACCTTTCTGCGTTGTCGTTTGGAACAAGGCAGAGAACCAGTTTTGGATCTCTTGTCATGCAATCGTCCAGAGCCTGAATATAGCTGCTTGTGCGATCATCATAAATCATAACTCTGAAACCATATTGAAATATACTGTAAATAGAGTACAAGGGAATAGAAGTGTTTGTGGTTACTCTCTAGGACCGCTAATACGAAAGCCCATTCCTGATGCAGCACGATTCAGATTAGATAGAAGAGTTCTCAAATCGGATGCCATTTTTTTTGGTGCAATTACTGCCCACCGATCCAAGCCATCCCTTGGCGTTGTCAACATCCGTTGATCACGGAAGTGACGCGTCCAGTTAGCAGTATTCCCAGCATATTCTCTATGAGGAGGTATTTTTTTTTTTAATTAAGAGCAGTGAAAGTAATTGTAAATTACAATAACCTCACCGTTTATCATTACCGAATACAATTCTTTGTGGGGGAAGTACACGCCCCTGGACTTCCACAAGTTGTTCACCTAGTTTCATATTCCAATCGTTCAACACCTTCATACTTTCTGCTGTCGAATACAATCTTCTGTTGAACGTTTTCAAACGTTCAATTCTTCTCTCGGGATTCATTCGAGTATGATTCGCCATAGCACGCATGAGGCTGCAAAACAATTAAAATATATCTTCATATATATATATATACGAATTATATTTTTTATAAGCCGCGACTTACGTATAATCAGAACGCATGCTATCCGTGAGTCCCGTAACGCGGCAAAGCTCGGGAATTAGGATTACAATTTCATTGGCGTTGCTACTCTGAGCTTTGTCCCTATTTTTAGAGATAAGCAAGGGCTGCTTGTGATCCTTAATGCGAATATTGTATTTCTAACAAATACATATATAGGTATTATATATTAAGGAATGAAAACTATATTATACCAATACCTACCATGAGATAGTAATCTACAAAAGTAACATCCTTTCCCTTGCAGTTGAATGTGGCACGTGGATTTTGTGCAAAGTCGACATCGTTAATGCGATAAGTTTTATTGTTGTAGTCCGTGAGAACAATTAACCCAAGTACATTCAAGCGAAATTCATTCTGATGCTGGGCAGGATTGCTCGTGGTCCGGCATAGTATATCGTAAACAGTTTCCTTGCGCATTACCTTATGTGTGATCTCGGTGCAAACCAAGATATCCTTTTCATGCTGTCGCACTGAGGTTTCGTATCCAGGCCAAAGTTCAATCGAGTAATTCATCAAAGAAATCTTTCACATTTATTAGTTTAGATAGAGCTTTTAGACAATATATTAATTAATAACTTACTCGTGCATGGGGATCAAATAGATTACGTCCGACCTGCTCCAAATTCAGGCCCTTCATTGAGCGACGCAATATCAAATTTAAGACTTGTAAAAATCTCGGCTCCGCTGTCGATATATATCCCACGTACTTTATGGTGATTGTGTAATTTACGCCCTGCTTTGAAGTCGCCTGCAGCACAGTGACATCATCATCGAATTTCTTCGTCGTAAAGAGCTGACTGCCATCAAATAGGTAGCCTGTACCTAAGCTTCTAGCATGTTCCGATAGCACGCCGCAACGCACACGCAACACCTCAATCTCTGGAGTAAAATCCACATGATAGTGAACAATGCGCCATTGCGGTTTCGTGGTCAAACGGTAATAGTTTGATATCAATTTAATCCGATCACCATCTGAGCCTTGTTTAGTTACCACATCTGCTGGCCTTGAATTAACAATTTCATAGCGATCAACGCGCCTGCGATCGGAGTTAGGTCCACCAGGAACAGTAGGGCGAGATGACGAAGCTCCGACTGGATCATGAGAGCCACGGGATGGGGCAGCTGCATGAGATGTCGAAGCTGCATGGGATGTTGAAGCTTCATATGATCTCGAGGGTGCATGGAATCTAGAAGACCCATGTGAAGACGAAGCCTCTGATCTATCTCTGTCACGAGAGCTATAACTATCTGCGCGGTAAATTTTAGGGCGCTGTTTAAAAAGGTATAGTAAATACATATATTATATGCTGATCATATATATTCTGTACAACTAATATTATACCAATTCAATTTAATTATTTTTACAGGGTGTCGGATAATTTGACCGTTACTTTATTTATTTTTTTCAATCTGGCAACTTTGGGGTTTATGTGCGAGTGGCGAAAATATCGATAAGCGTCGATAAATTGAAATGTAAGAAATCGTTTATTTCAAAATCCACGACGGCTTCACTTACAAAGCTATGTACATAACACAAAACATAAACAAAACATAACCCATAAAAAACCTACCGACCACATACATACAATATGTATGTATAATTTATGAAATTATGTATACTTGGATAAATCTGACCAAACATGTCATTCGCTTTTGTCGTTGATACGAACTAGACACATTTTAATGATTTATTTCAATTTCCTTTCTTTTAAATTACTTTCTTTATAGCTCATAATTGTAGTTTCTTACTGTGTTTAATAAATGTAATACATACATAATTGCCAAGAGCTTTCGCTTATAGGAATCCAATTAGTTCGAAAATTGTGTTTTCCAAATATGCTATATTCCTATATTCCGTCGGGCCTGTCCGTACACGGAGACTTAATATTTATGCATACATACAAAAATGTATTCAAGAACACTAAAACATCATAGGCTTCTCTTTGGCACACAAGAATATACACACATACAACTGTAAAATAGTCGCATCAGCAAATTTAACTCAAGAGGCTCAGCTTTATGCTTATGAGTCGAGTGCAGATAACGGAATTCTGAGCGGGAAACGACGGCAATCATGAGTGTATTGGTGTATGTGTGTGAGTACAGAAGTATTTATGTGTATGTATGTATATACATACATACATACTTGCATGCAATGAAATGTATACACTGAATTTTGAGAGCTTTATACATATATATATATGTATGTACATATGTATATATATTTTTTTTTAAGTATTCTAAGTAGGTGAATACAAAAAAGCTTAAAAAACTTACCGGCTGATGTACTGATTCAGGACTAACTTCCGATTCGTTTAAGGGACGGCGGCGACCCCGTTGTTGATCACCCATAATGGAGTTTTTTCTTAATGTATTACAAAATCACGATACTCGAAAACGAGAACCTCTCCACAGAACACTTAAGATCAGAATGATCCGCGGTGCTCTAATTCCTAAAACTGATATTTCTAATCGGTGATGATCCCGATGTAAAATGGGCTTATCGATTAAATATCGACTTTTACTTTTAAGTTGTCAATTACACATATAAGCAATTATAATAATTTATAATTATTTTTCCATTTAAAATTAATGTAAAATTTAAGTACATATGAAAATTATACTTGAATTAATGTAAATAAATACATTTTGTAAACGATAACAGGCTTACGATGCAAAGGAATTGGTCTGTAGCTGTTAATAACATACTTTCAACATGTTATGTTTACAGATACACAACACATTTATTCTTCTTGCAAACTGAGAAAAAGCGCAATTGGAAAGAGAAAGTGAAAATCAACAAACAAACAATTTCGTATAAAATGGATGATATAAAAGTATTTGAACGTTTTATGAAAGATTTAAGACATGTTAAGGATTTTGAACACTTTCAACATTTGGATCATAATAGAATCATTCAAAAAAGAAAAATGTGTAAAGTAAAGGCCAGACGTCCGCGCTTCAACCCAATGGAGGAAATGAATGAAATAGAATTTCGTAAAAAATACCGATACACAAAAGAAAATATGAGGCGGATTATAGAAATAGTACGAGACGATTTAGAAGTTGACCATTATGAACCAATGAAAAGAAATCAAGTGCCAATAGACTTGCAAATTTTATCAGCCATTCGATTTTTCGGCGGTACTGAGGTAGTGTATGTGTACATATTTACATAAATTTACATATTTAAATTCGTCTCTATTCTAGCATCCCCAACTTACAGCTATGGCTCACGGTGTTAGTCTGCATACAATGGCCAAGATAACGCGCCGTGTGGCTGCCGTGTTATCCTCAAAGGCGTCGCGTTATATTCGAATGCCGGCAACACTGTCCGAAAAGGAACGAATGATGCGTTCATTTCAATCTCTTTCCAATATGCCTCAAGTGATTGGCGCTGTAGTGCAAACGACTGTGCGGTTGCAATTAGAGAATAGGAGCAATTCTAGTGGATCGGAAGAAGCTGTTACAAATGACGAACTTGTTCATTTGCAGCTGGTTGCAGATGCCGAGCATAAGATAAGGGATCTGGACATACGTCTCTCTGAGGAACTAGATCAACACACAGCGCCCGAATTGTTCTCGATATCGCGGATTAGGGAACGTTTTGAACAAAATGAATTCCGTGGTCGCATACTGCTTGGCAATGACTCCCTCTCTTGCTCCCACTTCCTTTTTACTCCAATTCAGAACCCCATCAATAAATCCGAGGATCTCTATAATCATGCCCATTCTGCAACCTTTGCGCCGGCAATCAAGTGTTTAAACTATTGGATACGCCGCTTCGGAATTCTCAGTAGTGAACTCTTGGGAACATTTGCATACTGCAAAGCATACAATAACTGCTTTGGCTCTACTTCATAATATGGCAATGGAATGGAATGATCCATCCATAGGTATTTACTTTGAATCAACATTCAATATTTGTAACAATATGAAATAATTTCCCTTTGTAGATTCGGACAGTTCTGTGTCTATATACAAATCTAACTTTCTATGCAAGACCAATGGTACACATTTAAGCGAGGAACGACGCAATCGAAGTGAATTTATTAAAACTCATTTTTCCAGCAATTGATAGATTAAGCAAGACTCATTTAAATAGATTTAATATACATTACTTATTGAAGAAAACATAAAAATACAAGTAAAAAATCGAAAAATATTTGAAATTTTTTTTTTTTTTTTAATCTCAATATTTAAAATATGTATGTATGTATGATAACACAAACTTTTTCATTTTACATTTGTAGCGGATGTCAAACGGGCTCGCTGTTAATAAAATGTTGAATTAACAGCAGTGAACTCTTCTTGTTCTTGCTGTGTATACATTGTTCGGGGCAAAGAACCACATTTATAGTTCACGACTGAACTACACGTGTTGAGGTTGCAGCAGGTTTTGAGAGTGTGTTTTGTTTTGTTTGCTCTATCTACAATTGATATTTACATCAAAATTAAAACACTATATTTCATAGTTATAAGTGGCACGTTTAATACACACACAGTTTAAGCACCTACGTATACAAATTTAACATATTTACATAGATTTGGCTCAAGGAATAAAGTTATAAACAGCGGTTAAAAGCAGTTATTGTGCATTTGTATACACAGTTCGGTATAAAGAACTTATTAAAAAATAAACTTAAAAATAAAATCCTTTTGCACAAAGTTGGGATTTAGACTTGGCATTCAAGTCACAACGTTTTGTTTTCGATCGGAAATTCAGTGATTGCCCCCAACAAGCAACACCAGCAGCAACATAGTGTGCAAAGGAGTTACAACACCTTGTCTGAGGACATGTTTGTGACCTAAATTCAACAACCCCCCACACAACCAGCTGATACCTACTTGCGAAAAAGTAGCACAAACCATAAAACGATTAAAAAAAAAATACGTGAAGGTCATCAGAATTTGAACGCGGTAAGTTTAAAAAATTTGATTTTGTGTATAATCGGAATTCTGTGTTTAGGAAGCATCAAAATTTGAACGTGTTTACATTGAGTAAGAAATAAATAAATCAGCTTAAAACGTTTCGCGTGAGTTTATAGTAGTTGAGCCTGTAACGTGCATATTCGAGGCAAGTTTATAAAAAGCTTACTATAAAGTAAAAAGAGCATTGAAATACAAGAGTAGTTGAACTAACGGGGTATTTCCAATTGAAGAAACGCGTGGTTGTATATTGAATGTAAGCTAGACCTACATATAGAATTTCAATACTTAATACAGAAAAGTTGTATCATACTTTGTATGATCTATCATATATACTAAAAACAAACTAATGACCAGGACAATTGTTCAATTTCAATACATTATAAGGGATATAACATTATATCGAGGTGACTTGAAAAGTTTTCGTAGGCAGTAATTAATTATTTTCGAATCAGTTATATTACTTCTTCATCAGTCCCATTACTTCATATGATACAGTTCTATTAATACAAGCAAAAATGTACATTTATAGATTAGTTAATGATTACTTTATTGAATTAAATTTTATTGATAAAAGCTTAATATCGAAAAAAAATAATTTTTTTTAGGAAATATTCTTATAATGTATATTAAAATTATATGATAAAAGTAGAGTTATGATTGCCGGGCATAAATATAAATATTTAGTTGAAATCATATATATTACAACTTTTGTGTACTTCTCTCTTTGTCTCGTTCTCTCTCTCTCTCTCTCTCTCTCTCCTCCTTCCTCTTTCTTTCTCATCTCTCCTCATTCAGCAGGTGTTTTCGTGTATGTGTGTGTATGTGTGTGTGCGTGCGTGTGTGTTGATATGTATATATATTTTGCTGTAGCTTGATTAAGACATAAATAGTATGTTCATGTTTAACGCCTCAGAAGTTTATGGAAAATCGCCCGAAATGCACCAGTCCAATCAATATTTGAATGACAACGGAATTAATAGCAGCAACAACCGCAACCGCAACCAAAACCACAACAACAACAATAGCAACAGCATTATCAACAATGAGCACAATTTGAGACATTGCAATAATGACAATGCATTTACCTACTTTAAGAACGGGAGTGTAAATGGTCCCCTCTGGAATTTGAAGAGCCCAATACGTGGATCCAATCGCAGTCCAGCGAAGACTACGAAAGTGTCAAGACAAATAAACAAAACCTATTATGCAGTACCTGTAACGGAACAAGTGCCCTATGTCAATGCCTACCCCAGTTCATTCGCACCGCGCAAGGCGACGACGACGGCGAACAACAATACCCACGCCTACCAGCCACTCCGCCAACAGCCCACAGAGTATTATAAGGGATCAGTCCAGCAGAAGGCGCGACATGGATATGAACACAGTAACAGTGCTCCCAACAATCACGAATTGGCGCAGTATACGCAGGCGTCCCTTGAAAAGGATCAACTCAAGAGGCAGCTAACGTCTCGAAGTACCTGCGAATACTTGGATGACGATTCAACGTACTCTCACAGCTATAGAGCTGCGCCACTGGACCCAAACTGGGATAATATGATGTAATGCTAAGACCACCTAAGATAACCTTTAAATCCAATGCTTTAATATCCTTATTGTAACACACTCGACATCATTATTTATATTTATATTTTTAGTTGTTAGCTTTGTATTGTAGACACACACACTTGCCACGCCTTTTTTGATATACATATATATTTTGCATTTACAACTAATTGCACACAGTTATCCTCGCAAGTTTTGTTTGCTTTGTTGCATTTAAAATAATTTCCATAAAAAATAATAATTTTATTTTTATTTAGGTCTGAACGCCAAGGATTTCAGTCAACGGATCAGCACTACGAGCATTATTTCTCGTATTTTTACAATCGTGGCCCAGAGAAGTTCAACAAATCAAAAACAAATACGATACGTTCGTATCAAGCACCAATGAGCTTAGCACAGGAGACAACGGGTAAACGCTCGTCAAGAAGGCCCGCAGTCCACAATGATAATAATCAAAATATAGAATACGACAGCTATTTATTGAAGGAGAACAATGAACTGCCATTTGGCTACAATGATAGTGATTGGATTGATTTCCCCATCGATGGTATGGAGAAGTCTGCAATTAAAATAGTCAATGCTAAAGATACCTATGAGTCCACGGCTCTCAACGATGATCCGTATATTAATGAAAGTTTATCAGCTCCGATTCGATGCGTTAAACTGGGCGACATTCACGAAATAAGTAATACGGGTGATTCCGTGACAATTAAAAGCAATTTAGCAAAGAAAACACTCAAAGCCAATGAGCCTCTGCCGTTGTCGCGTCTGCCCCTGACGCCGAAGAGGGTCCGAGGCGGACAAGCAGCTGCTAAGAAGGTGTTGCCCACAGTCCATCGCGTACTCTTGTATAATAGTCAAAGTCCACGCTCGGCACGTAAGCATCATCAGTCGTCTAATTTACGCAGCCAAAACGTAAAGCCCAATCCTCAACCCAAAGGTCAAACTGCAGGTGCCGATCAGGTCACTAACTATATAATTGAAGAACCAGATGACAAGAACCGCGAGTATCGCGATGCTGACTTCGATAATGATGATGATTTAGATAACGGTAAGTTGCATTAGCATTCACCTGCGAAAATGAAATTAATTTTATTGAACTTTCAGTCTCGAATTTCGATGACAGCGACACCGTGAGCATAAGCTCTGATACTGAAGATGGATATAGAGCGCATGCGTATAAGCTGACACACTCGAGCGATCGTTTGTTGTCCTCACCCAAAGACTCATCAACTCTGGTTTATTCTCGGTCTTCCGATGAAGATCTTTGCAATCCAGAATCCGTCTTGGTCTCCAGTCTTTTTCCATATGTGCCGCCCTATCTATCATTTTCGTCGAACACCAAAAAAGGCCCCAATGTCCCGCCAGAGTTGCACAGAATCTTGAAATGGCGTGTAACTAGCATAATGCCAAAAGTTGTTCGACTCATATTGGCAAACAGTGGCATGCGCATGTTGAAAAGTAAATAATTGATTATTTAAATTAAATTTATTAATTTAAAATATAATCGAAATCTATCTATCATAGAAACGAACGACTGGATGGGCGTGTGGGGCAAGCATTTAAAGTCGCCCTGCTTCAAAACGATTCGCTCATATCAGAAAATAAATCACTTGCCTGGTTCTTTTCGCATTGGACGTAAGGATTCCTGCTGGAAGAACTTGCAAAGACAGATGAGGAAACATAGCAACAGGGAGTTCGGTTTTATGCCACGCACCTATGTCATTCCCAATGATCTGTGTGCATTGCGCAAGCGTTGGCCAAAATATGCCCAACGTAACACGAAGTGGATAATAAAGCCACCGGCAAGTGCACGTGGTGCCGGCATTCGTGTTGTATATCGTTGGGGTCAAATACCAAAGCGACGACCTCTCATTGTGCAGAAGTGGGTGAACTATGGTATTAATTGATTTATTTATATATATTGAATAATTGATGTCATTACTAGATATATTGAACGTCCACTACTTATTAACGGCAGCAAATTCGACTTGCGCCTTTATGTTCTCGTAACCTCTGTCAATCCGTTGAGAGTATTTATGTATCACAATGGCCTAGCGCGTTTTGCTTCTGGTAAGATATTTTTAATTTAATTAATTATGTGTATATATGTATTTATTTTTTCCTTTCCATTTTACAGTTAAATATAGTGCCAAAGCGGATACCTTAAACGATCGCTGCATGCATTTAACCAACTATAGCATCAACAAATTTTCGTCGAATTACTCCAAGAATGAAGATGTAAATGCGTGTCATGGCCACAAGTGGACCATTAAGTCATTATGGACATATTTGGCCAATCGTGGCGTTCGCACCGATGGCCTCTGGGAAGCCTTAAGGAGTCTAGTGTTGCGCACCATTCTGGCTGGAGAGAATGGAATCAACAGCATGATAAGAGCAAATGTTGAGTCAAAATACAGTTGCTTCGAACTGTTTGGCTTTGATGTAATATTAGATTCGGATCTGGTACCTTGGTTACTGGAGGTGAATATCTCACCCAGTTTACATTCCGAATTGCCACTGGATGCCCACGTTAAAGCACCACTAGTCCAAGGAGTACTCAACACTGCCCTATATAATGTAAGCTGATAGAAACCTATTATATAGAACCCATATATGTATATAAATCACATTTACTATGCATTTGCAGATACCGCCAAAACTGAGCCAGGAAAAGCAGAGGGAATTAGCTGCTGAATTTTGTTTCCCAGCTGGCACTCAAATGTGCTACGATAAACGTATGTACATCAACTATTTGTCGCGTGAAGAGAAGAACAAGCATAACACTTTTACACGGAAGAGCATAGAGCATCGAGAAGAGGTATACCATTTTGAATTTAAATTACCTATGCCTATTTCTAACAAAGAGTTTTGTGTTTTTTAAGTACATCGATGCGATTCTTGAGAAGTTGACGCCTGATGATGTACGCTGTTTAATTATAGCAGAAGATGAATTGGCACGATGCGCTCCACTTGAACGCATCTTTCCGACAGACCAGACTTATAAATATCTCAAATACAATGACACTCCACGTTATTATAATCGCCTATTAGATGCTTGGGAGTCACGTTATGCTAATAATCGTACAGAAGGCATTGCCTTACTGCGTGACTATTGTCAAAGTAAATATCACTTGGAAGTTCCAGCTCCTCCTGCCAAAAAGGTAAGTTTCAAACTGACTTATGGCAGTTATACTCCATTTATGGAATACACCACTCAAAACCAGCCACACTTCATTTACACCCTACACATAAGAAAACCTACAGAAAGAGGCTTGCTTAAGATATATACATATATACAAAATACATATACATCACCTATATATTACATATTATATTCAAGACGAATATAAAACCATGTTTAAAGTATGAAAGTTAAAAACTATTTAATTACAACAAATATCTGACTTGATTCTTGATTCTATTGAATTTTGAGGGCTGTTGGCGAGCTATTCAATCATTTTATTGGCGCTGTCGTGCTCTTTATTGTCGTAAGTTCTATCTGTTGACCCCATCATAGATACTCTCTCTATCTACAAGTTGCAAATCCAAAAATGTATAACAATTTTAGGTAGAATCGAATTGTTCTCTATAATATTGATATTATATTGTATGTGTAGAGGCATTTAACCGATAATATACTGACTATATATTAAACGTTTATACTCATAAGTCGTATATTGTGTGCTTAAGTATTATATTATTAACAACTAAATTAGGTTTGCGATTACTGGATAATCGACTTAATAGTATGTTTCCAGATCAAATAAAGATAGTCTCTATAACTGCTCTATTAAAAAGTAAACTGTTTGTTAATTGAACAATAGAGCTTGGCGAAAAAATAAAAAACGTAAACCTTTAATTCGTACCCTGAACCCATTTCAAATCTCTCCAAAAGGTATATATATATATATATATATATATAAATATATATATATATATCTTTATCCTTTTGGTGTCACAGCAATCTCCGTCCGTCCATCCACAAATTACAAATTAAATTAAAATTAATTTAAATTACAAATTGAAATTACATATCCCATAATAGAGAACTCAAAGAGAGACCGTAAATGTTACGGTCAACAGCTCTTCGCTGGGTTCACGGTATCTACTAGTCGTGCACTCCCGACTAGATCGCTCTTACTTATTTAACTTTTGTTAATTTGATGTATAGGTGAAAAGTAACGATTAAAGTAAGAAATGTAATTCAGTTGCCGTTGTTCTCCAAATATTAACAAATACATTATGACTTGAAAGACGTACGATTAATCAATTGGCATTTAGTAACTAACACTATTATATTGAATAATATACTAGCTATAACTGATTTGGATGTGTTTTCTATTTATTTAAGTAGAGATAGGTCCGCGTTGGTATAATACAAATATACTATATAACATGCTACAAACTAAATATATATTCATGTTAGTTAGCTAGTAAGTATTTTAACTTGATTTGCGAAAGAAACTAATAAAAGTACACTGAAATGGCTTTTAAATCATAAAGATAAGTTTAGGATTTGAAGGACACTGTTTTCCAGGTCGGAATCGGTATAAAATATTTCATATAAATATTTCAACTCTTTTTCGAACATTTACATTCTTCGTTGTGGTAGCTAGAAAATACTTTTTGACACATACATTATATTAAATACTCAACAGTAATTACACTTTAAGTAACTTTGAGCTTTCACTTTTATTACCTCAATCATACTTACAAAAATTCACTAGTGAACAAATTTTCTTCGTAACAAGGCTGCAAATCAGTTACATAAAAAAAGCAAGGCTGTAAATCATTGAATCCGTGTTTCGTTTGTGTTTTAGTTAGAATTCCACTTGATTGACTTTAATATACTTAAACTTTGATCCATATACTATACGTCGATGTGATCTTTACAAAAATAAATATTTTCAAACTCACTAGTATCAAATATAGAAAAATATTTTGATTTTCGTACTCATATTTTCAAATGTAGCTGGAACTTCGAAAAACATAATTTTGGCAACTCGTCTAGTAAATTAGCAACATTTTTTTTAGTTTCCAGATTGCCATTTACAATTTAAAATTCTAAGACTTTCAAAATATTCATTTCTAACTTTAAGAAATCTCAACATTTTCTAAACTTTGTAGATAATTTCCTCATACTGACGTAATTTTCTCGTTAGATTTGCAGCCTTGTTAAGTCATCCTCTTTTACCCTCTATCAACTCAATCTCTCAACTTAGTTACACTTTTGAAAACAATTTTTAATTGAAATTCAATAGTTCCGTTATCATTTACAATATTTATGGTTATTATTTACTCTCTTTATACTTTTCACACAATTCGTTAACAACCAAATTTACTTTCAATCAACTTTCTATCAATGTTTTGTAATTGTAAAATTGCAGGACTACTTCATCAAATTAATGAGATGGATTTTAAAGTGATAAAACGCTGCAATCGGCATTTGATATTGGTCTTTTAGTAATTAAATAGAAATCGTTTTTCTTTTTCAACTCGATCTGCACGTGTATATATATATTTATATATACAAACTATTGTACGATAGAGTTAAGCCCAGTTATACCTGTAATACTTTAAATATAAACATACATTTTTTTTAGATTTAAAGTGAGCGTGTATCAAAAAATATATACATATATATATATATATATATATATATATATGTATATATATATATATATCTATATATAGTATCTATAGTCACGATTTTAAATTGTTGGCAATTTAGTTAAATGTTATCGTTGTGCATACAACTGTTCCAAATTCAGATTACATTACAGGGTCGATATATACATATAAATAGATATATACATAATTACTGATCAAAATTGTTATTTAATAAGCGAACCTGTGATTTGATTTAATTTGTTGAGGATATTATGCACCAGGCCCTCATAGATAATAAGTATAATAATATTAGACAATTTCTGTATATTATTTGAATTGAACTATACTAGTATTCCCATATTTTCTTTAAACATCTATTTCCGTTCTCATTTTTGATTAGTTCCCCCCATTCATATTGATTTATATCATATCAATTGAGCAGTTCGACCAAATGGTATTTGTTTCAAGCTGATTCATATATAGGATATATGTATTTATTATATGATCCACTTAAGCCTAGATTTGGTTACCAACGTGAATCTGTTTACATCTGTTCCATAATGCCAAATAGAATCATTTTTCTCAAAGATCCCAAGAAATAAAGCCGACATATGAATACTTCTAAACGTATATTAAATATTCATAATATATTTAGATTTTTCGTTATTAATGAAAGTTAACTAATTTTTTCGGATGAAATCCAAAAGATTTAATATGATACCACCAAAACCTATAATAAAATATAAGTTTGAACTGATGTTTCATGGCTGATTGACTTTGTGGAATAAGGGTATATAATCACTTAATAATCATAATTTCAATGCTATAGAATCTCAAATTATGAAGAACAATGAATTTCCAGTTTGGAATCTAGTTCTTACTCAATAATAGAACTGTACTTGAACTCACGTTTAAAACTCCTTTTTTTTTATCACTTTCCGTTCCAATAATTTGTATTTTTTTCCTAACAATTTTTCTTTTTTTTTTTTTTAATTTTTATATTTAGGTACTAAAGAGAAATAACCACCATCAGTCACGCTTGACTTAAAAAAAAAAAAAACACATTTATAATGTAATATTTAGATGTTTTCCTTTTTAGAGAATTAATGAACATTGAAAACTTGTTAATGTCACCTAGTAGAAGTGAAACTGAAGTACAACCAATATTATATTATAGTATCTTATATGTAGAAATTCTAGCTATCAACAAATTAACAATAATTTAATATTTTATTGATTTTGATGTGAATATTATGTACATTCTATATATATTTTATATTTATATGCATATATACAATAATTATTTATAATATACGATTCAGAAAACAGAGCAATTTTCCGTTTGAGAGTCTTAGCTCGTCTATATATGGATTTTATTTTGAGAGCTATATAAAAAGCATGTTTTTTCCGAGGGACTAAAATGTGTGAAAAATATCAGTTGCGCATTGATCTATGATAGATGTAGTTAAAAATTATAAATTAAAAACAAGACAAACTCTAGTTCAAGTTAGTTCCTTGTAAGCTAAGAATTGTTTTTGAAAAAAAAAAAAGAATTAATATCTAAAATTTTAATGTTGTATTAAATAGGGATTTCAAAATTTATTAAAATAAACCAGGCAATTAGGCATAGAGTATTTAGTGAAATTCATTTTATAGTTAAAGTTTCGACTACCTTTTCGTTGTAATTTAAGATATATTATTTATATCATTGACTTGGCTGTTAGAATTAGAGTTTTGAAAACAGAATTATTAAAAAAAAAAAGTAAAAATAAAAATATAAAATTATGTGCAAATTGTATTGTTACACATTCTATAATCTCAGTGAGATGTTTTTCATTTAGATACATAAGTATATTGTACGATATCATCCATGTACTTAGCATATTTGCCAGCTTATCTACAAAGTACATATATAATGCGTTTATATCCTCGAGATCAGTATAAGCGAGAGTTCACACAAATCCCTAAAATCTATTTAGTTTTAAAGGTTTCGATTCAATTCTGATTATCTAATTAATTTCCTGTTTAAATAATATATTTCAAAACTACTTAACATTTCTGTCAGAAGCTACCAACTTTTTAAAACTCGTTCACGGTCAAAAAACTGTTAAATTTAGACGCAAAAATTATTGTTAAAATTAAAGGTTAGTTAAAAAGAAAAGTAATATATTCTGATTGGTGAACGAGTATACAAATATTTATTTTCATTATACATAATACATTGTAGTGTGAACGAAACGCTTTTATTGATTATAAATTATATTAAGGAACATCGTATAAACGGACTATATGTGTAAGGTAAAATTTGATAAATTCATATTTATATTTTTCATAAATGAGTTATGCTGTTTTTGTTGTTTTATTTGCGCTGTCTCTCTCTCTCTCTGTCCCTCCCATTCATTGTTCTCACCATGCAATTTTTATCAACGTATACTAATCGAACCTCTAAAATATAGGACTCGAACGTTAGCCCTCCTGTGGAGAACATAATACAAAACGCGATGTCTGAGCCCGAAGAAGTGCTAGAAGCATAAAATTGCTGGGCTGCAACCACAACAAATTTCAAACATCTAGAGGGAAACAAAGAATGTTCATTAGGCAAACTGTTAAGGTAAGATTAGAGATAATTCTTATCAATCTAAATTCAGAAATTCACAATTTATTACATTTTATCTTTCAGATTCATTTATTGTTCATCTTGCTTTACAAAAAGACTGAACACTTAATGGGTCATTATAAATTTCTTGAGACACTTAGAAGTAACTTGTCATCATGCATCGATGCCGGTCTATCAATAAACTACATTAGATCTAATTTTAAAGCTGAAAGCGTATTCAATGTGTTCGAAAACCAAGTAAAATTTTATGTATTATTCATTTTAGAATCCAAATTTCAATGTACGCCTAATAAAAATTTGTAATAGAATGCTACAGAATTTATTAAATTGAAGTTCCTTATAATTTAAAATAAATATTTATATATGTACATAATGTATGTATTTAGTATAAATAGAAATACGATAACTGGTTGATTGTCAGTTACTACAACAGCAGCAAGCATACAACGGACAAAGCAAATTTCATACATACATACATATGTATTGAACATACATACATGTATAGGTTCTATGCATGTTTTTTTTTTTTTTTTTTTTTTTGCTAACCTACTACATTTACAGTTTTATTAGAATGAGAGAAGAAAACAAACGGATGCTCTGCAGTCATACATATAAAATGTTCAGTTGCCCATTCAATTTGCTTGTTTAGCGAATCAGCATCTAAAAGAAGGGAATCATTATTTTTAGTTGACTGCGAAGATTTCATGTTAACCAAGCTACTTACGAGACATCCGCGTCAATTAACGTTTACTTACATATTTAGGGATCTTCAAAGATAGTAGTTCGATGTACGTACATATGCACATAAACAAATGTAAATTTAAACATACATACATTATTTAAAATTTGTCCACGAAAGAATTTAGTTCTAGATGCCAAAGCTGGCATCGATGCTGCAAAGCATCGATAGCTATTTTATTGAATTTATAATTCGACAATTCGAAGTTATTTAGCTCGCCATTTAGTTAAATAGACATAGAAATATTGGCACGCTGTAAATAACATTCGAATTTGTCATGTTAACAGACGAACGAAGCCGACTTCGACAAAGACTAACCGAACTTCAAGTGTTCTTCGCTTCGAAATTTTCAAGTAAAATTTTGTCTTCTGCTTCATCTGCCTCATTTGTGTTCAAACCTCTGAAGTGTAAGGATGAATAATTTGCCAGCTAACTCAGGACATTCACGTGGACGTGGACGTGGCATTAAGCATAATGAAGATTCGAATCGTGCTCCAGCACCCATGTTGGTATGTAGAAAATTAAACTATACGAAATTTTATACAATCTTTGGAATATAATTTTATACAAGATTGTGGAAATTTGAAGAAATTCTTATGTTAAATTTAACTAAAAAGTTCTAGACTCATCTTTGCATTTTCTTTGGTTTTTTTTTTTTCACGTTAAATCAAGGCCATTTTTTGAATTGTATTTGTATTTGCATTAGTGTAGTTATTTGTATGCATGCGCTTGCATAGGCCATTTTTTGTGTTCATCATGTGTGTGTGTGTGTGTGTGTGTTCATTATGATATACGCGGAATAAGAGATGAAAAGAAATGTGCGATATGAAGAAAATGAAGCAAACGATTCGCGACGTCAAATCGTAACGGATTTTTTTTTGCTTTACATTTTGTGTGTGTATCTTACGCTATTTTTCATGCGCGCGTTGCTTACGATTTTCACGGCAATAGTTTCTTATATTTGTGAATGTCAAGTGTGAATCAATTTTGTGAATTTGATGAATACATACAAATATATATATTTTATTGCACTTTTCAGGGTCAACCTATTCGACAACCATTACGCACCACGTCAGAGTCGAGTGGACAGCAGGATAACAGAAGACCAGCTCAAGGCTCAGGGGGGGCCGAGGGTAAAGTCTTTAATATAAGATATTCGAAAGTAAAATACAATTGACAAATTTGCAATAAAACAGGTGATGCTCGTGGCTCGGTTCGCGGCCGTCGCATAATATCCGACGTGGTTCGTTCTCGACCAACTGGACTGGTTACCAAAAGCGGCTCTACAGGTCGAAAAATAACTGTGCAAACTAACTACTATAAGGTGCAGAAGCCACCCAACTGGACCATTTATCAATATCGCGTTGACTTTGTCCCAGACGTGGACAATACTAGATTGCGTCGTGGTCTGTTGAGTGAACATCGCCAACTTCTGGGTGGCTATATATTCGACGGCACTGTTTTGTTTTGCATTACCAAGTTTAAGGAAATGCCCAACTCACAAAATGTTTTGGAGCTGCAGACTAAAGATCGTTCCGGTGAAATTATATTAATCAAAATCAAGAGTGTGGGCACCGTTGAAGCGGCTGACAGTCAACAATTTCAAGTCCTTAATCTGATTCTAAGACGTGCCATGGAGGGGCTACAGCTACAATTGGTATCCCGTAACTTTTTTGATCCACAGGCAAAGGTAAAATTTAGTCAACTATATATGTATGTGTAAGTGTGAGATGGAAACATAGATATATATTTTTACCCAATAGCCTCCCCTACCTAATAGATTATTTTAAATTGTCAGATTTAAGAGTCAACAAAAAGTGTAGGTAATGTCTGAGACTTCGAGACCTGTCCTTAAAAAAATTATTTTATACTAAGTGTACTTATGAATATATTATATATGTATAATATATATAATCTGATATATTTTTGTTCCATATAAAAGATTGTCTTAGATAAATATCGCGTCGAACTATGGCCCGGCTATACAACATCAATTCGCCAACACGAATCGGACATTCTCTTGTGCACGGAGATCGCGCACAAGGTGATGAGAACAGATAGTTTATATCACGTTCTATCGAAAGCTATTCGCGAAAGCGACGACTATCAAGCGGCTTTCAAGCGTGAAGTAATTGGTAATTAATATGTAGCGAAATCTTATTTAAGACTACTAATAATAGTAATACATCATTTTACTATAGGTGTGATTGTTTTGACCGATTACAATAATAAAACATATCGTGTGGATGATGTGGATTTTCAATCCTCACCCATGTCGAAATTCAGTACCATTGATGGGGATATTACCTATGTGGAGTACTACAAGAAGGTAGAGTTGTATCTATAACTAACTATATTTCAATTAGACTGATTTTGTTTTCTATTCATAAACAACTATCCAGCGCTATAACATCACAATTCGTGATTATAAGCAACCGCTGCTGGTGTCTCATCCCACCGAGAAGAATATTCGTAGTGGTGCTAGCCACTTGATCATGTTGATACCGGAGTTGGCACGTGCTACGGGACTGACTGATGAAATGCGCTCAAACTTCCAGTAATACAATATTGCCTGTCTGTAGCTTTTAGTTATTACATCAAATCGTATAAATTTTAGATTGATGAAAGCCATGGGAGAGCATACGCGACTCATGCCGAATCGTCGTATTGATCGCTTGCGCGTCTTTAATAAACGCTTGCAAGAGTCTAAGCAGAGCCTCGATGTGATGAAGTCCTGGAACATTGAATTGGACAAAGCTTTGGTCGAGATACCCGGACGGGTTTTGCCCTCAGAAAAGATTGTGTTCGGCAATCAGAGACGCTTTTTGTGCGATGCTCGTGCTGATTGGACCTTGGAGCTTCGTAATAATAGCATGTTCAGTCATGTGAACATCAATCGTTGGTATGTAATAACGCCACGCCGTAGTATCCGGGAGACTCAGGAGTTTGTAAAGCTATGCATTCGTGCAGCAAGTGGCATGAAAATGCAAATTGCCGAGCCGAGATAGTACGTATACAACATAAACTACGTAAATAAGTAATGTAAAGTAATAATTACCAATTGTATCTATTGCACAGCGATGAAATGCCAGATGATCGTAATGGCAACTATTCGCAGTCGATTGATAATGCCGTCGCTCAGGATCCACAAATTATTATGCTGGTTCTGAAGTCTAACAACGAGGAGAAGTAAGCGCTTACCCACATAACAGTCAATTGGGGGTATGAACTAAATTAACTAATCATATAAATTTGTCTATAATCAGATATAGCTGCATTAAGAAGCGTACTTGTGTGGATCGTCCAGTACCCTCACAAGTGGTCACACTTCGCACGATTGCTCCGCGTCCCGATCGAGCGAGTGGATTGATGTCTATTGCAACGAAAGTTGTTATCCAAATGAATGCAAAGCTAATGGGCGCTCCTTGGATGATTGAACTGCCATTGCGTGGCCTAATGACTGTTGGCTTCGATGTGTGCCACTCATCGAAGAATAAAAACAAATCCTATGGAGCACTGGTGGCCACAATGGATATGAAGACATCTACTCGTTACTATTCTTCGGTGACGGAGCACATGAAGGGCCAAGAACTGTCCGATCAAATGTCCCTGAAAATGACATGTGCCCTAAAGGCATATCGCGAGCATCATGGTTCCCTACCCGAACGCATATTATTCTTCCGTGATGGTGTCGGTGATGGTCAGCTGTATCAGGTGGTTAATACTGAAGTAAAGTTTCTGAAGGAACAGCTGGATAAGATCTATCGCTCTGCCGGAAGGGAGGAAGGTTGCCGTATGGCTTTTGTTGTGGTCACCAAACGAATTAACACTCGCTATTTTGTCAACATGCGCAATCCGGAACCTGGCACAATTGTTGACGATATAATAACGTTGCCCGAACGCTACGATTTCTTTTTGGTATCGCAGGCAGTGCATCAGGGCACTGTCTCGCCAACTAGCTACAATGTCATACACGACAACATGGGATTGAGTGCGGACAAGCTGCAAATGCTGTCGTATAAGATGACTCACATGTACTACAATTGCTCGGCCACCTGCCGTGTGCCGTCCGTGTGCCAATATGCTCACAAGCTGGCTTTTCTCGTTGCCGAAAGCATTCACCGCTCTCCCTCGTCTGGCCTGGAGAATCAGCTTTACTTTTTATAATACCAATGAACTGACTTATGTAAACTTATTCCGTCTATACAGAAGAGTGTTCCAGGGAAGACATGAGGGACTACTCGTTAAAAAATTACTTTTTAGTTTTTACCATACCTATTAAGCGTATGTATGAAATATTCATATGTATGCGAAATAGTTGACAATTCAAATACATAAATATTCTACCAAATTCGAAAAAGGTGGATACATTTGAAATATATGAGATTGATGCTCAATTCGCGTTATCTAACTATTATCTTTTAACAATTTCTTTCACACTAAGTTGTAATTGAAATGTTTCTAACTGAATAAACTGGATTCCTAATCTAATTGCGTGTTTTGGGTTGTATAAAAAATATTGTAGCATACTTTTGTGAGGCGCGCACACACTGCCCAGCGTGAAGCCGTCCGATTTTACTATTTAAACTACAAAGTGTATGTTGTAAAGTTTACATCAGCGCTTTCTTTTATTAATTAAAACTTCCAATTGAAGCACAATGCGGATTTCATTAAGACTCCACCTTCACAACGGTCGTCTTCTCCGACACATACAGACCGTCCAAGAACTTACGGATATCCTTGTTTTTAACAGTGGTCGATTGCTGGATGAGTGCAGCGGAGCCGGAAACAGACTCGATGTCGTTGCCCTCGACGATGAGCTCATCCTTTTGACCTGTTGAGTTGACAACCGTCACGCCGGGTGCCATCACGACGCGACGAATGTACTTCTCACCCAAGAAGTTACGGATCTCAATAACTGTGTTCTGCTCGGAGGTGACGCAGTTAATGGGGAAATGAGCGTACACAGCACGCATTTTGTACTGGAAGCCGAATGTCACGCCTAAAATTAGAAACATAAAAAGTTACAAATTGATATTCAACCATTCCCATTAATCCTCGCTTTACCCTTGATCATGTTCTCAATGTGGCTGCACACTGTACGTACGGCAGCGAGCTCCTTCTTTGTGCCGAACCATTTCTCGACTTTGAGGGTGCGTTTGTCCGACATGTACATGTCCAGAGCCAGATGCTTGAAGCTACGCTTCAGAGTACCTCTGTTGCCGGTGATCGTGACCACACGCGCCTTCACGGAGGCTTTGATATCCTTGGGGATCTTGACACACTGATTCGAGTTGATCGTTCGCATTTTGGCGACACTGCAAAATGGTAAACAAATGGTTGAATGAGAAACAATTGAACAAATAAATAAATGTATACATTTATTGCAATCTCAGATTGGCGAGTTTGCTTGTACTTAATATATTATACACTTTTAGCTGCTCTATGCGTAAACAAAACAATTCAATCAGCTCAGTTTCATGAGTTTTCAAATTTGCATATGTGATCAAATATATATATATTTAACTAACTAATTAATTTGTCACTCGTTTAAAACACTTAGCGATTGATTAAACATATTCATTTTGTTGATGTTTTAAAATTCATTTTGTTCACAATTTATTAAGAAACTTACACACTGCAGACCGACCGGAAAGAGGCTGGAAAAAGAAAGGAAATATTTGACGTTTCATTTAGGGCTGCCGTATCGACAAAACAATGAGGGATATTTTGAGGGAAATTATTTAATACTGCCAACCCAATTGAATTAGTATTGACCTGAACAGCTGATATGTTAACCTTATGTATTAACACGGATATTTAATTTGCTAACAGCTGATGAATCTTTAAGTTTTGTAAGCACAGCACTTTGTTGTATAGGAATTTAGTGGAATATATAACATTATTGCTGTGTGGATGTTGAATACTTTTAGCAACGAACTGAGGCTTCAGAAATAATAACAGAATGCGATTGTAGAAGCGTGCTGTTAATAACATTTGTTTAACAGAGGAATGAGACAAAAAATTAATGGCGGGAGCTGTATGGCGTGGGCAAATCAGTCTCTTTTCCAACCGGCGTTAGTTTGCGAAATTTTAAGTGGCCAACCGTTTGGACAGAAGGAATATATAATTAATTATATTTAAATACTTTAGATAACGTACGTTCAAAAGTTAACAAATATGAACAACACAGCAGCACCACCAGATGTCCTACAGATTGCGGGCAATATGCTCGAATTCCACGACTTTCGAGACAGACATAAGCCGGAACTTTTAGAGGTAATAGCATACCAATTGAACCAAAAGGGCGCAATCTAATATTATTTTATTACTAAACAGTTGACAGGTATTAGCCAGCATGGAAGAGCAACAATGAGCGGCCTCAACGATTATGATTATCAAGCGCTGGGACAATTGACCTCGGGCGATACACATAACCTACAACAGTTGAGAACGCTCACGAAAAGTGGAATACCTAATGAGGTCCTGGAGCACTTTAAGCGTAAATAGTTTCCACAGTGCAATTATAGTACCATTATTATATAATGTTTATCTTCATTTAGACATCAAATGCCACTGCATAATGGGTTTATTTCCGGCTATTGGACGCGCCTGGCTGACAATAGATTCAGATATATATATATGGACATATGAGCAGACACGAGACGTAGCCTACTACGATGGCCTTATGCACTTAATTCTGAGCGTTGGCTTGATAAAGCCGAAGGCTGGTGTCCTAATCAACGACGTCAAGTATCTGCTATTGTTGACGACGCCCATTGAGGTTATTGTCTTGGGTGTTACATTCGAGGAACAGAAGGATTCCAGAGGATGTACAGTTAAAAGTAGTCGAATGCAGCTATTGAATAAGCCTCTCTTCGTTCTTAGTACTGATAATGTTACTATCAATGTTATCGAGGGCACAAAGGATGGACGCATCTTCTTGGGCGGTCGCGATGGTTGTTTATATGAAATTGATTATCATTCGGAATCGAGTTGGTTTGGTAAGCGGTGCAAGAAGGTTAACCATTCTCAAGGACTGGTCTCCTATATAGTGCCAAGTTTTCTCAAGGTGTTCTCGGTATGTAATGAGAAATCAGGAATCATAAATAAATAAATTTGTTACTAATGATTTGCTTTGCAGGAGGTTGATCCTATTGAGAAAATTGTTATTGACAATCAGCGTAGTTTGCTCTATATTTTAACCGAAAAGAGTTCCATTGAAGCCTGGAGCATAGGCACAAATTTTACGAACGTGAGAAGACTGGGCAGGATTACACAAAATGATATAGCCTGGCAGTCGGGTAACTTGATCAAGTAAGTGGAAAGATTGTAGAAGTGAAAAGAATAATACTAATTATTAATTGTAATCTGCAGAACTGTTGATCCATCTATTTTCAAGAGCATAAAGGCCATTTGTCCGCTCAGCAATGACAATTCCAATTTCCTGCACCTGGTTGCCGTCACGCAATGCGGCGTGCGTCTATATTTCTCTACAACACGCCTAAATGTCCAACAGCAACATTTGAATCAGGGGACGGAGAACTGTGTCGTGGCCAATAATCAAAATAATGCGTTGCCAGCGATACAAGGAGAAAAAGAGGCACCAAGAGGACTTTATTTATTACATGTTCGGCTGCCACCTGGTTATACGCCGAATGCCACAACCAATAAGCCGAAGCAAGTTCATGCTGCATATTACAGCGAGGACACAATGCTAATGATTACCACACAGCAGCAGGAGCAGGACTTACTCTGGTCAATTAGCTCTGCGCCGTTTACCAATTTCTCATACCTCATTGAGTCAACAGCTTTGGAGAATCTGGATGGCATCGTTTGGAGCATCGCAGAAGTCAATGATGAGATTCTAGATAACACAAATTCCATACTATATAATGCGCGCACGTCGCGGAGAGTCATTTTGCTTACCAATCAAGGTACACACATTGTAGAGTTGATGAAGTCTGCCCATATTCTTCAGCAGTTGCTGATATCCTGCAAGGGTCCACACAATGAGGCTGTGAAAATGTTCTTTCAAACGCAGAATGAGCGAGAGGCTTGCTTTACAGCGTTGTTGTTGGCCACCTCGGAACTGTTACGTGGCAGTGATATTGCTCTGTGGGCCACTCAAGCATTTATGTTGTACGGCGGAGAACCTTGCTATCAACACTATCTAAATTCCACCAATCGCAATTTGCATAATAGCAGCATCAACACCAACCCTGGTCTACCAGTCAGAGATCGATTACCGCCTATGTTCATGTCTACACCTATGCCAAACGCAGCAAATATAGCCGCAATGACTAGTCCATACAATCAGCCAATTAGCCCAAGTAAGTGAACATTATAGATATAATCAAATAAGTGTGATATCGCAGTGCTCAGTATATCAGTTGTGCAAGTGGACCTAGTCATCTAGATAACTTAACTTTTATTTACAGTTTCAGCGGCTCAAACTACACAGCAGCAGCAACATTTTACACAGAAGCAAACACAACCCACGATGTCCAGCAATGAGAATGCTCCAATTATATATTCAGCAAAACATGATGGTCTCTTTTTGTACGTGTCGCGAATGCTGCGCTCCATTTGGCAAACACATTGTGTTGATGAGAATCTGTGCTCGAAGATAAATCATGTCGATTGTTCGATGATATTATCGGAGTTGAGTGCCTTGCGGCTCTTTCTGGACAAGCATTCAGTCCATGATCTTTCAGGTAAACCAAGTGCTAAACTTTGATCCTAACTAACGTCCGTCTATAATAGTCGATTATTATTATTGACAGTAACAAGACGAATGCCATACGACAGTCATTTGGGTAGATCGAGTGCTGTTCTGATGAACAGCACTCAAATGCCGCTAAACGAACACAGAAACCTTACGGAGCAGGCACAAGTTGAGGAGAAACGTTCGCTGTCCGCTCTAAATCAGTTTATCAGTAAGTTACGAGATAGCTTTGATGAAACAGCTCTAATATTTGTCACAATTGTTTGTAGAACATGCCTGCGAGGTAATGTCGCTGTGGAGCATCCTCATTGAGCATCAATTTCAATTGCTTTGCCAACAATTGTCGCCGGAGCATCAGAAAATGTTAAGGTGCTGCACATTCCGGGATCTGCTGATAGCTCGTTCTGAGGTGTGCGCTTTTCTAATCATTGCGCTTATCAATCTATATCTGAAAGACAAAGCCGATGTTGCAGAGGTATCGGACACCTTGCGCAAGCTATGCCCGAATCTCTACAGGCACGAGGACGAGGTGACCTATAAGGCCACCGAAATACTGATGAGCGCCAAGAGCTGTAAGTCAGCATCGGACAAGCAACAAAAACTGGGCGCAACATTGAAAATGTGCTTAGAGGCCGCGCCTACTCTGCCACTGCATAGCATATGCCAGCAATTCATTGCGGTTGATTTCTTTGAGGGAGTCATTGAGCTGGCTGCCACATGTGCATCAAAAATGGATCCAGAGGAAATAGGTATTCATTATTACAATAACAATGAGCCAGCTGAGGATCATGAGGGCTATGCATGCTATGTGATACGGTAAACATGAATGAGATATAATTAATGATCTACAATCAAGCTAAATAGTATATATTGAACTTTTCTTACAGTATGAATTATTACAAGGAGGTGCAAAATATGCTTGACTATGCCTACAACACGGTTCGCACCAGCAAATGCGATCAGGATCGAAGTCAACTATTTCAGCAAAATTACGAAGAAATTCAGGATGAAAATGATATGGAAAACCGATCGAAACAAATTATTCAAAAGATCACAAGCCAGTCACTTCGAAAGAAAGATCCACTAATGCATGTTGCGATCTATGAGTGGCTGCTCGCCCACGAAATGAACAGCGAATTATTGGATTTGACTGAGCCCTCATTGGGCGAATTCCTACGACGCAGTGTTAGTCGCAATCCTGAAAATGTTAAACTTATAGACTTGCTGTGGAAGTATTACGAGAAGAATGGGCATCATCATCAAGCAGCGAAGATTCTCGATAACCTGGCCATGACGAGGACTGAGAACATATCTTTGGATGTACGAATCGATTACTTGGTACGGGCCGTCATGTGTATGCGGAATGAAACGGTGGGCTCGTCGGTGACCAATGGCATATTTTTGAAGGAGCTGGAGGATAAGGTCAGCAAGCTCTATTTCAAATACATATTCGAATATAAATATATCTATTCTATATCTACATATCTAGTTGGAAATTGCGCGTGTTCAAAAATCTGTGCTTGCTGCGATGTCCGCGCTTTTACCTACAAACGAAGCTGCCCGGCAGGCCGTGAAGGATTTGAATATTGCACTCTACGATATCACCCAATTGTATCAGAACTTTGCTGATCCATTCAATCTATGGGAGTGCCAGCTGTATATTCTCAATTGCTCAAATCACAATGATCCCTTGCTCATTGAGTCCGTATGGGGCAATATAATCAATAGCGCCATCGAAGGTCCTGGTACAGCACAGGAGCGAAGTGTAAAATTGTTTACGAAAATTGAACTTTTGGTTCGAGAGTTTGGTGAATCTGGTCCGTGTTTTCCATTTGCTTTCCTCATAAGGGAGCTAGAGATAAAAGCCTGCCAACTCAATTTGCCTGAGGGAACGGTGCCCGAAAAGCTATTCGCCATGAAGCTGGACATCGAACTACTTCTAGAATATTACTCCAGGTAACGCAACGATGGACGATGTGATTCATACGCACAGATTTGCTTATGTTTTCCTTTCTCTAGAATGATTTCCATGAATGAGCGTATTTGGGCAAACGAAGGCAACGAGTGGCACCTGATACAGTCGGCCATACGAGTGGTTACTCTGTTGGCTGATAATGCCCAAACTATTTGGTACCGATCGAAGTAAGAATCATGCGAAAATAATTTTTAAAAATAATTAATATATTGATTGTTGATTGTAGGCGACGGATATTGGGCAAGGCACAGGACATAGTCGCAGCTTGCTTGAACATTTGCTATCAGAAGCCGGACACCAACCGCCTGCAGCACTCCCTCAAGGAGCTTCAATGCCGCTTGCAACGGCTATTAGGATAATGTCCTTGACAGTAGTTATTTTCAAATTATATATATAAGAAGAAATAGGTATAAAACTTTGTATTCGTTATTTATTTAATGTCTAACAAAAAACTAAGAAACGAAACTATGTTGTGTCCATCATCTTGAGGTGGGCTTCCGTAAGTATACATTTGGTCATGTGGCATGAACAGGGAACGGGATGTTCTTCTACATTCGGGTCGAGCAGCTCGACTTCTAAATTATATTTTCTCAGATTATTTGCGCTGCGTTTCATTATGATTTGAAAGGCCACTGGAGATTTCTCTTCTAGGATTTCACAATTTTCTTCCGGGAGCACAACGACGCACTGCTTCCAATGGGTTTCAGGGGCAAACGGCGATGTGGTAAGCACAACAGATTCTTCACCAGGGAACCGCACTTCGAACCATATGCAGAAGCCCTGATGCTTACCCGTAATTTGTGTGGCGACGACTTCTTTGAAGCATATTTCGTCCAGCTCGTGGACGCTAACATCGAGTAGACTCATCCAATGAAACACAATTCCTTCGTGTAGCAAATCTTTTGGAGTTAGTTGTGTAATTTCTGGTCTTGTTGATTTTTGTAAACGCAATTTGCTAGCGAACTTTTCCATGTTGACTCCATCAACGTTTTGCCAATAGTCATACAGGGATGGGACAGAGCATGGAGCCACAAATATCGTACACTCATTGGGAAACAAAAGTCCATTTGGCGTTAGGAAATTATCTCTGGCAAAAAGCACGGAGTCCAACATGCCTTCGTGCAATAGATAAAATCCCATCCACTCTGAGACAATAATATCCACTCTTTCAGCTGTACTGGGCAGCACGAAATCCTCGATCTGGGAATGTATTACTTTGACAATGTTTGTCAGACCATTTTCTTCAATGAGGTCCAATGCTACTTTAGTGGCCATATTGGAGGCTTCTATAGCATAAACCAATCGGGCGCCGGCTTGCGCACAGAACGCAGAAAGTATTCCCGTACCAGCGCCTACATCCATCACAATTTTATCCTTAAACAAATGCTTATTTTTCATAATGGCATTATAATAAGCTTCTTGTCGTGGTCGATCTCTTAACATGAGCTCGTGCACCTGTAAGGATGTGAATGAGTTATAATAAATATAGCTAATTGTGTGGTGCGTCTAAAGGATTACCTCTAAATTTTCATATTCCGTAAAATATGTATTCATTGTTAGAGCACTTATTTATTTTTGTAAAATAAAACAATAAATACACCGCAAACAGAGCTTTATAGGTTAAATAGAATGACAGCAGATCTGTCATTTAACATAGCGGACTTTTTGACATGTTGAGATAGGCTCAGCTGTTTACTAACAGTGATCAAAAATGTAATCACTGTTAGAAGACTTAGCTGTGTTTGGCCACCAGATTCTTAATTTAATTAATGAAAGTGTTGATATAAACATAGTGGGTTGATGGAAATTGAGTAGTATTTGCCAATACCATTTATTTTTGTAAATTGAAAACTTGGAAAATAAAGTTAAAGTTATTTAACACGAAGGTATAGGCGGTCAATAACTGCCTATAAAAAGGATTGGAACAATCCAGTTAGAATTTTGAAGATATAATTTGCCGCTCAGCTCGATTTCTCTTATTTATTATAGATAACATTGTCAAAATTGTCTCATTTTCATACAAATTTAAACGCGCGCGTACCATTTCCTGTTACACTGTTAACTTAATAGATTACATTGCATAACCTATTATTAATTACTCGATTGTGAGTAAAAAATTATACTAATATAAGAACATTGGAAGATATTATTTATCGACTAGTTTTGCAAATATACAATTGAATCATTTACAATAATAGTTCGCTGTTAGTAACATAAAATGCTAAGATGTCATATGTTTCAAAATCAAAAAGGAACTAAATGAACGAACTGGTTGAAGGAACTGTAACTTATTTCGTTAGTCGGCCACGTAAAATCTATAGTAAACAACTGTTTGGCCCCAATAATTAGAATTTTTATTTCTTATGTTTACATTTAAAAATAATTCCAAATGGAAATGAGTAAATTAGATATAAGCGAAATGATTCGCAACTTAGACATAAGTACAACCGAAAAAGTGGATGAAAGCCTCAAACGTATTGCTGAAAGAGAAGTATGTAATATTCCGATTTTCCAATTTAACCATTATAAAGGAAATTTATTTTTTGTAGGCAGATGTGAATGCCAAACTTGAAGGTGCATTGTCCAAGCAATGCCAGATCGACTCAAAATTGAGCGGCATCGGTCGAGCCATGACCACATTGTATACCGTTGAGAGCGATTCCAACAAGCTCAACATGCAAATCGTAAACACAGCTAAACTTGCTGAATCCGTCAGCGCTAAGGTGCGTCGGTTGGATCTCGCTAGATGTCGTGCCTCCGAGTGCCAGCAGCGGGTACACGATCTGATTGACTTGCAGCTGTGTAGCCAGGGCGTAGTGAAGGCCATTAGTGAAGAGGATTATGAGAAGGGAGCGGGACATATCGCTCGCTTTCTGGCAATGGATCAACAGCTTTTGCAACGCACAGCGGATGATGTCCAGGGTTCAATTACATCAGTAAGTGATGCTGTGCACACACTGGAGGAAGCCACTGAAAAGATAAGAGAATTGATTTCCAAGCGCTTTGATGAGGCTGTCCAACAAGATGATTTGGCCTCCGTGGAAAGATTTTTCAAGATATTTCCATTGGTTGGTTGCCACAAGATCGGCATTGAGAAGTTCTGTGGCTACATTTGCCAAAAACTGTCGGCAAAGGCCCAGAAAGAGCTACGTAATACTCAAGATATTGCAAAAGCCGAACGTCGCCTCCATTTGGCCTACGCCGATCGCTTGACTGCGATTTTGGAAAACTTCGCACGCGTTGTTGAAGTCAATCAACCGATTATAGAAGCGTTTTATGGTCAAGAGTAAGTCCACAATGTTTGCAATTGAAATTTGTAATCTCCAAATTTTCTATGTCCCATACAGATCTAAATCGTTGATTAACATGGTGACCATCTTGCAAAGAGAGTGTGATCTTGAAGTTAAGAACTTGCTGTTGGAATTCAACAAAAATCGCCAAATTCAGTATCGCATTAAGCAGGTCAACGATAGCTCTCAACGTCCTAACAGCTCGAGCATTGCAAACAGTAGTATGCAGTCCTTGGGACACTATAGAAAGCCTTCGGGTGGCTCTATAGATAAGTTAAACCCCAAGGACATAGATGCTATTATAGCCGAAATTACCGTGATGCACTCAAGAATAGAGTTATACTTTCGATTTAATCGTCGCCGTTTGCAGGTAATATTTATTTAGCAAAGCTAATCGATATCAATAAAGTAAATTAAAACAAAAAAAATCTATTAACAGGCTAATGCTGAAACATGCTTGCAAGATAAAGAAGCACAAAACTTGATACTAAAGGAATACGAACGGGTTGTGAAGCATTGTGACTTGAGTCGCCACATGCAAGAAATTCTCAGCACATACTTATTATTTGAGAGGTAAATATTTAAATATTCATCGCTGAACTCCACAATAATGTTTAATTTACTAGGTATTTTATGGAAGAAAGCGTTATGAAAGCAATTGGACTGGACACTTACGAAGTTGGTCAGCAATGCTCGTCCATGGTAGATGATGTCTTCTTTATATTGCGTAAATCGATACGACGTGCCTTGACAACCCAATCGATCAATGGCACATGTGCTGTGATCAACAATGTTGCATCCTGTCTTGATGGTGATTTCGTGTCTGCTTTAAAAGCACCTCTAAAAAATGGTTATCCTTCGGGCTACATTGATCTGGCACAGGCTTACAATGCAATACAAACGAGCTTGCAGCAGGGCAAGCTGCATTCCAGTGACGCAGATCGTGTTCGAACAAATTTCATCGTACAGTTGAACAATGCTGACATGTCAACGGAATATATTGAAACACTATGGCAGACAATGGAGCAGGAGATAGCCGGCACATTCCCTAATATATCCCAACAGAGAGGCAGTTATTAGACAGTTGCTTGACTGAGCTTAAAGCCATTCGCGATGCATTGAAGGCAACCGTCGACTTTGGCATACAGCAACTTCGCTCCAGTGCGATAAGGCCCCGTTTAAATCCCTGGGTGGATGAATTCCTTAATTATAGCCACCATCTAACAGAGGTAACTTTATATATATAACTATCTAAGGTAATACGATCGTACTCATTTGAGGAATTATCCATATAGGAGGAACTTTCCGCTTACGAGGCTGGAGAAACTTTTGTTCAGTATTTCATTGTGCAATTAGATGGGCTACTAAATTCGTTTAAAAATGCGTTAAGTCCACGTAATTATGACGCGCTTGTCAGTATTTTAGCTTCTGAAGTGACCAACCGCTTGGAACGCGCGATTAAGAAAAGCACATTTAATCGGGTAATATTTATTTATTATGTTTAGCTGATATATTTATATAATAAATCGTGTCAATTTGTAGCTCGGCGGACTTGTTCTCGACCAGGAAGTACGAGCCCTTGGAGCATATCTTACGGGCGCAACTTCTTGGTCAGTGCGTGATAAAATGACACGTCTGTCGCAAATTGCCACACTTTTGAATTTGGATAAAGTTTCAGAATTGGCTGAATATTGGAATCCTGAAAATAATAGCGACATGCCATCTTGGCGACTGACACCTAATGAAGTGCGTACCATTCTGACATTGAGGTAAATTTAGATATTTCGATACTTTCACATAACAGATTATTAATTCTAGTTTACTTTGCAGAAGTGATTTTCGTATGGAGGATATTAAACGTTTGCAACTTTAAGTTGAAAGCGTTTCTGTTTTTTTTTTTAATTTTTAAAATTTTTACAAATTTTACAAATTTTTTTTATGATGCAGCGATTTCATTTTTCTTTGAACTAAACCAACGATTGAAATCCAATCTTAATAAGAGCTGCGAAAGTGCACCAAAACTGGATGCACTCTTAATGTTAACCAATAATTTTATTAATCCAGAGATGGCAACGTTAAATCTATATTTAAAAAAAAAGAATAATATTTATATATATATAAATATGTATATTAACGCATGATAACATTGCACCACTTACCTATCCTCGAGCCTATCGACATCATTTAAATTGTCTTCATTAACTACACAAAATTTCTCACACAAGCTAAATATTTCGAGGATGGTTCCATAAATCGGATATTGAGAATGACGTGCTGGCTGTGAAATATTTATCTTTTTATCCGTCTCATCTGTCAGCAGAAAACACTGTGAGAGTACATTGGCCAGAAATACCGAATGGGCTCTTTGAATTTCTTCGAAATCGGCTTTACTGGCAATCACATTCATGAGCATACTGAACTGACCTACAATTTTAAAATAATATTTCAATTTCAATATAAATATCCAAAAAGGGCTTTTTTTATGCTTACATTCAAGTACATCAACCTGTATGTAATACTGTAAGTTGTCCAAAAAAAACATTAAATGATTCCGAAAACTTATTATCTTTAGATCGACTGGATTTTCTGTTTTCGCTGCCCATTTGTGACGAGCCCAAACAAGTTGGAGATCGTACTGCAATTTTCGAACAGTCAATAGAAAACGAAACACAGTATTGTAACGTTCCACAGTCGTCGGTGAAAACAAAAGGTTCAATGGCCACTTATATATGTACTTGAGATGAAGATTCTGGAACATAGCGAATTCGCAACTCTCCTCTAAGTCGATGGTCGTTTTCTGAACACTCAATGAGAAATTCTCCAAGTCATCAGCAGTTGCCATTACGTTTGCTGCAATCTATACAAAATAATAATTGTTTTATATTCGAATATATTAATTAATAATAATTAAAATTCAGGTATTCGTACCTCAAAAGCTTTGGTGTAGCTTTTGTTATTTAGTTCTGCAAAATTTTCGGAACTCTCGTATAGTTGACGAAAGAATTCCAAATAAAATTCCCCTCGTCCCAACAGGTAAAAGTCTTTGATTAGACCCAATTGGCGATCCAAGTCATCTTCAATAACTGCTATTTCCGACAAACGTTGGCTAACGTATTTCTTGATTTGGTTGATCACATTTTCCAATTGAAATACATCAATCTTATCATCTTGATTTATGTCCTCAATCATTTTACAAAACATTCCCTCTTTGCCGTTCCACAGCTCACTGATTTCATCAGAGAATGATCCCTGCGTTTTACTCATCCACGAATCAGCTTTGTGTTTACTTCGATCCAACTTGAAAACGAGTACCGTCTGCCCGACAAATAATATCTTTTCAGCTAAAACGGCCGACACAAAGCTTGGCAATTGACTAAATTTTATCTCATATTGCCATATCTCCTCCTCGCTCAATAAACTCTGCAAAGTAAATTGCGCAATATTGTTATAGATGATATTTTAAATTGCTACTTTTTTACCGATTGACTATGGTTGGTTGTGCAAGACTTATCACAGGAATTCTTGGCAACGCCTTCGTTTGTTCTGTAAATTATGAAGAACTCGGAGTATTCATCATCAATAATGCCAAACAGGAGCCAGTGCGTCAGGTGCGACAGAAAGGCTAACTTTACGGGTCTTGAGACCCTTCAAAAATATAATGATAATAAAATTAGTTAATCAATTAATTAATTATTGAGTGAATCTTACTTGTTGATAATTTTCTTCAACCGAATATCTCCGTGATCATAGGACGTATGCAGATTTTCTAGCAGCTGACAGCCATTTAGTTTCTGAATGGAAAACATTCAGGATTATCTAATTCGAATAGGTTACCATTTCATCGCTTACCTGTACTCTAGCATCGTTAATTAGTTTACGCAAAAACAGTATGATAGGAAGATGTAGCTCCAGAGTATTGTAAATATATGATAACGAATTGGTTTTGACTTGATCGGTTAGAGATTCCAAATTTGCCGTTTCCTCATAATAATCTTCGAGTGCACTCTCGATGCCTTTGGCTAAATTCTTAAGGTAATAGCCCGACGAGAACTCTAAATAATATGCAATACTATATTAAATGAAGCGGTAAATAACAAACGCTTCTGCTTACCTTTTGCATCAGGGAACTCCGAAATGTCATGTTGGCTGACGCCTCCAAAGAACTTTGCGAAACGTACAACTTCACTTAGGCTGCTTAAGATGCCAATAATTTCCTCAAAAACGGCTTTCTCACAAGGATGCATGAATTCTTCAACCACATTTGTTGCCTAAAAATTAAATACTATAACTGCACATATGCAAATGTTAGCCTGTCGTACTCACAAGAAAACTTTTAATGCCTATTCCTTTGCGACTTAAGCTCAAGCAGGATAGTAAAATATCATGGATCATGTTAAATAGCTTGAGTATAGATGCACAGAAGTTTATTGTATACTATTAAAACTCCCGGTGCTAGTTGGTTAATGTTTATTTTGACTTTTGTGTGAATGGCAATTATCAAGAGAATGTATGCGGGTCATTGATATTAACTATCGAGAACTCACAAGCAGTCACGTGTAATCGAGAGCCACTATCGATTAATTCAAATTAAAATGCATATCAGCTGTTAATTTTTAAATTTGTTGACGAAAAAATTTGATACTGTGGTTACATTACTTTATTAATTTTTGTATATACATGACTGTATTTATGTTTATAATGCTATGAATAGCCTATAATCTTGTTTATAGTACTTATTTGTATTCAGTTGTATGATTATATAATATGCCTTTTTCGGCCTTAGGTGACCTCGTTGGCTAATTGTTTGTTTTAACTTTCTAAGTTTAGTTAATTATCCTACAGGACATTAGGCTCTAGCCTAAGCTTATTCGATTACATTGTAAGGCAGGGAAATCATATGCATAAATAAAATAAGTGCACCTCATCTTATCCATATATGCAGGTATACATGAGCCTATAAATTTTCCTTTCTGCTTTTATAGTTGTCAAATTTTATTGTCTTTCGGTGCGACACCCTGGCCATAGAGACGCAATAAATAATGTTCAAGTGTCGTCCAGCAGCTAGATAAGCTGCCCAAAAATGTTAACAAATATGTCTTTTATGGAGTGCTTTTATTTTGCACCTTTGTTGTCCACGCTGTAGCTTAAGCTATGCAAAAGGGCAAACCGAAACACCTCTCTAACGTTTTCTTTGCACCAAGTCTGTTGCCTGTTAGCAAAATCGCTGACATAGGAAAACTGTGGTAAAAAGAGAACAAGAGGCTGTCTCTATGGAATATGTATAAATATTCTTGTTGGTTTTATATGAACTTAATTAAATTCTTCGTTGCATATATGAAGAGTACATAAACGAAATAAAATACATATTAAATAAATTGATAAATTTAAAATTTAAAAGTAATTTCGACCGACTCAACCAACCAATATATATATATGTATATATACATATGTACATGTAGATTTTACCGCAAAGAAACTTGTTTAATTTCGAGCACAGCAAAAGCATATGTACTTTTTATTTTATTTTAATTACACTTTTGTTAAATAATTCAGGAACTTGAGCGAACCCGTAAGTGCATTAGATGGTCCTACCCCTTCCGGCCGTAGCTATTTGGACCCCTTTGGCTTATTTGCAATTGGGATGGGAGTTTTGGTGCAGACCAGCTGAATTTCGAATTTATTGCATTTTATTTAGCAACATGCATTATTAATTTTACTGCTACGTTAATTAACTTTAATTTTGTTACTGCTGCAGTCATGGACGAGACCCCAATGAAAGTTCTTTTGCCAATAAAGTTTTCACTGCTCGCAGAGTTTTCTAAAATGCAAAATGCAAAATGAAACTGCGCAACTCTGGACTTGGCCCCACATTAATGTTAGCGCAGAAAGTTATATTTCGTATGTGCATTATTTCTCGAGTTGATTAACTTCTCAAACGAGTTAACCCTTTGTATTTTATGAAAAAACTTTCGAAACAGAGCAAACCTCACTTATTATAGTATATCTATTTGGCATAAAGAGTTTTTATCAAGTACAATTTTTAAATAAAAATAATTTAAAGTAATAAAAATGAAATCATATTTGCTGATTAATAATAATAATAATAATAATAAAATTATTATTATTATAATTATGAATAATAATAATAATAATATTATTATTATAATAATATTATTATTATTATTATTATTCACTTGATTATTCGAAAAAAATACATATATAAATTTTCACATCAAGTCGGTTCAAAAATGGAGTTATATATAAAACTTAAGTCAAATTATTGTCCCAAAATAAAAATAGCATAAAAATGATGTCTTTATCTAAAAAAGTTCATATAAATAGCAAAAACTAAATATATTCTGATTATATATTAATAGTATTTATCTGATTATATTGCACATTGTTCGACATCAAGTCTGGTCAATAATGGAATCCGATTTTCTCCACAATAAATATGAAAATATATGTCGACTATATATATTCATGAGATAAAAGAGTAATATTTATAGTGAAAAAGTAAACACAATATTTAAGCATTTTTCTAAGAAACATTTGTAAAATTTATTGATAATAATAATCATATGTATAAGTATTGCACTTACAGTATAATGTACTTTATATAAAATTATCTATTTCAATTTCTTTATATATGTATTTTATGTTTAGATCGTTCTCTGTCGTCTTCAATAGGCATTTGTATACTGAAGTGCGGCACGAGTTTGATTTAAATATGCTTTCTTTACTTTTGTTCTTAACCTAATGGGTTCTTAGGCTCTTAAGATGGTGATTGGAGCCTGCTGTTAACGAATCTCCACTCTGGTTTTACGATTCTCCTCAGTAATGAATTTACTTATGCCTCGATATAGCTACGAGTGTGAGTGTTAAGAAAACTTGAAATAGTATTGCATGTCTTTTCAGCTCTTATGTGTATACATAGTTTGATTAGTTTGTTGTAGATTTGTTGTTGGTTTTAATTTTGGTTGATATATAGTACATCTAATTTTCTAATACCAATAAAATTGACTATGAGGAAAACATCTAAAGCAAATAAGGGATTACGTGCCATTGCATCTATGTATGTGTATGTATATACGTGTAGATGTGTATATATGTATGTGTTTACCAATTTGAAAGGCACATTTTTCTTAAATATGATATTAAGTATATCTGTGAACAGTTAACATACATGTATGTATATATATTTGGTCAGTTTGGTTCATCAAAGATTGGTCATTGTTTATTGCACTGTTGTTCATTTGGTTCGTCATTTCATTCGTCTTGTGTTGATTTGTGATACTTGAGAACTAAGGCATATTATAAATAGAACTACGAATACGACCGACTTAGATTTGGAGAATTCATTCAATTTATAGCTTTCTCTGAGTTGAACTCGCAGTCCTCCCAATCGGCCAGCGCCCAGCTCGGCAGCTCAGTTTCGTACTCCCAACCAGGACCCTAAATAGAAAATATGTTGTAGTCCGAGATCGAATCGTTAAAGTCTATTCACACATACCTTATACTTCCAGGCGTGCAAATACATAACCAGATCCTTGGGCTTGGGGTCTCGATAGTGCACCTTGCACTCATAGCAGTGCTTGTCAATGACCACTTTATCGGAGGCCACGGCCAGATCCGTGGGTGCTTCATTCTGGACTGGAAGCTCGCTGGCTGCATCAGCTTTAGGCGCGAACACTGGACTGCTATTCGTGGAGTGCAGCTGCTTGATGGCCTCCGTGCTCGCTTGGTTCTCCAAGCATGGCGGGGTTGTCTCCCTTGAGTTGGCGCCCACGTCATCATCGCTGTGGTGCACGGCTGACGAATTGAATATTCATAATGATATATTTAATTCAGTTGAGTCCGAGCTGTTGTTCTCTTACCAAACGTTTGATCGCTGCTCAGGCTTTCCAGATCCGTTTCATCCTTCGTGTTCTTAAACAATGATATGTCCGAGTCACAGTCAATGCCCAACCAATTTTCCGCATTGTGTATATTAATGAGATCCCGAATGAGTTCGTCGTCCGTCTTGCCGCCAATGTCTCCAGCGCGTCCCTTGAGGGGTCCGAACACCTCATGGTTATACAAGGGATCGTTAAGTATAGGAAAGCCTTTGGGAATGGAAGCATTTAGTATCTTTAGCTAGACCAATCAGAATTAGCAGCTCTACCTAAAAACTGCAAGTGAACACGTATTTGGTGCATTCGTCCTGTGAGTGGTTTGCAGAGCACCACGCTGGTTCTTCCATTTTGTGATAGCTTCTGGAAGGTTGTGGTGCAGTCCTTGCCCTTCTGCGAGACCTTACATACGCCTATCTTATAGCTGACCACCTCGATGGGCTCCTTGCACTCCACGACTCCACTGAAAATTTCAATTTACAATTCATTATCGACCTTCAAGGACCTGGATGTGGACATGGACAAGCCTACTCACTCGGGAAAAATGCCCTCCACTCGACAGATGTATTCCTTCTCCACTTGCCTATTGCGTATCTGCTGCTCCATCTGGCGCGCCTTCTTCGGACTGCGGCCGAACAACAGCAGCCCGGACGTCAGCCGATCCAGCCGATGAATTGTGCGTAGATTCTTCAGATTGAATTCCTTGGCAAGTATAAAGACTACAGTATTATGTCTGTATCGCCCGCATGGATGCACCTAGTGAGAATAGTCTTTCGTTAGTATTACGCCAACTAGTAATTGTATTAGGTTCTTGTGTTAGTCGTAAAACTGATGACGGATCTAGCTTAATTTATTGTTATCTAGATTCATAGATTCAAAGAAATGCATAATCAATTGTAATATGGCAGTCGTTTAAGCCACTTACTGGTATAGAGGCTGGCTTATTAACAACCACAATGTCCTCATCCATATGCACTATTGTGATTGGTTGGCAAGTGACGGGTACTTCGTGTCTGCAAAGATATATTCATGAGTGCGCACATTTAGTTAGATGTATGTAACCATTCAGTGCTTTCAATGCAACTACTATTCGCGTCCCCTTAAACTAAGTCTTATAAATGAGGAACAAATAAGGCTGGCATATGGGGAAAACTCAACTAGTGGGTATACTATAGTTTTAGATATAAATAAGTAACGAATTAATTACAAGTTTTTTGCATTATTATTTACTGTTAAATGAAACGTCAACACAGTCTGATGAAATTCATTAACCAAGAGCTACAATATACTTTAGTTAATGGTTGTAAAGTAATATGTAATATGTACATATAAGAATGCGAGAGGGATATGGCCATAGTTTATTTAGGTTTCAATATACATAGTCTAATTCTAGGTAAGTAAATGCCAGAGATCTAGAATATGAGAGATTAAGAACCGTTTAAACGATTTTTATATTACTGAATACGGACCGAATAGTCATTATTAAGTTTTCTGACGGGATCAACTTGAATATAACGAGTATTCATGTCAAGGTATGCATAATAGGTCTTCAAAGTATATTTTGTATATAATTAAGAATTCAACAAAAGCGAAGTAGCTGCCCTGGAAGTTCTCCCTCTCCCTCTCTTAATCACTCAATTATGCTGCTCTTTCGACAAGCCTTAATTTGGAAGGTAGAAGTAAACTTCTTTAATACTCATTCATTAAAGTAAAACAGGTATATTGATTTTTTGCTGTCCGTCCGTCAGTCTATCTGTCTGTTCGTAAGTATATATCGTAGATAGCCCTATCTGATAATTACATTAAGAATTTCCCGATATACTCAACAGGGACTTGGATAATCTGCAAATGATATTTTCGGTATCGTCGAAATTTTATATTGTTTATGTAACCTTTCGTTTCTTTTTTTGCTATGTTTATTTTCAAACACTTATTATGACGTCAAGCAAATTTCGTTGTGTACTCAATCCGGGCAAGGGTGAATGAGTTTTAATTTTTGTTAAATATGCTGTGAGTCATTTACTTTTAGATAGCCCAGGAGGCAAGGTCGTGTACTGTGTGTACTTGCAAATAAGCTAGTATGTTTTCTAGTCAGTTTACTCGTTTCGTGTGAGATTTCTTCAATTTCGATTTTCAATGTTGGTTACTTAATTTAATAAAATGTGTTTATGCTTGTTCTAAGTATAGTATAAGCTATATTTAATATACATATATCTGCCTAACGCGTCTCTTTCTATACACAATATTAGTACAGGGTATATCTTTCTTCAGTCTACTGGGATGCAACACCAGGAATTCTTTTTGTTTCTTCTTGCAAAATAACCACGTTAAGAAATCGGCAAACAAACTTGGCACGATCAACTTTTGGATCTGTGCTGCATTTTTGCTACCATTTTATGTGCAATACATAGTTGGGCAAATGGTTGGCTAGACATACATATATATTTATATTAATATATATATACACATATACATATATACATTATACAAGTACAAGTTGAGAATGCATGCAGTCGATAGAGTAAGCAATTTATACGATGATCAACATCAAATTTGCTTAGTTGTTGTTTTAGAAGCAAGTCGAGTAAAGTAAAGAAAACTTCAATAGATTGATGACAATGAAGTTATTTGATTATTTGGCATTTCATATGCCCATATTGAGACAACACTTTACAGAGGCGAATAACGTTCAATGGGCATTTAGTCATGGAATTTACCTGTGCACAATATTAGCCAGAAGATCATTGTGTTTCAGCCGATAGTCAATGGGCACCTTCTCAAAGTTAACGGTCAAGGTGCCGGTCTGTATGCAGCGCTCGTATTCCTCAGCTGGATGAGCACGAAATTCCTTGGAGAAGATATCCAAAATCTTCTCGCCCACCCAGCGGCCCTTCGTAAAGGTTGTGAAGGTAAAGTAATATGGATAAACCTTTCGCAGGCCTATAGAAATGAGTTGCAATCGAAGCTTTCATTTCAATTAAAATATCGCTGTTTTTTTTAACCTACCATTTTCTATATAGTAGGAGGTTTCTTGATATCTTTCATCAGTGAATCCAGGTCTTTTGGCCTTCAAAGCCTTTGTCTCCAGCTTTGCCTTGAATTATATGCATGTTTTCATGTGATTTGTGATTCCTTGTCTATTTTCGCACTTGCTTACCTTTTTCAGATCCTTAATTTGTTCCGTGTCCTCAGGTTTTCGCTTCTCAGGTATTTTTACCTTTTGCTTTTCCAGCTCGCTGACGTTTGTCAGCTAAAAGTAGAAGAGAAAAAGTTTCTTTGATTAGCTCGTAATATTAAATCCGTTAAATAATTATAAATAGTTTCATTGGGTTCACTGGGATTAGCAGGAGTCAGGCAAATGCTTTTAGCTTAAAAATAAATATTCTTGCTAATTCAGGCTAGATCAAGTGTTTGCCCAGATTTCATTTGAAGACTCATTTGACGTAGGTCTCGCAACTCAGCAACGCGACTTTCCTACCCATCACAACCCATCACGAATTGTATTTGAATCTAAATTTACATTTTTGGTGTCTGGCATTTGTGCTTTTATCTGGCCATAATTTGATCGTGGCGTATGACTGAAATGTGAATTCTCAAGTGGTCTGCCGAGCACTAATTCCACTTTGCTACGACACGAATTATTTACTACGAAATATATGGGCACAAACATATTCTAGAGCAGTCTGCAATGCATATGCCTATCCATATGCACAGAGAGTGCAAGTATATAGACTATCTGCAATTTGGAATAGATACTTGCAGTTCAGATAGTTCTCGTCTCGCTCTCGTCGACTCCGATGAGTGACTGTCGGACCGTCTGGTTGGCTGGCTAGCTGGCTGGCTGCCTGTCTTTTGTGTTTTGTCTTTGCTTTCATTGGCAGTGCGCCCAACAAATGATACAAACTAGCTGCATGCTCAAAAAAAGCAGACTGTGTCAGCTGGCGCTTAAGCCACTGCCCAATACTCGCCCACAGACTAAAATTTATCAATTTATATAAGATTTTGAAAAAATGGGTAGTAAAAAAATGATATAGTAGATCAGTTGAGGAGCTGATGCAGCTATTCATACCCTCGATGGGAGATGTTAACAATAATGTAACAACAATGGAATAATAAACCACAATCAAAAAGTATTTCTAGCTGTGAAAATATGGAAAAGACACAGTATTATCGGCTCAGTGATGATCTTAAATACTTATAATACCATTAATAGTACTCAGTTTCCAAGTCTGATATTTATAAACCTAAATTTTCTATAGCTTTATGAACATCTTTATTCCAGTCCATACCGACAACAGTACGGTAATTTCACAAAATCAATATACTCTTTTTTCACTAGGCGAACGAGCATACAAAAATCAAAATAAAGCTATGCGGGAGAGCATCGGACTGTAGGGAGCTATAGGGTGAGCCTAGACTCTGACACCGACGGTCTGTCGGTCAATTTCCCTCAAGAAGATGCCGTCTCCACATGTGCACGGCGTATAACAAATGCACAATATCCATCCCAGCAGCCCCATAGACAAAAGACACACTCGAAAATGTCTTGGATTTTTGGCAGCTTAGTTTAAATTTAGACGTGATTTCATATTATAGTAAACCCGAAAAAATACCTCTATTTAGGCTAAAATTTGAAACTATTCTAATTAATAGAACACGCTATTATTATGCTTCCTAATAATCAATAATCATTTATGTTTATATAAAATATAATGAGCAGAATATGAATGAAATGTTTGAACTCTGCCCACACACACACACACACACACACACACACTCATACACAGACGTAAATATCTGGGGAGGCTGTGTATATTGTAGCTCTCTACTCATCCATGAGATGATGTTCATATAGAAAGACTTTATAAATTAATTGAATCATTCAACGGCAGAGACCTGTTGCCAGAGATCTTGGCAAGCGACCATTCATGTATCTTTATATATATACATACGCATGTATGTACGTATGTATGTGTGTGTGTGTATGAATATGATTGTTCACATGTATGTACATTGGATGCTCCTGGGTTTGGTAGACAATTCTTATATTGTTTCGTCGCAAGGCAGCCAGAAGTCGCAGCTAATATTTATGAATACACCCACAGTGTGGAACTCGGTTAGGGCAACATACATATATGCATATACATATGTACGTACATATATATAACACTATATGTACAAAGATAGTATTTGCATATATATATATATATATATATGTATATACAGGCGACACAATCTTTCTTTCTACACTTGATTGCGCAAGGCGCTAAAAACGGGCGTGTGGCTAAAGCAAAATGCGTGTGCGGCAGCTGGAAGCAACAAAAATATATTTACATATATGTATATGTATATGAAAAGAAATGGAAAAAGAAAACAAAATATATGGAAACACGTGACCACGTGCTGATTTTAATTATCAATTTTTCAAGAGCAATGCGTGGTCTTTTCCAATGTGAAATTGGTTGGATAAACATCTTCGGCCAAACATCAGCTGTGGCGGCAGAACGTGTCCCAGAACCTGATTATGTGGAATCCCGCTATTAATTAGAACACTTATTATGTCCACACAGATTCTACTCGTCTGGCCATTGCATCTCCAGCTGCTTAGCTAACCATATCTGATTGACAACTACCAGTTGCTATAAAAAGCAAAGCTGCGATTATACTGTAAATTCTAGTTCTGCACTGTAAAAAAAAAAAACTCGACTAACAATCGGGCTGCCTTGCATGAAGACTCATTTAGCAATTTCTTTAATGTTTCAGCCTGAGAATCGTCTTTAGTTGAAAACAATGGCGCACCTTGATAATTGTACTTATTTGTGTCTACTCATCGTTCAGAATTGTGTTTTAATTATTTATGTAAAGAATTTAGTAAAATCTGTCGAGCAATAAGCTGCATCACATGAATATTCATTGCGTAATTGATTTTATAATTCATTTTCAAACTTAATTGTTTTTATGACAACTGAAAAGCTTAACAAATAATAGTCAGTGTCAAATAATTGGCAATGATCGACTATTAGATACCTTGACGAGATATTGTTGTATAAATTCTATAGACATTTTTATTAATTTTAGAATATGTTGGAATTACTTTCAAATTTTAGTGTTTCGCACATATCAAGACTTCATAACTATGTATGTCGGGTGTTACTGACTGTGTGATGAAAAAAATTATAAATAACAAAGCAAAGTTGATCCATCCGTGCTATAGTCAGATCAGGCACAGGTCGCACATTCCAGAAAACCTTCATCTTAGGTTCAGTTTATTAGTTTGTTGAATATGGTTGAGCAAGCATTTGAGCCAAAAACAATTTAAAATGTTTAATATTTGTTTCAATTGATAGTTAAAAATTGTGTTTTATTTATTTTCCTTAGCGTGGGGCGGAATAGGAAGCAATGTTTACAAAATATCTAATGTTTATCTGCTGCATACAAAAATTACTCATAAATTCCCAGAGCTATGTACATCCATCATTCCATATCAGTTGCTATAGAGAGGGAGCGATATTCAAAATGAAATAAATCTATCAAAATACGGGCAGATTTTTAAAATCTCAACACATTAAAAATGTTTGAAAAATAAAAAACAAACAAGTTTCAGCTCTCATTCAGAGTAAATTCAGAGTATTACCTAAAAGGTAAAAGAATTGGATAACTAGAAACCCTTAGGGTGTTTTTGATAGAGCTATTTATACTACAAATTAATGAATATAAAACTCTGTGTTTTTGTACATTTTATTTGACAGATAATCTTCGTGTCTGAAAGATAAATTTCCCTTTTTTTTTACTAATTCGACACGCAGAAACAAATTAAAACAGAATCGAAAAATACAAAAATAAAATAAAGATATTCTTTTTAAATGTGAGTATAAAGTGTTGCTAGATATATTACACAACTTATATATATATATATATATGCATGTATGTACATATATTCAAAAACAATTTCAGTTTTCACAAGTTTCAAGTGTGGCACTAGAATAGATATAGATTTGTATATAGGAAGTTTAAAGTGGGCCTCTCACTGCACCTAGACACCTAGAGATGTCTTACTTGTTCTTCACTCAAAAACTACTCTTTATACTCTGCCTAAAGCTTTAGAAAACATATACTTAGACATAGGTACTAATTTCTTAGCTCAACTGCAGAAAAGTATATGGAGATATGTAGGAAGATTTGAAGGTCTCTCAGTATGTAACTGGATCGCAACTGCTTATGGCAATAACAATATTTTCTCTTCTCTTCAGTTTCAACTGCTTACAGAGTCGGCAATGAAAACGTTGTACCCGCCTGCAAGGAGAGTATGAAAAATAGCTTGTTGTGCGGCTGCTTAGGCTGCGCTCTGTGGCTCAACTTGTTTTCAAGGGCCAGTCGTAGGCAAATATATCTCTCGGCTAAGTTGAACATGCGTATTATGAATTTTTTTTTTTTTTTTTTTTTTTTTTTTAAAGAAGACAAACACAAGCGAGTGGAGTGAGGAGATGAGAGCGGAGAGAGGAAGGCGAGCGGTTGTCTACTTTATGGGCTATTTGGGAAACCTTGACCAACTCGTAGAAACCTATGCATTTCAAAAGACTGTGGAAATCGCTGTGGAACATGAAAAACACTAACAGTAGCAGCGGCAGCGATGCGGAAAATCTGAAAGGTCTTTATGGCAATAGCCGAGCAAAGCAATCGCAGAAGGAGATTGCGGATTGTCGGTTTTCGAAAATAGTATTAGTATATTTATTTATTTATTAAACACAAAACGCATAATTACTTTGCTTTTTATGATATCATCTTACTAATTTGTTGCCCCACACACCATCGCGTCGTCGAGTAGACTCAGGTATTTAGCAATTATAGAAAACAGTGAACAACGAACAAGTAGAAGCGCCTCGCACAGAGCTATTACATACAAATTTCGTATATTCGTATTCGTATATATACTATAGAAATCGTAATAAGCAATTTCTGATTACAATCGCGCTGACGTTACATAGTTGTTAAAGTGAATGTCCAAACATTAGAGCTCGTCGGATTGTTGACTGTCTGTCTGGCTGCCTGACTGTCTGAGAGGCTTTCATGATGCAGTTTTGTCATAATAATTAACCAAAGTCAATTTGAGATCACTTAAGATCTGTGTACATATATATTTATATATATGCACAACACTCGATCTGCTAGATAATACACAAGTATCGACACGTATCTCTCTGCGAGGTATTTGCTTGTTTTCGTCTCAACATCCGCTAGACATTTGTTTTCCTTTCCGACGTTGGCTGTTGAAATTTGAATGTACATTTCTTTTTCTTTTGTTTTGTTTTGTTTTTTTTTTTTAATTAATTTCAATTAATTTCTATTTTCATGTGCTCTGTCTACCTATTTAGCTTCCAGCATATAAATCAAGCTGAGCTAAACAACACAAGTTGTATGTAATATAATTGAATAGTAAATAAGATATTGCTAAGGGTCGTGTTTTTGTTTATAAACAGAATATTTGGAAACACCAAATGATGTTCCTATACTTTATATATAGTATATTTAAGGCAGTAATTTAATACATATCTGTGAAAAGATCTTTCAAAACAAAACCGATTCTTCATAAGAATAATAATAATTTTATTAATTTATAGTAGCCAAAAAATGTTTAAAATTCTTTCGAGAAGACATTTATACAAATTATATTTTTATAATATATAATTAAACAATAAAATAAATAAATACATATATAAAGACAAAAAGATACGTAAATACACTTAGATATAAATTTACTTGAACAGAAAAAATAATTTTAGTAATTAAGGATTTATAATGGTTTTGTGAAAATGTATGTAACAGGCAGAAGAAGACGTTGCAGACCCCTCCTTGATCAACAAAAAAAAAAAAAAAATATTCCGAAAGTTTCATGAAGATCGTCCATTTATAAATGGAGCTATAAGCGTCCAAATTTCAGCTCAACTCACCCCCAAGCCAGAGCGCGCTTAAAGAAGAAGAGTATCGCTTTTTATACTTTGTTCCCGAAGGGGAAAAAGTATATTGGGTTTGTGCAATGTCCGTCTTGCTGTCCGTCCGTCTGTCCGTCTGTCCGTCTGTCCGTCCGTCCGTCTGTCCGTCTGTCCGTCTGTCCGTCTGTCCGTATGAACGCAATATTTTTCGGCGCTATTAGAGCTAGAGACTTGAAATTTTAAACATATACTCATATATGTTCCCGAATTATAAAGTGTAAAAATTTTCCCGATCCGCCCACTAGGGGCGTGGCAAATCGGAAAACTCTTCCGCCCATAGTTAAGTTATCATACTAGATGATGAGCTAGAGAGTTGCAATTTGAAATGTATACTCGGGGTGACAACCCAAGTTCAAAAAGCTATGGCGGATATATCTACGCCCATTGGGGGCGTGGCAAATCGGGAAATACGTATCTTCTACACCGTTAAAGCTAGAACGCTGAAATTTTGCATGTGAATTAATGTTATGATTCTAAGAAGATCGATCAAAAAGTTTTATGTCTACGCCCATTGGGGGCGTGGCAAATCGGACCTGAATATATAGTGATTTTTCAAATTGTGCTATATTTTGAACACTATTGACACTAGAGACTTGAAATTTTGCATGTATACTCGGGTTGACAACCCAAGACTAATAAGCTATGGTAGATATATCTACGCCCACAAGGGGCGTGGCAAACCGCAAAAGTTTATATCTCCTACAGTTTTAGAGCTAGAAGCTTGAAAATTGGATGGTTGAGTTACTAATGTTCTCCTCTATCGATCCCCCAAAAAAATTTTTTTCAGCCTCTTTGGGGGCGTGGCATATCGAAAAATACCCTGTAATTTTCGCATTTTTGGAATGTAAGCAACCAAATTTTGCAGGCATGTTAGCCTCGGCCCTTTCTAAGAACTGGCAAAAAATTATGCGTCTACGCCCCCTGGGGGCGTGGCAAATCGTCAAAGAAGTTTGTTGTGGCCAACTGCATAATTCATGCATACAATAGCTTAGTAGCAATTGCTAAGATGGCAAAAAGCATTTTAACATAAATATAATAATATTAATGAATTTTAAAAATAAAATTCATAAGTTTTTGATTAATAAATAAAAAGTTTCCAGCGGGATTCGAACCTGGGTCTTTTGAAAACAACATGTAATCGTTAGCTAAACCAAAATAAATTCACAGCTGATCAGCTGACCAGCTGATCAGCAGCTTGTGACGTCACAAAACAATACAATCGCAATTCTTGCAATATGTATACACTTTTGGATGTGTATACACGTACATATACATACATACATATATGCATGCATAGAAAAACTGCCTGCCACACAGCGTCGCAAATCGGAAAGCATAAAGCAGTTTTAGTTTTTACTTAAATGCACAATTCATATGCGTATGTTTATAAATGATTATCAATTGGCAGCAAGCATTTTATAATAAATATACAAATATTAAAAAAATAAAAATAAATAATTTTTGAAAAAAAGTTTTTCTGCGGGATTCGAACCCACGCACCTAAGTATAGCTTGCATAGCGCTTACCACCAGCGCCACTGCCCTGACATGGATTTCGTTAACTAAAACCAAATAAGGCATTGCTAGAGCGCCTTTTGACAAAACTAAAGTAACGATCGAAAATTCCCAATTCAGTCACAATTCTTAGAATATTCTGGCATGCAAACTTTTGTATGTATACATAGAAAATTGTGTGTATACTCGTATAGTGTGTACATGTGTAAATCTATATGTATGTGTAGGAAAAATGTTTGTTGCTTGCCATGTACGTTTTCTAATTGCCGAAATATTTCGTTAATTAAATGTTTATTAAATAAATAAGATGCACCTATGGGAACAAAGTATATCGCTGTTAGTTGCGCCTAACTGCAACGTTCTTACTTGTTTTGCAGGGTTCAGTGTATCTTGGAGTCGAGCCGTCTCGACAAGAGCCTTCTTAATTATTTTCTAATTATATTCCCCATAAAAAAAAAAAAATTATTTATATATATATATATATATATATATGTATGTATGTATTAGAAAACTATTGAATATACTGAAAATATATTCCACTTTTGTTTCATTATATTTTTTCTTATTTTCAAGCGAAATAATAATTGAATCAATTCCCAACAGCACACAGAGAAAAAATTAAAATAACAATTTAATTTATTCCGAATAATAGAATACATGAAAAAAGCTTCGTAGAGAAAACAGCTTCTAGTTTTTTTTTTAAATTATTATTTTTTACTGCAACAACTTACACAGACAAGCATCAATAGTAGCGTTTCTGAATAAATTAAATGAAGATAGAATTTGAATATGTAAATCTATATAAATAAATACATACATATTATGCATATGTATATATCCGTGTTAATAAACTAAAAAAAAAAACCTATGTACTCATCTCATCTATTGAACAATGCTTAGATAGCTGCACAAGCTAACTATAAATCATTTATGAAAGGTGGCTAAAGATGAGCTCACAATAAATCTACATATTTATGTAATGCATGCAATCTATGTACATGCTATCTACTTATAGCTATATGTATATGCATGTGTGTGTGTGTGTGTTTGTGTGTATGTATGTGCATACGTATGTAATGGTTTACTTATGGTTCAAGAGCACGGCTCATTTCAACGTAAACAGCAGCTGCTCAGCCGGCTCTCAGGCACTGACATCAATTGTCTCTCGATGACCTTCGCGTAAGTGCTTGATTGCAGGTGGCTTTCCGTCCGTGCGTCCGTCCGTCCGTTTGTCTCTACTCCTCTCTATCTCTCTCATTGGCAATCAGAAATCATGACACGCCGTTTAAGAGACCAGTTTGATCAAAATGCTCAGTTAAGTTTTAAAGTAGCATTTGATCACGCTGTACAAAATTCAACCTTAACTTTGTCAATTATTAAGCTTATATGAATAGGGAAACTTAAATACTCTCTTCAATTCAGGAATATAACTGTATGCGGTCAGCAAGGTAAAAAGTTGAGGCGAAGGACTTTAGAGAGATAAAATGCCTAAAATTTTCCTGAATTCCAATTTAAAATGTTATCATTAAGAATCGTAAGGAAAATTACATTTGTTGTGGTCAACTAGGCCCATTTTATATTTATAAATATTATATATCCATATATGTATATATATTTCTTTAATAGTTGTAAATGACTTTGTAATATTATTTTTGGCCTAATTTAATCGTACTGCATTTTTATACTTTGTTCCCGAAGGGGAAAAAGTATATTGGGTTTGTGCAATGTCCGTCTTGCTGTCCGTCCGTCTGTCCGTCTGTCCGTCTGTCCGTCCGTCCGTCTGTCCGTCTGTCCGTCTGTCCGTATGAACGCAATATTTTTCGGCGCTATTAGAGCTAGAGACTTGAAATTTTAAACATATACTCATATATGTTCCCGAATTATAAAGTGTAAAAATTTTCCCGATCCGCCCACTAGGGGCGTGGCAAATCGGAAAACTCTTCCGCCCATAGTTAAGTTATCATACTAGATGATGAGCTAGAGAGTTGCAATTTGAAATGTATACTCGGGGTGACAACCCAAGTTCAAAAAGCTATGGCGGATATATCTACGCCCATTGGGGGCGTGGCAAATCGGGAAATACGTATCTTCTACACCGTTAAAGCTAGAACGCTGAAATTTTGCATGTGAATTAATGTTATGATTCTAAGAAGATCGATCAAAAAGTTTTATGTCTACGCCCATTGGGGGCGTGGCAAATCGGACCTGAATATATAGTGATTTTTCAAATTGTGCTATATTTTGAACACTATTGACACTAGAGACTTGAAATTTTGCATGTATACTCGGGTTGACAACCCAAGACTAATAAGCTATGGTAGATATATCTACGCCCACAAGGGGCGTGGCAAACCGCAAAAGTTTATATCTCCTACAGTTTTAGAGCTAGAAGCTTGAAAATTGGATGGTTGAGTTACTAATGTTCTCCTCTATCGATCTCCCAAAAATAATTTTTCAGCCTCTTTGGGGGCGTGGCATATCGAAAAATACCCTGTAATTTTCGCATTTTTGGAATGTAAGCAACCAAATTTTGCAGGCATGTTAGCCTCGGCCCTTTCTAAGAACTGGCAAAAAATTATGCGTGTACGCCCCCTGGGGGCGTGGCAAATCGTCAAAGAAGTTTGTTGTTGCCAACTGCATAATTCATGCATACAATAGCTTAGTAGCAATTGCTAAGATGGCAAAAAGCATTTTAACATAAATATAATAATATTAATGAATTTAAAAAATAAAATTCATAAGTTTTTGATTAATAAATAAAAAGTTTCCAGCGGGATTCGAACCTGGGTCTTTTGAAAACAACATGTAATCGTTAGCTAAACCTAAATAAATTCACAGCTGATCAGCTGACCAGCTGATCAGCAGCTTGTGACGTCACAAAACAATACAATGGCAATTCTTGCAATATGTATACACTTTTGGATGTGTATACACGTACACATGCATACATACATATATGCATGCATAGAAAAACTGCCTGCCACACAGCGTCGCAAATCGGAAAGCATAAAGCAGTTTTAGTTTTTACTTAAATGCACAATTCATATGCGTATGTTTATAAATGATTATCAATTGGCAGCAAGCATTTTATAATAAATATACAAATATTAAAAAAATAAAAAATAAATAATTTTTGAAAAAAAGTTTTCTGCGGGATTCGAACCCACGCACCCAAGTATAGCTTGCATAGCGCTTACCACCAGCGCCACTGCCCTGACTTGGATTTCGTTAACTAAAACCAAATAAGGCATTGCTAGAGCGCCTTTTGACAAAACTAAAGTAACGATCGAAAAATTCCCAATTCAGTCACAATTCTTAGAATATTCTGGCATGCAAACTTTTGTATGTATACATAGAAAATTGTGTATACTCGTATGGTGTGTACATGTGTAAATCTGTATGTATGTGTAGGAAAAACGTTTGTTGCTTGCCATGTACGTTTTCTAATTGCCGAAATATTTCGTTAATTAAATGTTTATTAAATAAATAAGATGCACCTATGGGAACAAAGTATATCGCTGTTAGTTGCGCCTAACTGCAACGTTCTTACTTGTTTTATATTGAAAAAAATGATCAGATGATAAAGAATAAGAGTATATGTTATATAGTATCTTATTATTTGTCTTTTAATCTTTTATTCTATATATTAAAATAAATATATAATTAATACAAATAATATAATCAAAGCAAATAGAGTTCATATTTAACTACAAATCAATCAAAGTGATATTGAAACTTTACAGAGTATTGCGCTGCGATCATAGTCGAGCGAAAGGCTCTCACTTTTTCTTTCACTCACCTTTCTGTTAATAGTTAGAGACGCTGGATTTGGTAGCGCTTTGATGGATGCGAGTCCGGCGGTGGCGGCAGCTCCATGATTTCGCAGGGCCATCACGTTGCCCAGGTTTAGATTAATGGAAGAGAGATGCTGCAGATCCTGAGGCATGCAATTCAATGGCTGCACCAAAGCACACGCGGGCGGCGGGGCTGAACGCGGCACCGACACGGATACGGGCACCTGTACGGGCATTTGGACCGGCACTTGGACAGGCGGCGATTGTGGTATGCCCGTTGAGCCGGCTACAGAGGCAGCGGCCAACATAGCCTGCTGAGCCGACAATGGAACGCCACCAAAGGCGGCAACAGCATTCGCATGATTGGCTCCTGCAGCAGCCGCCGCTGCTGCTGCGGCGGAGTAGTAGGCGCTCAGCGAGAGTGGCGAGAACATCGACGACTGCAGCAAATGCGTCTGCGAGTGACTGTGCGACGGATGAGCCTGTCCTGCATAGCTGCTCGCCTGGCCAGCATTAAGCAGCGGCTGATTGAAATTGTACCCAGGCGCCAAGGGAAAATGGGTGCCAGCGCTGGGATGCAGCGCAGGCTGCTGATAGTTCGTAGGCGGCGCTGCTGCAGTATTCGGTGAATGCTGTTGTGGCTGTTGCTGAAGCAGATGCTGCTGCTGTTGTTGTTGCTGCTGTTGTTGCTGTTGTTGTGGTTGCTGCTGATGCTGATGCATTTGCGGCTGTGCAGCGTATAGTGCACCTGGAGTCACCTTATCCGCAAAGGGCGTCTGCATGGCCAATAGCTTGTGATGATGCTGCTGAGCAGCCAAGCTCCAAGGCAAGTACCAGGCACAAGAAGAAGGTGAGTTCTGCATGCTGCGGCTTTTTGTTTTATTTTTTATTTAAATTATTTAAATATTACTTTATGATATTTGCTTCTTCTATATCACGCACAAGCTTTGCTTTGTTTGCTATTGCTTATAGTTTTTTGATTTGCATAATAAATTACATAATTTCAATCGAAATCACTTTTTCCTTACTGTTTCGCTTCCCTTGCTGTTTTATCAAACATAAGATTATTTTCAAAATACACGAGCATTGTTTACGTTCTGCTGCTTACAGGTGCATATGTATGTGTAGTTGTTATAAAGCTGTGTTTTCCTGTGTATATTGCGCTATATATATATTCTTGTTTACCTATCTATATGTACATATATCCATATATACACAGAAGATCAATTCAGCTCCGCCTGCCACTTTCGACGCGTTTATTTGAAATTTGGAAGCTGAATTTACTTTGCGTTTGCTTTTGTTTGGTTTATCTATTCACAAGTCGCTGCGATTTCGTGCCTTGCACAATGGGATAAATATTATTAATATGGCTAAAAAATACAAATATTTATTTATTTCAAATAAAATGTAGTCAAAAGCGGTCTTTTTCCCGTGCCAGGAACAAAGTTCACAAACTGAGTTCCGAGTCCAGGCGCTTTGCTAGTCAAATGACTGGAATTAATCGAAACTAGTTTCATTAACATAATCTGTTGTGTAAAAGAACTAGATTCTCAATTCCGAAGTCAGCTAAAAATTCATGGCCTGGAGCTAGGCTCGAAAAATAAACCGTCCGATCAAGGATTCACACTATGAACCGAATCAAAAAACTTTTCTTGTGTGTCGCACATATACATGCATACATACATACATACATACAAACACGAGTGTGAGCGTAATCTGAAGACAGTGTTGATTTGTAAATTTGTTGTTATTGTTAGCGACGCACTGTCAAAATGTATCCCAAAGACATTCACACAGACACACGCGCACACCTACAAGGTGGCAAGCTCAACCACGAATATAACCGGGTCCCACATATCTACGTACAAACACACACACACACACACACATACAGACAAAACTACCTGTCTTGACGGCAAGGCAAAAGTTGTGCACTTGTTTATCGTGCAATAAATGAAAATGGAATGGAACAATGGCTAGAAAAGCCACTAAATATAGCGTAATGGATTTTAAATGCACATTCGACATCTGACGGCTAACTGATAGCTGATGGTTTTTTTTGGCTGATGGACGACTGGGTTGCCCGCCTTTCTGCCTGCCAAATAGTGTAAATAGAAATTTTATGCTTGCTTGCGCGCACCCACTTCCACGTGCACAGTATATACATTGTACAAAGAGACGTTTAGGACATTGAATATCATTGAATGTTGGCTATATCAATAGAATCGAATTAGCGTACACAAGGTGCTACACGCCATGAAAATGGAACATGGCTGGAAATAAATGAGCTGTAACAGAAATATTTAACAGATTTTTACAACTTTTGAAATATATGTAGTAGAAATTTGAATATTATTTTCTTTCATATTTGAAAGAGCACAATGTAAAATGTTTTTAATGCATGTAGATTAGAACATTTGTAAACACAAAAGTATTCGAATTTAATTTAAAATGTTGCAGAAAAGAAAATAATTGATGATACTACGACGGTAGTATTTTTAAATTTCTTGAATTTTCTTAATTTTAATATATATTCAATATACTACTTCAGTCAAATGTTGTAATAGTATTAATACTAATATTTTTCCAAAAATTCCTTTTAGATCATTCAAATCAATAATGTAATATTTATTATGATCTTATGTTGTCTGTTATTTCGAGTATTATTATTCTTCTATACTTCTCTATTCCTTACAAATTTACAACTGAAGACAGAAAAATAGTTTTTCCTATTCATATTTTTTATAGATACGACAAACTTGAGTTTCCAATTAAAATTATATCGTTCATGACACATAAAATGTGGTGTTGCTTATCGTTCAATCGTTAGTTAATATGGCGCCCCCACTCTATGGTACACACTCCTTTGGACGTACCCCTGCCACCCATTCGCTCGGTCCGGGGCGAGCAGCTGCTGCTATCTGTTCTTGAAGTGTGCGACGGCTATGAATTTATTTACTAATGTATTTTATATTTTTTTTTCGGGGCTTTGTGCTAAAATAAGTCTGATGTATTACTAGGTTTGCCCCATACACACACACACACACACACACAAGCACACACGTATATTAGCTCACACAAAGAAATGGCCGCAAATTATTTAAAATTTGTTTCATTTTTCGGCTCTACAGTATGTACTATGTACGAGTATGTTTATGTGTGCTAATTTTTGTTATTTTCTTGTTTTTTTTTTTTTCGTGTGATCTTCTTGGTATTTTAGTGTTGCTTGATCATACAATGACAAGATGATGTCTGTTTTACGAGTATTTTGAATAGATATTCACGAACTTATATAATAAACAAAGGATTACCCAATAAAAATGTCAAGTGATCGCATAACCTGCTCATGGCATATAAAACAGATTCGAATTCGAATTCAAAACCGAGTGATATTCAAATATATCGCGCGCATTCAGAATTCCTCGAAGAAACCATACGAACTGAACGGACTGCTTCCGAAATTCAAAATATAAATAATTTCCATTGTCTTTTGACAGTATTTACTCTATATATATATAGCAGTGTATGTGTATATATTCTTTGTCCTGAATAACGAAACACGCCAAATGAAGATTAGGTAACTGCATGTGCGGCTCGTCTCTTGACGTTTGATGAAGATTAAAGGCCATGCGGTGCGTAGGGCCTGACTACTGAAATTACTTATGATATATATACTGTACTATACCATACTATATATACATAAATATATACATATATATATTTCAAACGTCACATCTCTAACTAAGAAGACATGCCAACCAACAAAAATATTTTGAATAGAAAATATACAATTTTTCAGAAACAAAAACTATTTGCGTACGTAAAAATGGACGATGTTAGAGACTACGGCAATGGCGCATATTTTTGGTACAGAGCCATGCACGGGCACACACACACACACACACAAACCCAAGCACACACACACACACACACTAGCAAAGGAAAATATTCTAAAAACGTTGTCCTCAAATAGCTTTGCTCATACACACTCCTTCTATTTAGTCAGTCGCTTGTCAAATGTCTAAACATGCTTATTATAATTATAATGAGAACTATGTAGATCGTCGTTGCAATGGCACACAAGATCAAATGTCAGATTGAAAGTATCAATTCTTGTGGAACAGTAACTCAGTTAATAATAAAAACTGTAACTAATGCTAACTAATACTACTACTACTAACTATTATTGAATAGCTAACACCATGATTTGATAACAAGAATATAGAGTGTATTTAAAAAAATTTGAAAATTTGAAAATTTAAATCTGTTGATCAACAATTTATTAATTGCTGTAAGCTTTGCAGCGCGTTTACAACGATCAACAGTCATTATGTAGATTGTTATTGTATGCACATTCATAAACGCCTTTAGTACTTTATTATCATAAGGCTTTTGAAATCACGTCACTAGTACATTGAGTTGCATTACTTTGATTATCTGATAACGAATGTGACCGGGCGCCGGAGTTTTGGTAATTACCACGCAAAAAAACTAAAACGGAACGGGTTTTATTCACATCAATATACATATATTGATATATATACGTATATAAAGATATATATTCAAGTTGCGCGACACGCCCGCACACTGAGCCCCCGTTTAATAGGTACCCAGATTGTAAGCCATCAATGTCGTTGTTTAGGTGTACGAGCGTCGGCGTTTTTCAATAATTTCGTCGCACACACGTTTTAATATCTTAAAAGCGGATGGCAAACACGCGACAACCTCTGCACTGGCTGAAAGCAAGCGGCCGACTGATTGGAGCAGCCCCAATCGTGGACTGTAAAAAAGAGCGCCCGCCCGCCCGCTGGTTTAGCTCTGTGGGTTGCACTGCTTTCAAATTTAAATTGCGCGCGCTCTGTTAAACCTAACATTATGTTATCTTAACTTGCGTATAAGTCGCAACGAGAATTATGAAGAGAGGGAGAGCGAGAGAGAAGAAGGTTGTTGCTCTCTTCGAAATTGTATGTTAAAAGCTAATTAATTAAGTTGTTGTTTATGCAACAATAAAACATATGTTGATAAACAGATATTCTACGTTTGCTCTATACTTAAAATTAATTAATATAATTCTTAAAGAGCAAAAGAGATTTTGAAGAAAAGATTATCAACAGCAAAGACAATATGAAGAAAGAGCGAATTTATTAAGCATATTATGTTATTTGTATTATGTATTATGTATTGTCTATCAATCTATTATGTCTTACCTTTTATCTAGTAAGCGACATTTAACTTATAATCACTCAATTTGCAAATACAGAATGAAATTGAAATCTTAACATGAAAAGAAAGTTATCATAAACCCAAGCATAAATTTCGTATAATCCAATCTGGAACACTTAAAATAATTTTAAAATAAAATGTAGATTTCAAACATTTTTGTATATGAATTTGTTGTGTATTTAAATTTGTTGTCTTTTTTTATCAGTTTTATGTATTAAAATAAATTCCTAGCCTAATATCATATATAAGAATTTTCTTGACACATTCAAACATTAATATATGTATATAAAAACAGATACACGTGCTGTTATACATACAGATGTGAATATATATATTATATAATATATACATATATATATCACAAGGTTTAGAGACATATACCTATCAATGTTGGATTTTGATGAAACTTTCATATTGTTACGTGAAACAAAAGATTTTTTTTTTGGCTTAGGCCCAACAAAAATTAAATTCCTCTTGATTTAGTTGCACAGGGCAAAGTCATTTATGTGCGGGATCTTCTTCTACGAGATTTTTAAACATTCTTACTACATAAACAAATAAATATGTACTATGTATATGGTAGATATATTATATAAATATACTTTGCGGTAGACAGCCATTTCTATAAATTAGGATTTTCCTATGCTCATTTAATGTCGCTCTACCGTGACGGAATATCTTTGTAAGAATCTTATATACAAAATATTTAATATAGTAGAGCGAATGTTTGGTTGTATGAAATTATAAAATTTAATTTGTATGCGTCTTTGTGTATGCTAAAGCTGATTGGAATTTATCTACACTCGGAACCCAATTTGGACTAAACCCGAAAGGGTGTCGTCCTCATAAAGTAATTACAATCAATTCAATTTAATTTAACATAAAGTTTGCAGTTGAAATTAATCATATTTATTCTATCAATATCTCATAGATCACTTAATAATGGTCAAATAACCGTTAAATTTTTATACAATAATTTCAAATTATTATTCGCTTCTTACATATATAAAAAATAAATATCTTATTCTTAATGTATTATTCAAATAATTTTAATGTTAAATATTTGATATTAGAAAAGAAGAGAAAATAAAAACAAAACGTAAAATATTGCTATACTTGTTATTTATAAATATTTTTTAATGTTTTCTAAATATACTGAAATATGTTGTTTATGTTTATGGAATATTTAGTTTTTTCTTGATATTTTGCATTTATGTTATAACAAAATTTTACTCATGCAGACTATATTGTTGCTTTAATTCAATTAGAATATTTTTTAATTTCACGAAATCGATGTTTGTCGAGCAAATAGCTGTGCATGTTCGGTTCTTAAATGTTTGTGTTTTATTTAGTTTCTGTTTATATAGCACAGCGCAGCGCAGCGCAGCTCAGCTCAGCTCAGGTTGGCTCTGCATACAAGTTGGGGTAATGCTGCCCTACATTCATGCATAGTAATTATATTGCAATTATTTTTATTGTTGCTTCGGAGCTGGTCAGAGGGTCAGAGTGGGTTGACCTTCGTTAAGGTTGACATTGAAATCTTTGTTAAAATTCCTTTTGATTAAACAGGTTAAAGGTGCGCATAAAGCTCGTTTCTTGTTTACCTCCATTAATTGTTGTGGTTTAGCAAGTTTTCCAGTTTTGAACTATAAGAAAACGATTTACGCTTTGCGTTTTACGTTTCATGTTTCAAGTTTTTTGCTCATAACTCTGGAACATTATTTTCGCGATGCTCTGATGTAATCGAATCAAGAGACGGGGCATATGTCCACCTAGATTGTAGCCCAAAATATAAAACTATCGTGTGTATATGGAGGAAAATAGCCCAACTAACTAGTAGGAGCGCGACCATTGCATGTCCAACTGCGTGACTAGTTTAACACACCTGCACTCTCCAAAAAAACAATCGCCTCTCTCTCTCTATCTCACTCTCTGACTCTCTTGCTGTCTCTCCGTCTCTTTCTCTTTCTCTCTGTCATAGTGTTAAAAGAACGTTCTCCTTGAAAAGCACTCGGTCACGAAACAAACTACATACAACATCCTTCTGTAAACCCACAACTCAGGCTAAGGCGACCAAAAAAAAGGCTTGCCCCTTATTTAGGGCAACATTTAATGGCCACTGGCCATAAGGCTCTTGGTCTTGGCTAACCAGAAGGGTGGGGGTGTGCGTGCGTGTGTGTGTGGGTGGGTGTGCGTGTATATGAGAGTAAAAGTTGGCATTTGCTGCTGCCGACGAAGAAAGTGATTAAATCAGCACGATATTTTGTAGGTGTGCGCGCTCACCGATTACATTTTTTTTATTCCAAATGTAAGTATGTATGTGTGTGTGTGTTTGTGTGCTGTTAGATTTATGTATGTATGTACTGGAAATTGACTTTTCGCCTGGACAAAAAGCAAGAAATGACGACATCACGCTTCCTCATCAAACGAAAAAAAACTATATAAACTGTAAAACCTACCCAGCTATTCTACTGCGTGTTTACAAACAATATTGTGTGCGGAGGCTTATATACAAATGTATATATAAATATACATATGTATGTATGTATGTAAAAATATGTATTTTTAAATAAATATGATATATGTTTACATATGCTTATATGCCTACAATAAGGTGTGTTTCGCAAAATATGCATGCATACTCATGGTGTCTAATTAACCACATTAATACTGAATATGATTAAATTTTAATATTTTACTACATTATTAATGACATTATTGTACAATTTTAAACGATAAACTCAATCATTTATTAAGTATATGCATTTTATTTATTTATATTTTGAATTGCAGTTATTAAAACTAAATGAATTTAAAAATTGATATACCCTACATAAATTGTTTGTTTACAAAGTGTTCAAATTGAACTGAATGAACAAATGAACCAAATTGCGCTGGTTCGATTAGTGAAATGGCGCGTGCAGCTAAAATAATCGAACTAGTTGGGTCGCGCTCGCTTGTTGTGTATTTAATAAGTTAAATTGCATTTTACGAACTTCATGAAGTATTTGCGTTACGTTGATAATACATTTCGTCCTGGCAAGTCATAAAATCATGGTGTCTAGCATTGTGTTTCATAAATACTCTTACATTACTTGCGTTCATTCATTAATTTTGCTGGCGCACACGTGTTGATGGTCTTGTTTTTGTTTTCAGTGCTTTAATTTGTTCATTACGAGGCGCTTGTTGAACGCACAACTCAAAGTTAAGAAATCAAAAAGCACATTTTTGTGTTGGCAAACAATGACATTGCCCAAGACTCTGCGCCATGTGCAAACCCAGCACGGTGATGCCTCTGTTGATGTGGAAAACATATTTCTATTTAGCGCCAACTTGCGGACCGTGTCAACCATCGCCGACGGTGGCGCTACGAATGAAACTGAATTAGCCGCTGAATTGGGCGTTGAATCTGCTGCCAATGTTGCTACTGTTGCAGCCAAGCCAGAGGAGAACAAATTTACAGACGGTGTGTGGACCTACGAGGCGAGTGAAGATTGCGGCAGCCAAGTAAGTACTTAATTTGATTGAGTTAACTTATAATTATAGTCTATCAAAATTTAAGCTTGCTTCATTTTTGTTATACCACGAGAATATCTATACAATATCTATAAAATTTATAAAAACCGAAGTGAGGGATTTTTAAAAATATATTTTTAACTCATAACATTTGGAGGTCTCTAATTTAATTTAATGGAGAATCATATTTTTTAAAATGCAGAATGATGCTTTCTTTTGCTTGCTATCCTTTCGTTGCTTGTTATCGTAGCATAATATAATTAGGTCCATGTCCGTACCTGTCAACCTCAAAGTTAACTTGAAATATTTAAGAAGGCTCATAATTAGATTGTTGTATCATGACATACTTCACATTATTGAAGTGCAACTGGGTTGCGGTTAAACAAAACAGCTTCAGAGACAATCAGAGTAACATCAGAGCACACTCGAGGGTCATTGTCAATGTGGAGAGAAGGAAATACTAATTACAACGGCGCCCTTTTGTAGTGGTCTCTATTATAGTATTTCAATGCATCTCTATATCTATATATGTGATGTGCTTCAGAGCTCATACACAGCGGCCCATTCATCTATACACTATACACATTCTGCATTCAGATTCCGTATTCCTACTGGCATATTTATGTAGGTAGATTCTAGCGCGGATTTAAATTTGTGAAATGGTCGCAAAGCCCATCAATCCGTTTTGAATAACTTATATACTAGCCGTGGGGGGCTTTTGAAGCGGTTGGAGCATTTCAGACCTCTTTCTATCAATAATAATCACGTGTAGCTTCGCACTGGCACTGGACAGCATTATCCTTGTGAGGGACCACTTATTATGTAGCTTATGCTAACCTTCACTAAATAATCCCCGTACACTTGGCTTTGTGTTAACCGCAGCAAACATTTTAGTTGGCTTACCTTCGTTTGTCCGTGCTTCGACCGGCCTGCTAGTTGCTAGTTGGTTGCTTGTCTAAGCTGTCTCTTGCTTTACCTTCATATTTTAACCGCGGATTTGGTATAATTATTTCTCATTTTGCTTTTCCTTTTTGCTATTTTGTTGAAGGGTGCTTTCGACGCTTCGTGTCGTTTTTCCTACTTGTTTGCTCTGACGAGCAGCGCCTCCTTGTCAAGTTAGCCAACCTGACGCTTCCGCAATTATCAGTGTTGCCTCCTGTTTATACCCTGTGCACCTGTAACGCAAGGCTATGCTAGGTTGGGTTGGAAACATACGTGAGTTGTGTACTTTAGAGACTCACTCGCTTCGAAGAAGGTATCGTTACCTGAGTTCCTTTTGAAAGCAAAATATAAAGCATACAAAACATTGGGTATTTTGTAGTCGATTAATTTGATTTGATTGATCTTTAATAAGGTATCTCAACTTACTTAAACTGAAATAGATTTTCTGAAAAATCAATCAACATTAAAAAATGAATAGATTTTATGAATAGCCCACCATAGGGTATCTTTCAGTCGTGCATCTGTGTCCATTTATTATGGCTTGTTTTTAAGTAGGTATCGCTATGCTCCTTAAAAGTAAATTGCTCTAAATGTTTTTGTCTTCCATTATGCGCGCCTATTGTGTCACTTGCATTTAAAGTTTCCACAATACCTATGCATGTACATATGTATGTAGGTATGAGTGTGTGTATGTAATCTCTGTGTGATGTATGTAGGCTTGTGTCTGATGTATGCACGTCTACGTGCGCTGCTCTCTGTGTTAGTGCTATTGAAATAAGGAATGTGTCTCGACATTAAAATAGAGAATGTCAAATGTGCGCAAGTATTGGTGTTCTCAACAGTGAAGAGTTTTATTATTCTAGCTTCTTCTTTGTTTTGAATGCAGTTTTTACTCGCCTCCCCTCCAGAGCCGCGCGCGCCCGCTTAACGTCCCCCCTGGGTACGGCAAACGTGATTGTGTTCGCCTTCCTCTAAGATACGAATGCAGACCACTGTTTTATGATGACAATTTGGGTTTGTTACAACCCTCTATTACTTTTCCTGCAGTTAAAAGAGTTTTATTCCCATTTCTTGCTTCTCTCTCACATGCTTGGCGTCTTAGTGTGTCATGCAAGCGCCTTGATCCTGCTTTTCTTCTTTTAAATAGAAAATCGTTAGTTAAATACAAACTCATTATTCATTTCCGTTTAAGCTCGCCACCATTGCGGAGGCCTCACTGGTGCAGCTGCCCGAAAAGCGAAAGGTTTCCGATGAACCTGAGGCCACCGAACCAAAGAAGCCTAAATTGGAAACAAAGGATCTGAGACTGATACGTCCCGGTTTCAGCGAAGAGCGATATGATGAGACTTCCTATTATATTGAAAATGGTAAGAATTAGAAATTACGCCTCTTTATGGATTAGCCCAGTCACAGTCGCAATTTGAAGGCTTGCGAAAGGTTTACCCCTACTCTTTTACATTCACAACATTCACAAAGGGACGCTGGGTGGGTGAGGGAATCCTGGACGTATTCTCACGTGAATTCCGAGCCCATCCGCCTGAGGAATACAAGCGCAGCATCGAGGCAGGCAACCTCACAGTCAACTACGAAAAGGTGCCCGTTGACTACCGGCTTAAGCACAACGATCTGCTTGCTAATAAAGTGCACAGGTGAGTTATTCAATCTATATACATTTTATATTAACAAAACTCAAACTCGTCCACCAATTCTACAGACATGAAGTACCGGTTACTGCACAGCCCATTTCCATAGTTCATATGGATGAAGACATTTTGGTTGTGAATAAACCAGCCTCCATACCAGTAAGTAAGCCAATATTTGTATACGCTGAACCCATTGAGGCTAGACTTCATTCTTTTGTGTCAGGTCCATGTATCGAACGCGGTATACGAGTTTGTTTCAGAAAATCGATAACTACTTCCGTATCAGAGTTATCGATTAAGACATTTATCGATAATTAGTCAAACAAGTAAGAAGGCTCTAGTCGAGGGTGCAAAAAGGAATACTTTTCTTTTTACGAACGTATAAGCGCGTGCTCTATTCATTTTTAGAGATAGAGTCTTCAAGTCTTCTGCATATATAAATAGTAATTTAATACAATTTCGGTTTTGTCAGATTTTGGACACCGGCCCTTAATTCACCCTAAAATATGTAAAAAATGTATTTCAAATACTAGAGACATATAGTTCGATTTGGCATATATAATCTGAAAGTTTGATTACGATTGTCCGTCCAGAGACAGAATTAAAAGTTCTTGCAACATAACCCACGTGGCAGAGCAAGCGAGACAGCAAGATGCCTACAATGCGTATATACATATATATAATGTAAATATGTATTTATCTGTTACTTATATATTTAGGTGCATCCATGTGGTCGCTACAGACATAATACGGTGATATTTATACTTGCCAAGGAGTACAATCTGAAGAATCTGCGGACCATACATCGGCTAGATCGCTTAACTTCTGGATTGCTTTTATTTGGGCGCAATTCGGAAAAAGCACGGCAATTGGAGCAACAGATACGAAATCGACAAGTTCAAAAGGAATATGTTTGTTGCGTGGAAGGTCACTTTCCAGAGTAAGTAATATCACGATAAAAATCAATGTGAATTAAGAGAATGACAGAATTCAGTTCTTGTGAATCGAGTAGAATGGTGAACATTTGAAAACATGCTTGTTTTCTATGCTTAATTAGTTGAATAATCTCAATTTAATCATAACAAAATCATTTATATAAATATTGAAATCAACTTGTAATTTTAGTGGTATTGTCGAATGCAATGAACCGATCGAAGTAGTTAGCTATAAAATTGGAGTCTGCAAAGTCTCAAAGAAGGGCAAGGATTGCAAAACAACATTCAAGAGGATCGCCAAAGCTGGAGATTTCAGCATTGTGCAGTGCAAGCCGCTGACTGGACGAATGCATCAGATCAGAGTGCATTTACAATATTTGGGTGAGCCGAAGTCGTTGCGTTTTTTTATTAAACTAATAAAACAAATAAATATTTTTCTTAGGCTACCCGATTGTAAACGACCCCTTGTACAATCATGATGTCTTTGGCCCTTTAAAGGGTCGCGGCGGCGACACGGGAGGGAAATCCAATGATCAATTAATTAGTGATTTGATTTCTATACACAACGCCGAAAATTGGTTGGGTATTGATACAGATACAGAAATCGCAGCGGATAATACTACGAAAATGGCAGAGGTTACCGCCGCCAGTAAAACAGAAGCTATTCAAGCTGATTGTCCCATCTTTAATTACATCAGCACATGACTCTAAGGTACTACTATTGAATATTTGTTTGATTAGCTTCGGCTTATTATAATACACATTTTTGTAGATTACAATTTCGACCCAAACCAGTTATGAACCTGCCGACTCGCATTTCGATGCTAGCAAAGTATCTATAGATCCCCACTGCTTAGAATGTAAAATGAAATATCGGGATCCAAACCCAGAGGACCTCGTTATGTATCTGCACGCGTGGAAATATAAAGTAGGTTCGAATCGATTACGGCTTCAATCAATTCAAAATAACTCGGATCTGTACAATTTCAGGGAATCGGCTGGGAGTATGAAACAGAACTACCAAGCTGGGCCTCTGCCGACCAGGATAATATAAAACTTAGCTTAAGAAACAAACGTTGTTAAATTGTACAGTTAATTGTAATGAGCAGTTGTTGCAGGACGTTCTGCATATATATAATTTATGCTTTCCTTATGATGTTTATTTGCTTTTGATTATTTATTCATAAAAATATTCGATCTGCAGATAATTATTTACATTTTTACTTTGCCAAATATACGACAAACGTGCGTATCTCCATTGGACTAAGCTCTATAACATACTTTTCACGTTCATGTGATTGCGTAGTTATTTTCAAGTTGTCTGCGCTGGATTCTTGTTGCAGTTTTCGGTGCATTGTAAAGTGACGTGAGTTGGCACTGCGCTTTATTCGGTTGCTTTCAGCCCCCAGCTGTCCGGTTACCAAGGTTTCTTTTGAATACCGAACTTCTAGCATTGGCTTCGCGGCAGATAGCAAATGAACAGCCTTTGACGGTTTTCTAAATGTGCCATAATTGTTGTATGCCTCATCCTCGGGATCGGGTACAAACTCCATTCGTCTATGTTCATCTAACCAAGCATTTCCATCCAGCGTTGTTTCTCGAATATTTTCAATATTAAATGCACCCAATACATCCCTAATATTAAATTGAACGTATTTCGAATAGCGTGCGTCATCTTTTTTCTCCAATATGTGCTCAAAGCGGACAAGTAACTCGTTCTCGTGCCACGGTTCCAAGGTGAGCAAGTGCACATATTTCGGAAGGACCGTTGAAATGCCATTGTACTACAAATTTGATAATGTAAAAAAGATAGTTAACTTAATTCAAACTAAAGTACTCACCATGTTTTTAAATGAGCTCAGCCATTGATCTGAACTGTAGGACACATTGCTGAAAAACTTCCATGTGGGCAGCAATGTCTCCAACTGCACCAAACGTTCGGTTGCCTTTAGGGAGATCTCGGGACGCTGTAAGGATTTACCCACAAACAAATAATGTTTGCCTCGCGCAATCAAGCCCTCTCCATATTCGGTTTCGTTGAGGGCCTCCCCCACACCAAATGCATCATCGTGCAATAAACGACGATGAACCATGAGTTCCAAAACACCGTCCTCCAATGAGCTGCCGCCCTGGGCTCTGTCTGTCAAAATAGCCATACGAGCCATTTGATCCTCCAAAGCGATTTTCGTTGTCACCGGATAGTAATTGCCAGCAACAGATTCGTGTATTTTCACGTTCCACGTTTCACGATGATTGCGACGGCGCTTTAACATTTCGCGACCTGATGAAAAACAAATTGAATAAGAGGATAGAATAAATTACAATAATCGTATCTTACCATTCGAATCAGTGAAGAATATGCCATCAGACTTTATGTCAGACCTAAATCGCGTTATCACTTCCTTTCCGAGTTTATCCTTTATGGGAATGGGACCCACTAGCCACTCGAACTCTGCATGGTTGCTCAGCTTATAGACTCGAACCACTTGACTTATCCATTCGTTGAACTGTTGATGCACCTCTTGCACTAGTTGACCCCTGTACACCTCAATAGAGACTTGATCTGTTGCGAAGCGTATTTGATTGTTGTCAGGCCGGAATATATAGGCACCCGATGAGCGATTTAAGAACTCGGCATTGTTTCCATTTGCTCCTATATAGTATAAAAATTCTTGCGAAATCGAGCGCGTCATCCCATCTGCTGTGACGTCAGCCAGAAATCCATTGGTATCAAATGTTAGTTTAATATTCTGAGGGACATTAATCGTTATCATTAGAACATCAAGTGAGTTCATTAATTAATTATAATTACATTGTTTCCGATAACAGTATAACTAGATGTTTTCTTTGGTGAAGGCGAGGGCTTTCCATTGGCAGGAATCGTATTCGATTTTTCGATATAATAGGTCTTATATCCCACGGCAGGTAAATCCGATGCTAAGAAGACCAGCTCATATTGGGCGCTCGAGTTTCTATGCTTAATTTTGGTCACAGCCTTTGGCACGGGCACCACTTGAGTTGGCAGGCTTTTACCTAGAAAATATATATATCTAAATTAAGAATGTTTGCTGATAAGCCTTAAAAATGAAAGGCTCACCTGCCGGATCGATGACAACATAATTGTAATCCGTAACAGGTACTCTCACATACTCATTGGTCGAATGAGCCAGGGGATTGTACAGCGTCAGTGCAAATCGACTGTTCAGCTCGGATGTGGCACAACTACTTATGTTGAGTAGAGTACAAGTTTTGAATTCAAATTTAGACGGTTGTGGGTTGAGTTCATCGGATGGAATAGACAATTGATTCAACACATTTCTTATGTTGGTCGAGCAGGCACGCAGAGCGACACTCATGCGCTTCGCATAGTCAAGGGCAACCTTTTGCTTCTCCGTTCCTGTGACTGCATCATGATGCTGCATTATGCCCATGGTCTCTCTCATGAAATTCAAATGTGGATTAAATTCAGCTGAGCGCTTTGGAGCCAAAGCGCTTAGCTGCTTGCAAGCCTGCAAGAAGTGATTACCATCACGCTCGAAACGTTTCAGAGTGGGTCGTGAGGTGAAGTAGCCCGTCCAATAGGCATGTGGATCAGATGCATAGGGGAAGAAGTCATCGCTCTTGGTCGGCCATGAGATGCCAGCATCATGCAGAGACTTTAGATAGCACGAAGGCGTGGAGTACAGCAAGTTTATATTCGATCCATTTGCCTGACGTTCATTGGCATACCTGCAGAGAGTTTAACAGAATATTTATTTTTGCAGTTTTTTATTTTTATCCACGATTTTATTGGTACAATCAAGCTGCAAGGTTAAAGAAAGCCCCTCACTACTCACTTAATAAGTTTATCCAGATTTTTATACCACATATCCGCGTTCTGGTAATGGAAATCCTCACCCATTGTTATAAGCAAGTTGGGCGTGCGATAACCTTTAGCCATCTTAGTTACAAACTCAAAGAACGCATCTATCTATACATAAAGAGCATTTACTCCAATTATATTTGTACAAGCAACAACCAATGGACAAACAAAATGAGGGGCTTTCGATAACAAACACAAGAATGCCAAAATATTGAACATATATAGAATTTTACCGTATTAATTTGTCAAGATTCTTGTAATAAACTTGAGCTGCTTGATAAGTAAAATCGCCGCCCATAGTTATGATGATATTGTTGGTGCGATAATAATTGCTTTGAGCTTTGACATAGTCCAAAAACGTATTAACCTGATGCAGTATTGGGTAAATTAGTGAGAGGACGAAACACAAGGACCATATTCATTTAAACCGAAACAGGCACACAATAGACGAAGTTAAGCAACTTAAACTTACACGTTCCTTTACATTATTGTCTGGACTGTGCTTGCCATCAATGATGGGCTGATCCGCACAAAGAATGTCAAAGCAGAAGCCATCAGGCGCTTGGTAATTGTTGTACAACGCTCCAGTGAAGAGATCCGCTTTTTCATCTACAAATTACATGAAACAATTAACCAAATTTATACCCATTTTATAAGAATATTAAATTCTGTTTAGCTTGCCCAGGTTTTCAGAGCCATGCCAAATCATTTCGGCCTTTTGTGTCATCAAGCGCTCGTCCTTGTCCTGGTAGTCTAGTCGGCCAAAGAACATGCCATCAAAACCCATTTGTGCAAACATCGAAGCCATTTCACGGGAATGTCCAAATGGATCGATTTGCCATCCAATACGTGGTCGTCCGCATTTACCAAACGTATCATTTAATTGTCTGAGAACAACATTTGTTTAACTATATAGATAAACAATTATACAAATGCACCAATGCATACCTTAATCCCCAGGCGAACTGATCAATTGTTGATTGATAGTGAGTGGTTGCCTCATCATTCATGCTCCAAGCTCCGCCAATGAACTCCAGTCTTCCTTCATTTACTAGCATTTTTACATTGTCCTGCTGCTCTTTCGTCTGTTCTTTCCACCATTTAAAGAAAAACGCCGATTCAACGTATATAAATCTTTTGTTACGATCTCTCAACAGAGATTCCACAACGGAATCAATGATATACTGCACTCCGGCTTTTTGAATAAGTGTTTCACTTCCATAATAGTATTGATCGACAGTTTTAAGCCATCCAACATCGTCGTGGGTGTGTGCGATAAGATGCACATTCAGCATATTGGGTTTTGTCGGATGGCAGCTCTGAAACAACAACAATAACAGTAAACAGTTCCATTATTAATTTTTATCTAAAGAGCGAATAAATCATATATGAGCAATATAACAAATAACAAATGAGTGTGAAGTTTTGTTCACGATAAAAAAAAAAGCGATTTAATTTGTTTATGTTTGTGTGTAACAGTGGGCTTTCAGCACAGATAAGGAATAATTATTTTATATAATATGTTATATATTTAAGAGCATTTCATTATAAATATATGTATGCATTTATGTATGTATATAATTCTTGATCAGATTAGAAATATGTTTGGGATGTACATGTTTATGTTTGTATTTGTATCAATCATTCGACTTTCAACACTAATGCCAAGGAGTGATTAGCAGTGTTGATCAATGAAAGAATGCACAAATAGGAAAATTCACTTACATACATACATACGTAGTACGTACATATACTATATATAAGTGTTTAAATAGACTGAATTGTTAGTTATAAATATTTACCGTATAGCCGCATTGTGCGCTTGCATCTGCATCCAATTTTGGTTCACTTCTAATATTCCTGGACTCCCCATGATGCACAATTAGGCTGCTTAAATAAATAATTGCAAGCCAACCGCCGAACTTGTGCAACATTGCAATTATTTTAGCTGATTTGAGTCCAATGAAAGCAAGAGCTTTTGTAAGGAAACGAAATGTGTAAATGATTGTGTATAAGCCGATAAGAAAAATATAATTATAGCGTACTTAAATAAACTGGTACTTCAGTATTCCCGCTTAGTGTTCACTTAACACCAACCGACCGCGACGGCAATGCAAAGCACACTGAGCTGCTTATAGAGACAAGCCTACGCTCGTAGGCGAAGAGAGCGCTCACATGCCCAAAGAACAAAGAACCGTTGGCGGTGACGGGCTTACGCTCTGCCCCAGCGAAAGTACACACACATGCAATTGTGATGAGAGAGCAACACTGCAGTGCATCTAAGTATGGGAGTGTTTTTCTTTTTGCGTAGGTAGCTTATCACAGAACAGTCAGAAGAAGTGATGTCACTAAATGTTCTCAGCTCAAATCAAATGAGTGAGTTATTGCAGGTATGATATTTGCCAACTATGTCTGAACTTACATTTATTTTAAATGAGAAACCTTAGCAGAGTGAATAGTTTTTACTCTACACTCATTTGGAGATGAAAGCTTATATGTGCATATGTGTCTCCTGTGTACACATGTAAACATATGTATGTATATACATACATATGTATGTGTGTACTCACGGTTATCAATTCTACGTTATTCTCTCGCGATTTCTCTTTTGAATTGAAGAAAGTAGTGCGTATAAGTACTAAATTATATGATCAGCGACCATTCAAAACGTACTATACTTCTGCTGATAGCAACAGCGACGTCGCTTGATATTTACAATAATTGAGTTATATACATATGTATGTATATACATATGTACACGGGATGAGTTATATACAGTATGCACACAAAATCGTCCGTAATGCAGTATGGGTTATATTATAGAAAATTATTTGTTGAATAAATTGTTTTACAGATGGACTATATATATACATATGTATGTATGTATATCAAGCTTTTAGATAGTGATTACCACATTCGTATGTGTATGCTAAACTAAACCACAAGTTTCTAGTATTTCGAATACGTTTTCTGCATATACATACATACATATGGGCATTTCTCCAGAAAAGTCTACATATTGTAACGCTCGATTCTTTAGTTTTTGTAATTATATTGAAAACGCATAAAATGGTAATCAAGAGCTATAAGACTTTGTCAAAACAAAGATGTATTTCGCCATTTTCAACGCTATAACTGATGCGTTTTCAAGATAATTACAAAAAACCATCTTCGTAGTCCATCTTCGTAGTCCAATCTTAAATTCTTTCGCCGTGTGCTACAATATACTAAATAAACTTAATATAGAATTGCTAAGACTGAATGCAGCATTTTAAGAAATATAAAAATGTAAATTTTAAATTCAAACTAAAATTAAATTGCAGTTTAAATATAAAAACCAAAAACTATAGTCGCTGGGATCCGCAATTGCCTATGCTTGTATTTTTAAAGCTGAAAAATCGCACCTTTGAAAATATTAAGCTAATTAAGAAAAGCTTGTATATAAATAAAAACTATTTTGCCATACATATTCTTCTGATGGCAACAACAATGTTATGATATTTATTCTTGATTTACATACATACGTATGTAGGTAAATACGTATTGAATTATATACATACATACAGTATATGAAATTACGTACTACTTCTGTGTATTTTGAAGTTTTTTGTATTTTTCTGTTTGATTTCAAAGAGACGGATTTTGAAAATATTTGAAAACGAATAATCAAAACTTAAAGTTTATATCCAAGTAATTGCCAAAGTAAACGCAGCGTAAAAAAGTATATAAATTCAACTAAGCCGAGGACACTGAATCCAAGATAAAGACCGGCAGTTCCGCCTATTGAAACTGTAACAAAATATTTCGAATTCTCTTACAAATTATATTTTTTTATAAATAAGTCAGTGTACGAACATACCTAACAGATCTGTGAAGGAAAAAATCACTTGTCTCTTGAACTGGTTCCGTGGCCAAGTGCTCATAGAGACGGAACTTCCCATACTTCCAAGCAGCTGTCTAGATCCTCTCATGGGCTAAAAAACAATTTTATATATAAATAGCTTCAATAAAATATAATCAAAGTTATAATATTAAATGGTATTAATAAAATTAGAATATTAGTTTAAACAAATTTATAATAATAGTTTTTTAATAATATCTATAGTCGAAAATTCTTTTCTATAGACACAACACTTAACGCCATGAATAATGAATTATTTCCGATTTGATCAAGATCAAGATGTCTGTCTATTTGAAATACGATTAACCCAAATTCTTGAATAAAATATCTAGCTCTTTTTATATTCAACCTACTGTTAAGAAATCTAATCATTATAGAAAACGAAAATGAATTAATAGGTAATATTCGGTCAATAATACGTACGAGTGCACTTTTAAGCTTAATCACTGCGTCTATACAGTTTTGCTCGCAGTAGCAGCCAGTCGGCTTTTCATGATGACCATTCTCTTCATAAAATTTCAGAAAGTAACCTATACATAAATGAGCATTCAAAGATAGGATAAAGCTGATATACATATAAATATTTACTGACCGGCATGCTTGGGAAAACAGGATCTTAGTTTTTGATAGGTGCAAACTGGCTTCGGATTGGCAACTAAAAATGTTTAATAATAACAGATTTTTTGTTATATTTAAAGACAGTAAAAATCTTTGAAATGAGATTCACTTACTGCGATTGGGATAAAAATGAGGAATACATTTGCATATTTTATAGGCCAAGTTAATGCGACATTCTTGCTGGCAAATATTCTTGGTATAGAAAGGATAATGCGTGAGATTGGATTCATGATAGAAGCGGCATTTCCTTTGGCTTATAGATGTTTCACTGGTAAATGGACCAGAGATATATATGTATATATGTTATGTCGAATTTAGAAAATCATGTACTAACGTTTCGAAATTCGCTTCAGCAATTATTTCCTCAACTTCTGGTTCGTAAGCAGCTCCTTCGGGTGAATAACCAAAATTATTATCCACCTTCATAACCTCAAAAGCTGAATGTATATAGCTCTGAAAGACATATATTCTTTGGTAAGTGGTGCAAATATTTTACATGAATGCTTACATCTATAGCTTCAGTATCGAAGCCCATTAGGGTGAAGCCTACGTCCTTATCAAAAAAAGTTGCCTTCTTGACATGAACAAATCGATGTAAATTTAGATACTTATTGAATTCCGGAAACTCGCCGAAGATTAAGTAGCGCGAGCTGTATTCCTCGCCCAGATATGAGCTGCACAGGTAACAGAGGCCGAACTCCGTAAGAATCTGTCTTGTCTTCAGGTGTACTTGACCATCAATACAGCGGATGCGAAGTTTCTCTATGGGCTCATAGGTGCCGTCAAATGTTAGATTATAGATCAGTTCCATGTAATGCTTAGGCTTGATGCCCAGATAATCGAGTGTGTGGTCAATGCTTTCGTATTCCGGTATATTCTGAAAATTGGTGTATGTGGAATTTGCCAAATTCTCTAGGAAATCCCAGAATTCCCTTTTTTCCGTTCCTTTAAGCTTTTTGCTCCTTGAATTTGATTAATAATAATCATATGATTTCCTTTACAATATCAATAAAACCTCACCGACAATAGTTGTCAAATAGCGATTCATTTAGGCGCTGCATCGGACATCTAGAATAGATATATGTATATTATGATAAAGTAATAGAAAACTTGAAACTTAAAAAGTTGTAATATATAGATCAATTACATTGTGACACCTGGCATCGATGTGTTCCAGTAATAGGAATTCCGTTCGAGACCAATGTGTGTGCTTTTTGTATGAAATCGATCCACAGAGGATATGCAAGAGATAATGCAAAAATATACGGAGACAATCAATAGAATAAGCCAAAATAGTCTAAAAAGATTGAGCATTAGTTTCACATCTAGAATTATGCGTACACGAATATCTACATACCTCTCCAGCAAGATCAATACGCTTTTCACCAAATATCGAAATCCATGGATACAGCAAGTATCAAAGTAAGTTTTATAAAACTTAACATAATATTGGAACAATTTAATGCCTAGACCGAACTGTGTTCCTGTCACGTCAAGTTTGGATTGAATTAGTTTTCATAAATCATTATAGTAGTTATCCAGTATCCAAAGCACAATAAACAGGGTATATAGATTTTAATGGAATGTATATAGAAGAGAGTTAATTTATTAATAAAAATGATTAATATATATTTGAGTTCTCATAATATATTCATTGTCTGAGAAATATTTACTTCGTTTTAAGTATATATTTATACAAATTTTAAATCAGTATGAAGTTGTTATTATTATTCAAGGGGTATTTAACAGTCGCCACATTCTACACCTTTTTTTAGATTTGATTGCGTGTCAATGGAGCTTTAATGGAGTTTTAATAGAAACATCAGAAATCCATTTCGTATATAATGCAGTTCTTGAACATGATAATTAAATGTATAACATGATAGAAGTAAAATAAAAGAGGATAAATTGATTTTTAATTTGAGCATTGATAATGAATCCGTCTTGATGGTGGACCCTTTAGGGAACAGGAAGATTTGGAATTGCTGATTTGAGCATCAGAAGGAAATACGCATCCTGACTTGGATCTTTGCTTCTCTGCTCTATATTCCCGTTTGTCTTCACAAATATCAATATCAGTTTGGGCCATGCGTTCCTGTACTATACTTACAGCCTTCTGGGACAGCAGACAGAAGCCTATTGATAGCAATAGAATGCATCCGAATATGAGTAGAACGAGCGGAACCTTCCACCAGATCTCCTCTCTGTTGGTGCCATCGCTAGTCATATTCTCGGTACTTCGTTTTATCGACTTATAGCACTCATCAGCACTTATAAGCTCAGCACTGGAATGTTCGTTCGCGCTCTGAAAGCGTTTGCCAACACTAGATTTTTGGAACTGCGACCGACAATCGGCGCAAACCTTACTGAACCAGGTAGCACAACGTTTACTCTTTTCGTTATATTTGCAAAATTTCTGCATGTTTAGTATAAATTTAGAAGTTACTTGAAGTCAAAGTTACAGAATATGTATATAGTTGAATAAAATCTCGAATTTTGACTATATTCGTTAACGACTATGTTTATCAAAAATTCATATGTCAAATCAGATATGTCATAATTGAGGCACGTAATTTTTTATGGATAAAACTCGATCATAGGTAAAAATATTTCAATAGAGCTGGACTGACTGTAAAATACATGTACATATGAGAAGTAGGAAATTCGCCAAAAAAAGTTCACGATTTCAAATATTATATTATAAATATTACCATTATTTATAGGATTTATATATATATATACTATATAGAGCTGTTCAACTGAATAGTTTGACATTTTCGAATGACGACCATGTAAGAGAGAATGCATTAAAAAAGGCTGCAGCCCGTTACTATATTTTTATGTACTATATAATTTGTATATTGCGTACACGAGTTTAATTAGTGGTCTTTTAGGGGCTCACAACTTTGAGTTGGCAACACTGCTATAACTGAACTTTCTGGTAATATGGTGCACTTAGAAAGTCTATTAGAAATGAAAAGTAAAGTCTCGGTAACCATTAACGTTAAATATATTGGAAATGCCATTAGTAGGTTTTCTTATCTACCTGTAAGGATTTTGAAAATGAAATTTTCACGCCTGCAATGGACATTGATATACTCAACACATATTTTGAATATGAAGAGCCTTCTTCACTTATATTCAGAATGGGTGGGCATATCCGAACAAAGTCAAGCATTTTGTTAACATTAAACTTAAACCACTTTCAAGATCTAACTTCAATAGAGGCGAAACGGCTCGTATAAGATAGACAAGAAAGACATTGCACTACCCCAAAATATCTTTCATTTCCTGACCCATTTATTAATAAATCTTTAAATCCCGTAAGGTATTTAATTTATAAGGTAAGATGAGTGTCCTTAAGTCGAAAATAATAGAAATATGAAAGAAATAAAATTAATTTATTTAAATGAATATATATGTATATATAATTGTTGTAAAACCGGACAGTGCTTTCGTTCAGCCCATCCAGAATATTCATAGTACTGAAAACACTTAATAGGAGTTAGATGATTTTCGTATAATATCTTTAAGTGTGGCACTTGATTTAGCGTCAGGTCAACATGGATCTTACATATGTCAGTTGGGTTTAGTAAAATGATTTCTTCTGTTTATGCTTCGTTTACGTATTTATGCACTTAGGCGGTACATGTTAATAGATGTAAATGCACTCGTATGTCAAATTGGAATTCATACTGAGAATTTGTGGCTAGTTTTGATAGTTTATGCATATATGTATCTACTAATGATCAATTATGAATATATATATGTATATATGTAAGAAATTGCTTTAAGATCACGGTTTTCGTTATTCTCTTGTTGTGTTTCTTTTTCATTTTTCATTTTCATTCATTCGCAACAATTAAAGCTACATTTTGTTCGATTTAATATAGACGAGTGCACGAGCTGCAGCAATTGTTCCGATAGTATTCATAGCCGCATAGCTTCGCCTGCATGGCCCACTTGCAGTTGGGGAAGTTATCAACGCAGGGGGGCGCCTGATCATTTTGGAGCAGTTCGTTATTCATATCTGATATATATAGAGAGAGCAGTTCAGGTATACATATGTATATCAAGTATATGAATTCCATTCATAAATACCTTCACATTTCTGTGTATTGCAGTTACGATAGATCGGTTCCCTCAATGCATATCGACACCTCGTGGACTCTCGCAGAGCATTCTGCTTGTCGTCGTACTCCAGGCACTTGATGCTGCGTCGCTGGGTGCCACCATCACAGGTCTTGGTGCACTGTCAGGAAAAGATTATGGTTAATTAGATAGAAATTTATTTGAAGACCCTATTCCATTTACCTCAGACCATTCGGAGTAGTGCCAGCGAGGCGCACAGTATTCAATTCTCTTCGTGCGAGCAGTTCTCGAGCGGCTGCGGTCTTAGCTCCGTCTTGCACTCCTCGTCATCCGTGATTAGCTGATTCTTAATGCACAGCACCGTTCGCGTGCGGGTTAGATTGAAGCAGTCGCCACTGCATGGCGACCAGGGTCCTGTGAACCATTCGCCCAGCTCGCAGGCCGTCTGCTCACAGGGCCGGCGGTTCTCCGGTATGTCGTGGGGCTCACAGCGCTCGCTTTTGGTTTTGGGGCGATCGCAGAAGATGGTGCGGTACTGGACGCCCGGACCACACGAAGATGAACAGTACTGATTCCATTCGGACATTAGCCAAACTGCATCGCTGACAATCTTCGGGGCACGATGGCGCACCAGGTGGGTTCCATTGGCTGCTTCCGGATGGAGGTGCATGCGATAACGGGCGGAGTTGCGGCGTCTGGCCTTGGGGCAATCGCATTGCTTTTCACTGGGCGGCTGCTCCTCCATGCAGGCGGCCTTGTCCACGTGAATCACAATGCCCGACGCCAGCTCCTGGACACAGCTCAACTCACGTCGACGTACCGACTCGCCATGCTGGCAACGACACTCGCTCCACTCATCCACCCGCCAATAGGCCGGACAGGGCTGCGTGTTGCAGTGCAGCAGATTCTCGTTGAGCACCGGCTTCTCCGAGTGACTGCAACGCCGCTGAGAGTAGTAGCGCACCGGGTTCTCACGGGCACAACGCACTACCGGCGACTGCGTGCCGCCGCCGCAGGACTTGGTGCAGGCACTGAAGCCGACCACTTTCCAATTGAATTTACGCTTGCGTCCTGTGCGGGTGCTGCTGCCAGAGCTGCCATCTTCGCTGACGGCACCAGCTTTCAGGAAGCCGTCGCTACTCTCCAGAGACAACTCATTTTCCTCCGAGTCTGAGATAATGGGTAGCAGATACTCGTACTTGATGCCAGGATTCAGTATATTGCTGTAAACCTGATTGGGAAAAACCAATTGAAATTAAGTCGAGAACGTCCCTTAGACTTATTAAAGAACATACTAGGAGCTCCACTGGATCCTTGATGGGACCCGTGCATGTGATCCACTCGGTCACGCCCTCGCCTTGCTGCACTCCATCGATGCGATGATAGTCGAAAGTAGCGCCCGCTGCCTCATATGATCCGCTCTCGGAAATCTCGTTCTCGCCATTGAAAATGCTCTTCTGTTCATTCGTACGCAATACTGACAAGAAAATAAGCAATAATAATAAGACAAGTTTTTCATACTAAGTTTTTAAGTCTGGTATCTAATTTAAGGCTATTTTTTTAATATTTTTAATTTGATTGGCATTTTTCAATACAGATATTATTATAGGTGATATATATTTTATTCAAATACAAAATTTGTACATTTTTTTAAAAATTTCTACAAACTTTAAATGATATAAACAAAAGCTTTCTAGAGTTGTAGAATATTTTCAAATAAATATTTTGGAGAATATATAATTTGTAATATTCCAGAAATAAATGGTAAATTAAAGTCAATAACCAATTTTCATTTAAACGTGATGTTAGATCGAATTGGAAATCTAGGAAATAATTAAAGCAACAATAGTTCGGCAATATTTTTACTCGGGGCCAGATCGACTTTGCTCTTGATCTTGATATAGTATATATGTATATCTATAAGATCTTGATATAGTATATATATGTATGTATACAATCGATGAGGACTGCAACGTTAAATTTTCCTGGCATATACAATTGAATTAAAATATTGACGAAAACCATTATACTTTGAATTACAGTATTGGTTGGGTTCAGAGCATATTAAGATAGCAATGCTGTGGCTTACTGAAGCACATATCAAACTTTGCCGCTCTCTGCGATTGTCATGCACTTGTTATGATTACAGTGTGGAATTAGTTTCTAATAATTTATTTGTGTTCCAATTTGAGAGAAGGAGTTATTTAATTCTGAAATTATAAACGCATAAAATATTAAAATATTAAATGCATTTATTTTAATAAATGTAAGCAAGTACTAAGTACTTCAGAAAATATTTCAAATTTCTTCAATCCTTCAAGTTTGTGATTTCGCGAATGTTTGCAGCTGCGAGGGCATGCTTTAATCACTTTCGCAGTATGTACAGGGTATATCAATCGATACGTAAGTATAGTATTTAGCTCACCAAGTAAATTTGCACTGTTCTTCAGTTCGGTTATGGATATGTTCGAGGCACCCGCTGGTATTGTGGCCACATGAACGTATGCGTCCTCTGGCAACGGATCGCGTGTAAAGATTCCAGTGACGGGACGGCAGAGCAGGCCTCCACAGCTGACGGAACCGCTATTAGCGTATAGGCCCTTTATGGAGCCATTGCCAAGAACGGCCTGTAATTACACAAAAATAAATAAAAGTAGAATGGGAGAAACAGAGAATATACATATATTTGTGATGTATATATATATATAGAGAGATATGTAGATGGTATAATTGATTTCAATTGAAACAAATCAAAGCGTTTTGCTTTGTTTACAAAGATCGCAAATGGGGCAAAGGAGGAGGTGGGGGGAATGGAATTCTCGACAGATGTCCAAATTGACTCACCAGCCAGGTTAACGCCAAGTGCCACAGCCAAGGCATATCGCACACTAAATAATATATATAAATTTATATTTATATATATATGCAAGGTGATCTGTGCTATAATTTCTTTGTTTATGCGTACGATTTAATTGTTTGATTTATACTAGATGTCAGTGCACTACATAAACAAACGTCTTTACTATAGGTGCGTAAAATAAATTTCACTATAAAATGCGAATGAGCTAACTTTGAAGTGCTGCAGACATATGAGCACATATATCAGATGTTAGGGTATAATTTAGGTAGCTAATTGCTAATGGCGGCTATATAATGTACCAGACTCTGCCAGACTATTCCGAATGATTGGAATATATGCATATCCAATGTTGGGAAAACAAATCAAAATTAAATGAAATGTAAATAATGCAGCATACTCTGAAATGTTGGGTTCATAGACTGCGCAGTTCTATAAATTGACGAATTGACAAATGTATATACCCGATCAACAAGAGCATTATTTATGTACTTATAGAATATATCAAGACTATCAAATGAATATCCATGGTTTATTATATATTACATAATATGAAGACAGCTATGCATAAGTGTTACGAATTGACTGCTCAAATTCATATACCCGATAAGCTCGAGCATTAATAACCTATAAATTCAATGAACGCTACTTTAGACTCTGATAGGTACACTAATATTAAAACTATGCTAATATACCCTATATATCTATAATCTTTCAATGTAGATGATTATTATGCCATATACGTTGACGAACATAATTATGGGCACAGCAATCTTTATAAACTTAATAGCAACCTTTTAAGTTTCTATTAAACCAAATTGAATAGGATATTTATTAAAGAAAACGAAAAAAAATGTTTTTAAGTCTTAATTGTAGAATTAACTAAAATTAAATAATTAAAAAAAAAAACTCAAATAACAAAAAAAGCTTAAAGTAATATAAATTAATAGTTTGTATTTATGTAAATGATGTTAGATGATAATTGTAGTATTATACATATATGATGAAACATATAAAATGAAATGCAATCAATGAAAAATATATCTGGATAGATATTAGAATCAGAATGTTACAATATGACTGCATAAACGAATACACCCTCTCAGTAATATCACCGAAAAGTAATTCAATTAAAATACAATATTGAGTAGAAAATAAATATATGCAAATGGCTCTGTTGTGGGCGAAGGTGCAAATGGAATTTATATTCACTTCCGCTCCAAGTGCGAATTGCCAATATCGACTTCTGAAGTGTCTGCATATAAAAATGTACATATATGTATGTGTGCCTTTATATATTGTAAATGTATGTGTGAATATATCTGAATATATATGCCAACATTTATATTGAAGTTGTGATAAACTCGTAAATGTCTGATGGCTGTTTGCTGATCGCTGTGAGTGCCACGCGGCCGACTATCATCGATGTGTAGTACAACACCATTTCGAAGCAAAAGATAATTCTGTTTTAATGGCCAACAGGCAGCAGCAGCATCAGCAGCAACAGCAGCAGCAGCAGCCGCATTTGACGCACTTTTGCAAGTTTACGATGGCCACATTTCACTTGGCCACAGACTCGCTTGGTTGTTTACGACCTGACCAGCGCAAGACTAAAGTGCTTTTTAGATACCCTACATTAAACCGAAATAGGGTATATAATACCAAAGCAATTGAAGTAACTTGAGGGCTCAGGCTCTTCGACTCAGCTACTGCTAAGGTAAATGTTTGCATAGTGCCAAAATAACTTTCTTCATTTTTTTCGTCATTTATTTACCTGTGCTATAAATGCTAAAAGTTATAGGTGGAACTGAGCAGATTGAAAAAATAGGTGCGGGTGCGAAACGATTGCGAGTGTATGGGGGCTGCAATACTAATACAAAGTTAATTTATTTTTAACTATATTACATACTTAATCAATAACTAACTCGATAATGGTATAACATATGGAATTATGAGTTAAATGAACTGAAGTGGAAGTGCTTAGAATTAATTCGTTTTATAAAAGTGTTTGATAGATTAGAATCTATGCGGGTCTCACAACTAACAATTATAGATAGAATATGAAACGAATTGGTAGAACAATACAAATATTTAAATAATACAAAATTAAGTAGAGCTTTCATAACGCAATCTATCCAAAACAATTTTTTGAATTTGCCTACTAAATACTGAATTACTTTACTTTACTACTTTAAATAAAATCAAAATAGATAAAACAGCAAGAAATATACTCAAACAGAGAGTATTTTTGAACACATCATATCTATAGTTAACGATTTTCAACCACACTTCAATTTCAATCCATCAGCAGCTTACTTTACGCACATCTAAATTAATATGGAAACCACAAAAACTTAAGTATATATTAGCAAAATTAGTATATTTAGTGCCTATCAAATTCGAATTTTAATGGCATCTTTCAGATATTAGATATACACAAGTGTTTTAAAATAGTCTTGGCTAAGAACAAAAAAAAACAAAGAGAGGACATTACAATAGCCATAAAACTAAAAGTCACCATATAGAAAAGAGAAAGATTGGAAAACAAAAAAACATTTATATATAAATATATTATATCGATATGACCACAATTGAGAAAAAAAAAACGAATACTGACGTAAATCTGAATTTCAATTAAAAAATAGGCTGAATTTTCGAGAAAGCGGCAAATGGATCTAATTAAAGAATTCGAAAACAATTTAAGTATATTAGTACATTGCGTAAATGCATATTTTACATATAGCAATGGGAAATCCAATGTATTCAAGTGTAAGTCTCAAGCGTTTCGCACAAATTGCAAAAAAAAAAAAAAAAAGTGAATGAGAATTAAGTTTTTTAAAATTACTGCACGTTTCTGCGTTAAACAGAATAATTATCCCTGAATGAAAAAAAAAAACAAAAAAAATATATTAACATGTATGAAATAGAAACTACTATGACTAATAATGTATTTAAAAAGTTTATATATATCAATCATTTTTGAAAATTATATTGAACTATGAAAGTACAAATAATTTTTTAAAATATTGGCAATGTAATTTGGAATGTTAAGCAAATTAAAACTCTCCAAGAATAACACAATTATTATGTTAATATTAAATTCAAAATCTTTTTGAAAAGTATCTATATGAAAGTTCAGCTCAATTGTTAAAATATAACATTTGTATATTATTTAAGTTCAGAATAAAACAAAAAAGAAATGTTTTTCTTTTAATTTTTTAATATTTATAATATTATATTATTATAATATTTAATATTTATAATATATATTTTTTTCTAAAACTTTAAATATTTGCTAAACACTCAGGAAATGCTCCAACTAAACTAACTTGCCCAATATTCGAAAATTGCAACAACAAAAAATTTGATTGTTAATAAATTGTAAAATATTTGATTAATATCCTTAAGGAACTTTAGCTCATGTGGTCGATCTCATATTTTGTTATTGTGTTTTTCTTTTTTTATGCATATTTCAATAACATTTAAGGCCAACTAATTTAACTGACATGATTATTCAATTAGAACAACATTATTATTTACAAATTTGTTTAGATTTTAGTCCGATTTCAGATTGATTTTTAAATAATTTTGTTTGTTATTTTTTGAATTGTTTAACTGGTTTTTGATTTTCTTTGATTGTTCTTAAACGATTAAACGATGCGCGATTCTCAAAGATACGAATACGCATGTGTTGCGTGCTTCGATTCGCGCCGCTTACTAAAATATTCGGCAAGGCGATTCATTTATTTCTAAAGAGTTTTTCATAACTCGAAGTGTGTGTGCACCACAGACACAATCGACAAGCGCTTTCATGCTCGTTCACGCAATGAGAGGAGTATATTGGCTTTTTGCAACTCGCTTTGATATACATAGACAGACAGACTGCTGAAAAGCGTATCGAATTAAGTCGATCTGCTAGTGCGAAATCACATCTAACACTGGAGGCGTGACAATTGCTAATTACTATATATTAAAAAAAAAAATTATACATTTATATAAATGACAAAATTGTATGCTTATGGCTATGGGAGGTGTGTCAAATACTTTTACAGTTTTACGAATTGGTTAAGAGGGCTATTAATATACGTAAAAATATATAGATTGAGAAATTTATATGCAGTACGCCCACTATATTGAATCTAATATATAGATTCTGATATATAAAAGCTGATAAATCAGATATATAGCTGATAAATGGAATCTTATATTAAAGATATTATATCTAATACATACAATTATTCTGATAAATACATAGAATCTGCTATGCAGAATCTGAACCTAGAACCTACTTTATACATTGATTTATAGAACCTCACTTATAAGGAATCTGATGTATATAATATCAAATCAATCAGCTAAAACCATATTCCGGCACCTCAGAAACACGAAATCTCCCAAGAGTTCCGATGATATCTTCAAATCATTCTCCATCGATAGACTTACCATTCGTATAGAATTAGAGCGAGCATGACAAATTCGCCTGCACCCGACTGCTTGCTGTTTATGGATAGCTCTTGGTATATGAGTGATACACACAGAGACACACATAGAAAAATAAGCTCTCGCTTTTTTCTTTGTACTATCCAGCAAGAAGCTGAGCTATTCGTGTGTAATATATATATTGAAGAAGAGCAGGTATTTATTGTAATTGAGACTGTTATGAATATCTAATCAGAGTCGTGTACTCATTTGCATTAACATGGCCTTAATAAATTGGAAAAACAGCTAAGAGATTAATGGAACGAGCATAAATTGTGACTAGTTGTTAATTAATGGAACTACTGTGCGAGCTGATAGCGTGTTTTATCTGCAATCAGTTATAATTGTTATTGTTAGTTTTATTATGCGCGCGAGCGGTATTAACATTCACCTTGCAAATGCCGTCGACACATATTGCCCGACCCACTGGAGTGGACCGATTGGAGCGATAGTATTCAGCGGGCCTCTGGCAGGGGGTGCCATCAATAACCGTATCATTGAGTGTCGCGAAGTATTTCATGCCCAAAGGCTTGCAGTTCAGCTCGCACTCGGCATCGTCTGATAAAGAAAGTGAAAGTCACTTGCAAACTGATTCTTCACATACATATATATGTATATATATTCCCTACCTTTGATGTAGGGCTCCCAGTTGTATTGACGACCCTGAAAGTCAACTTTATTGTATGCAGCGCATTGATATGCACGAATATCCATTGATTCCGTGGGACAGGGAAGGTCATTGCATATCTGATATCGTTTCGAGAGGCCCACACAAGTATCACTCATATATACTCTACTCGTAGTAGAATTTCTGCAATACATAAAGATAAATGTGTGTAAGATAAAACAATAATTGTTATAATAGCGCAACTTGTCAAGTCGCCGGTACGGAGAGTTATTAAGAAATTATAATAATCTCCGCCTTGAGTAGCTCAGCGTATTTAATTTATACCCTGAAAAGCTTTGAAATTGCATATTGAGGGTATCAAGATTTTGCTAATGACTACGTAACAGCGTAGAGCTGGCGTGGCCCACCACACTCTATAAAGTAAATTCAGTAGTGTTCAGAATAGAATAGAGAAGTAGGAGTGCTGCACTACATAAAACATAAAGCAAATAAAACGTTATTTCACTTGATCTAAAATAAATTTTCCTCTAAAGCGGTGCCAGGATCTCATCGATGCCATCCCACATAAAAGCCAAACGATGATAAAAAAAAATCTCTTTAATACAATTAAGTATTTAAACAATAAAAATATTTACTACATCATATTTAAAGTTAGATAAATGATGAATGGAAAGAAATTTTAGATGTTATAAAGTTTTTTTTTTTCGTTTTTAGAGGCCCGTAAATTTATAAAACTAATTTTCATTATTATGATCGGAAAATTTAATTCAAATTTATTCTAGAATAATTTTTCAATAGAATTCGAAGAGGAGAATTTCTATATAAATTATCAAATGCATGCAAATATGCTCAAAATTTTTAGTTTAAATTTATATATTATATTATATTATATACTAACTATTAGACTCTGTCTACTTTATAATAAAGTCATATGATAGTTTTATGTCTGTCATAAAATATTATATTATTATCCTCTATTTCAAGACTTTCCATCCCAAAAACTAAAATGTCAGCAGCAATTAAAATTTGAAGATTTCTCTCTCTTTGATAACAGATAAAAATAGATGCAAAATAATAAATTTCTTTAAAAAAATTTAAGTATATGCATAAATATGATAATATTTTATCATTATCTCAAATTCTAGATTTTTGAATACCCTTGACTCAATTATAAGCAATAAGAATTATTTATAAACCAGTTCTAAAGAACTTTTCTAGAATTCTTACAACTCTTAGTCAAGTCCAACCGAAAAACTGCTTAACATAATTTAAACTATTAAAGAGTTTTTTAGTTTTATTTAATTTAAGTGCGTAGACAAATGAAAATTAACCTTCAGCTTAAATAATTTCAATGTTTTCTAAATATGAGAAGGAAGTTAATTTTTAGTTCAGTTCAGCGAATTTCGCTTTGAGGTATTCGATCAGATCGGCATTAGCAGGATTTCTGATTTCGTAGAGCGTCTTCTGCTTATCGTCGATGGAAACGGAATCGGCAAGAGCTGCTTGAGCTTGAGCCTTCAGGTCTTTAATCTCGGTGGCGTACTTAACATCAGCCTCGGCCAAAACCTTCTCGAAGAACTCAACACCGCTCTTCAGATCGTTGTTAATCTGTGGCAGGGCATCCGTCCTCAGGAAGCTCACGAACTCGGGACTGAAGCCCTTCTCCAGGTTCAAGAAGCCTTCCTTCTTAGCCTCAAACTCGGCTTGCTTCTGCAGGCTCTCGAGCTCGGCAACAACCTTCTCGATCTCAGCCTTGAACTCACCCTTGGCCAAGAGCGACTTGTAGAAGCTGATGGCGCCCAAAATATCCTCATTGAGCTGATCTTCCTGCAATTTGGACTGCACGAATTGGCCGAACTCAGCAGAAAATTGCGCGGGCACCTCGTTCACCAGAGTCTGCTTGGCATTGAAGTCCTCTGTCTTCAGGGCGGTTTCGTAGATGCCGATCAGCTTCTTCAGTTCCTCCTTGTGGGAGCCATCGTCGTTGGCGAGGTATTTCTCATACTGCTGCAGCTGTCCGCGAATGTGGATATTCAAGCCCTCGGCAGGATTCTCCGACAACACGCACTACAAATATGCTTCGCGATTACACCTTTGTGGACAGCCACAATGTCATTCAGCTAGACCTACCTGCACAGCGAGAGCCAGAGATAGAAGGCAAATGGTCAGTAATCTGGACATTCTGATATAAAAGTGTTAAGTGCACAACAGCTCCAATGCGTTGATTGCCGGAAACTCAGGCTTTTCAAAACTCACATCTCGTATTTATAGCAAAAATCTGTTCTCAGCATTGGGGCTTTTTTATTATTATTTATTTTTGTTTTTATTTTTTTAGTCGGTCATCAAAACGAGCGTACAAAGTCTGGCATTGTTCGGATCGAGCCTTGTTTTTGTAGTTGTTATTGCTTTTCTCAACTTGTTGGGATTTCTCTTTAGCTGAAAACAAGTCCAAAATGTCGCGAGAGACAAACAGCTGAGCTGTGCTTAAAATTACATGACTTACAGATACCCTGTAGTAATGTGCACATCAAATATTCAGAAATTGTTGGCATTATCGCAGACTGAAGTCTGAATTGGGTTGAGATACCCGCTGATATCAAGCATAGATTCTAAATATGATATTCAACAATATGTATCTGGGCTTTGTTTAAATATTCAGTTATTCCCCCGATCAAGGGAACAGCAAAGACATATTTTAAATAACGGCAAATATATACAATTTCTATATAACTAAATGGTATACAGGTTTCCGCGATACGATTCTCTTGTTTTTTCTTTTTTTTTTTACTTTGAATGTCTTGAATTTACGAGCCACGTCGAACGGAATTAATGTTTGCTCACAAAGTGGATTAGTTAAGTCAATAATTAACTATTTAAGACTTGGCTAAATAAAAATGGGGGAAAAAACACAAAAAACACATGAGATGGAAAAATACAAACGAGGAGCGCCGAACGCCTCTGCTCAACCACAAGATACCCTGTAGAGTACTTAAAGCACCTGCAGTCCACACAGAATATTAAATAAAGAAAGAGGAGTGAATAAAAGAGAAAGGGGAATTAATCGATTTCAGATATTTGCAATATATGCAAAAATATTCCACAATAGAGTAATATCTCCATCGTCTATGCACCCAGTCACACCATATGCGGCATGTATATCTCTCTTAAATGTTGACAAAACAATTAGCACGAATTACTTTTCAGCCAAAATGACGCTAGACGCATACAAAACTGAACCACAGAAAAAACCCCAAAGTTTGAGGTAGAAACCAGTTTTTGGTTCGAAGGGATGACTAAGAATCAACAGACGAATATTCTACGAAGTCATACTTCAGTTCAGCCTAGAAGTAGTCTCAAGTACTGTCAATTACAGCAAAAGTCTATGTCCATATATATATATATATATACGGCCATATATGTACATAGGTATAGATATAGGCAAGTGCAGTATTGTAATTAGTTACATAATAACTTCATTGTCTTTGGAGAACGTTCCCAATCGCACGCAGATCTGGATAGCACAATCTCTGGCACGTGACAGGCCTCCGAAATGTCTTTTAATTATCCGATTTACCTTATGTTCAGCTATTAGAGGTCATTTTGTTCGAGCATTAATAAAGACGTCGTTAAATTTGAATTGCTAATCAAAAGAACGAATCTCTTCACGCTGCACCGAAGATAATATACACTCGAGAGCATTAAAAACTAGCTGATCGAATGACTCTATTAAAGATATACACTTGAAGAAATTATCAGACAGTTACTAATTAAAACTTTCACATATAATGGTAGAAAATAAAAGGAAAGGTTTAGTCTGAAAAAATGATGTATTTTGAATTTTTTTAATGGAAGAATTTACATTTTTCCTAAATTTGTTTAAACTTAATTAATGAATAATTAATTAAATTATGAAACCTTATTAATGAATGATAGAAGTCGGCGACTTGGAGAACTTGCTATTACGCAAATCTATAATGGAAGGCTAGAACGACATATATATTTATTATATTATATACAAATATACAACTATTGTACATTAATTAGATAATATAATATATAAATATGTAATCAATTTCATGCTTGAACAAACAGTGTGAAAATATTAATCTTCACTTGAATACAATTGAATTTATTATTTGGACTTTTTAAATCAAAACCGCAATAATAATTACTTAATGGAAAACATACACTGAGCGAAAAATATTCAAGAATTTTGAAGCCTAATTTAACATTAAATTTCTCTTTGATCAAAATCAAAAAGAACAGAAAGTTTAATATTTCTAGAAGTGATTCATATGAATCTGTTAATGTTAGATTCCATTAACAAGAACTGCTCCTCCCTCACAACACCATCCACTCCAACAGATACCTCTTTTTTACCTTAATTTAAAATTCTATCAGACGCTATCTTATAGGAAATCAAGGTTTAGTATTCATATTACTTCAATTAAATCATAATGCTATTTTTTCTTTAATTTCAAATAATACCAAGGAATATTTTTATATGATATATACTTACATATATGTGTCTGAAATATATATATATATGTCTGAAATACTTACCGATCAATGCACTTGCGAGTCTGATACATAACGCCGCCTCCACAACTGCGCGAGCATTCGCTCCAGGGATTCCAATTGGCCCAGCGCGGAAAGGGTCTAAGCTTGGGCTTGGGTTTTTTGGAAGTCGTAGTCGTAGTCGTAGTCGTTGAGGCAGTCGAGGGAATATCATTCAATTTCGGCAATGTCAATGCCGTTGTCAACACGTCGGGTTCCTCTGCTATCAGGGATTTAGTTGCCAAAGTAGGCGCCACAGTCGTCCGTATTTGCGATCTTTCAGTTGGGTTGGTATTATTAAATAGCTCTTGAGAGTCGAGGCTGCGAAGGCGAGGCGTTTGGGTTAAGGTGGTGGGCAGCACATTGATGTTGGCATCGCCAATCACATTGCTATTGATAGAGCTAGTTTCGTTTTCCGTGAATACCTCATTGATGCTTGTGCTTTGATTTGTTGAAGGTTCTTTGTTTATGCGCCATAGTTTAGCTGGCTCAAAAGATGATTTCCAATTGGTATATCTGACTTTTTCCGCTCTGAGTTTGTGCCGATTTAGCCACTCTTGATGTTTCTGTAATATATGTGAATGCGAATTTATTCTTGGAATAGTTTATTATAGGAGCATATTATGCACAAGTAGAAGTAAATTACTCAAGCATGCTTAGTACTAGTAGATACCCTGTATACTTAGCAGAGCTAATTTATCAAATATTTCTCATTCACTCTTTTTGCAGCCCCACTTCCCTACTGGAAACTTGGATTTATGATATCTAATCTTAATAATAATAATGTATATTTATAATATCGTAAATACCAAATCTTTAGACTTTAATATACGATTTTGTGAGAGCTTACTAAATTAGCAATGTCCATTTCATTGACTTAGATGGGATATTAATTTTGATCTACTAGAATATATATATTGATTTTTAATTTGAAGCCCGTCTGGAGCATGTATACTCAAGGATAATCCCACATATATGTAGAAATAGGGAATTTGACGGGCGGACATTCTCAGAGCTAACCTGCCGTTAAGGGTATCAAAATAATACTAGTATTAGTAATCAGCCGAACTTACCTTAATTCGTTCTAACGTTGATGTGTCCGCAACAATCAATTGCGTACAGGTTGTAACAACTAGGCAAATACTGGAAAGTAGAATAATTACAGCTAATATATCACATACATTAATATATTGCATTCTGGGTATGACTTACGACAATATACACATATAATTTGCCATTGTATTGCAATTAACGAACGCTTGGACTACATAGGAATGCGACTAATCTGAAAGAAGGAAGCACACATATAATTATTGATATAATAGAATGAGAAATTATTACTGTAATTCCATTTAGTTATAGTGATAGTTAGTAATGACCACAGAAGAGACAGAGATTCGCGCCCCTATGATGAGCCAGTCACATTTAAATATTGACTTAAACGGGGTTCCTGACCTTTTCGTCTGTCAGGTTTGCAATTATCAAAAGAGTCGCCTAGGGAATTCGACTGGCTACGTTTTATAAATATTATATATACATATATCAGCTCTTTAACAATCTATTCCCTGGCGATGGCATCCCTTGAGAAATGCTAGAGCAAAAATAAAATCAATTAAGTCAATTAATATCAAATGGGAAGAGCAATTAAATTCGACTATAGAGAGAAAGCAATAAATATATTAAGTCAACTCATCATATAGGCCTGACAATTGAGTTCAGAGTAAACAAATGGGAATGCTAAAAAAATCATTTAAAAATATTATTTTTTTGGATTTGCTATGAATGTAATTTACACACACCTTTAGTTAAGAAAACGGTTAACATATTGCGAAAGCGTGCTGGTCCAACTAATCACCTTAATTGAGGTGAGGGTGTATACAAATATATATATTTTAGTGTACATATATTATAGTACTATTACTATCTCTCCAACAAAGCATTTTTAAACTGCTTGAGGAAGTGAAAATATTATATTTGTTTATGTAATTTCCGTCTTACTATGATGTTTGTAGAACCATTGAGAATCCTATATTTTCTAAAACATAAAAACATAGTTAAGGGAGCTATTGAAACTGGCAAGCTCACAGTTTGTATATATTCTTATTTTTGCCAAGGCCGACCGAAACTTTTTGATAGATATCTCTTAGCATAAAATTACAAAACTCAATCATGATTTCTTTTCTGTGCTTTAAATAATCAGATTATCCAATCATATTCTGGACTTGTTGAACGTGTTCAAGGTATTAAATGTCTTTTAAATAATTAAACTAATAAATCAAGTTTCTAAGCATTAAAATCACTAAATTAATGATTTATTTAGTTTTGCCATAGAAGACACATAGCTGTCACAGCGCACAGACACATTGGAATGCTTAAACAAAGTATATATACATATATATAAATACATGTATCTATTTCAATTTGCACATACACTCAGAGAACAGCGCAGAGTAAAGGCAGAGAGAAAGATAAAAAACTAAAAAATGATTTAATTAAATTATTTTCTGTATGCCTTATCGTAAGTCGAACGTCGAACGAATGTCATAGTGTGGTTTAGGCAATTCCTTGAATTGCGTATTAAGAATTCTTAAATAAACGTCATTGAATATAGTAAGTATTCAGATCGAAAGAGTTATAAGAAATAAAACTTAACATTTAATAAAATATTAAAAGTATTATTATTTGCCATAACTATGAATATTATATTTGTATTTTCAAATGAATTAAGTTTTACTTAAAATTAAAAAGTCGTTGTTTTAGATCCGTAATATCCCATATTTTTAAATTAATATCTATATAGTTCATAATGCACTTCTTCTTCTCTTAGACATTTATAAATGCCGTTTATTCTTGTGCTCAAACATTTTAATCAACATTAGAGTATTATAAATATATACAAAATCTTCCACTCTCTTCAATATATAATTAATGATGCATTTCTCTCAGTGTATGCGTTCTGTTAGCCATGCGTACATAGATTCGTTGCGAATGTTTGAATGGGTTTCAACACATTTCTATGTACACATCATCCAAAGCTTATTTCTCTTGCGGATGCTTTTACGCATAGCTGAGCTTAAAAAACGAAAAACAAAATATACGAAGAAAGAACGCATTGAAACATGTGATCATTAATCTGGTCGTAATTTGCGCTCGCTGCGACAGAGTTCGACACGCCCATCCCTCATTTATAATGAGCCGCTGTTCAGATCGGCTCGACTTAGCTCAGATCGGTTCAGAAATGAAACATTACATACATCGGCGAATAGCAAATTGTCCAAGTGCGTATGTATGTGTAGGTACGTACATATATGTATGTATTTCTATGTATATAGACTGCTACCCATGGGCGGGTGCGACCAAATTAACTGCGTAGATTCGCTTTCAGCGATAGCGTCAAAAATTTTCGGGATGAAAAGAGAATATTATCAGCCAGCTCATCGGAAGTCGTTAGATCGAACAGACTAGCATATGTATGTGTATGTACCTACATAAATATACATATGTGCATGTACTCTTGTATGTATGTACATACATATGTATATTGATGAGGCACATAGGAAGTTGAAGTTGAATATATTCCAGTCAATTTTTGTATACCCTAGTAAAGAGAGCTCCTAATATGAGAAAATTTATGATACATGGAAGAATATAATTCTTGAGATGTATATTCATATGTTCAAAGTAACTTAGGGAATTATTTGTAAATTATTTACACATATATAGAAATCAGTTTAGATAAATATATCTTGAGATCTGAAGAGGCTTATATATAGACTGATAAATAGGAAATTCGTTGATAGCTTAAGCAAAAGTAAATAATATTCCAGCAAATACATTTTTTAATAAATTTGTATATTATTTAAAAACAATACATATTTTGTATTTATATTTTAATTATTAATATACTAATATAATAATTAACTTATAAATCTTACATTAATATAGTATGTACCATATAGTAGTATCATATCATATATATGTATGTAGAAAAAGTAATAAAAAATGTATTACATTTAGCAGAGTATCTGAGTTTCTTTAATATTTGATGCAAACTTTTTATACCCTGAACTCATTGAAAATGAGAATTCAATGGAGAATCAGTATGAGTTCGTAAAGAAGAGATATTACTTTTTTTTGCAGGGTTCAGGGTATCTCGTAGTCGAGCCGTCTCCACTAGAGCCTTCTAACTTGTTAATATATATAGACATGTACGAGAATCTCTCAATTATAAATCTCCACGTTCCCCTCCAAAAGTGTATAAAAATATATATTTTAGAGCCCACTTGAGAGCTGATTAAATCATAATAAAAACATTTAATTTTGTTAAACATTTCGAATAAAAATGTTTTTAAAGCTGTTAATTAAATAATAAAACAGCTTGCCTCTAGATGTGAGCTTATATTTAAACTGTGTGTTTTAACTAGCTCCTCACACTCATTATACATATTATATATATACTGATATACTGATATATACTGATGCTTATGTGCTGTATAATTCACATTGTGCAAATTCAGCAAATCGCCCGTGACCATGCTACAAAAAGAGTGAAACAAATGCGAGCTGAAGCCGTTGCTGGAATCGTTTAAATAATTTGGACATTTTTGAGCAATACAATGAAGACAAACATACATACATATATATATATATCCGTATATAGACGGGTGTGTTCTCCGAGTGAGCTCCCATAGAACTTCATTCCCAGCTGCTTGACAGACAATGGTAGACGAATGCATACGATTGAAATTGTCATAAACTATTGACCTTCATGGTGAATAGTTTTCAAAGTGAATGTTTCGAATACTTGGGCAATGCCCAACACTAACCCACATTATCCATAATGGATATTGCCCAATTTTTCGCATACTGCACTTTTCTCTTTTTTTTTATTTTTTGGAAGTAGAGATATAGAGATCACTATTCTTGCATTGCTTGATTGATATGTAGAGCATAACCAATAACCTTTGCGGGCTATAGATTATTCAAAAGCAAAACAAGAACAAAAATATACCCTATATGGCTATACTAAATGCCAATAACCCCATATACGTTTCAATGTTATATAGCTAGAATGTATTAAGGTAAATTTTCAATATGTGATAATTTTGAAACTAGGTCGCGAATATCCACGTTAATTGTGTTAATTGTGTACTCAGATTTATGCGATATTTTTTAATTGAATGTTTTTATAAAATTAGCAATTATTTGATTTAAATACTTTATCTCATCTGTAAATATTTTATTTGATGTAAATTTAAATTATTTAATTATATTTCAATATTGTCAATTACTTTAATTTTCCAAAAGGAAATCAATTGAAATGTTTATTTTTATAAATAATGCGGATTAAGTAACATATTATAACTTAGTAAAAAAATAAATGTTTTAATTTTTTATTTATTCACAATATTTCAGCACTATATATAAATGAATTATGATTGTTAATAAATTACGAATAATATAAATTTATTTTATTTTTAACATAAAAATGCTGCATTAGTAAAGAAAAGTATTTATATATATCTTAAGTAATATAAGCTAATTTAAATATCAATACATTTAAAAATGCATTCACTAATTCTAAAATTTTTAGACTATAAATATTTTATTTATGATTTACACTTTAAATTTTACATGTTAACAAATATTATTTAAGATATTTTGAAAAAAAAAAACAAATTTTTTTAAATTTGAAAATAACAGATAAAATTAAATTAATAAATTATTTGCTCTAACAAAGATAAAATATTTGATTATAATTTATATTTGCTTTCTCAAGATATATAAGAGAGATATATAAGATATATTTTATAAAATTAAATAGGAGCTACATTGGAAAAGATCAGATCGAGTATTCTATTTAATTATTAAATACTTGATAAAACTACATATAATTTATTTGAAAAACTGGAATGGAACGTCAATGCAATTACGGTCTAACAAACATATAGCTCGGGAATGTAGTCAAGGCTCTATATTGAAGCCAATTGGTTGCTAAACAAGATGCAGAGAGTGCATCAGCATTAAGTAACTTTAATGAGCTCGCGCACTTCTCGAATATGTGTCAATGGAGCTATTCCCAAGCCAAGTATATATGTACATACATATATCGACAGATATTAGTTCCAATATGCATATGTACATGTATATATTTATATATATAGATATAGCTGCAACTTGTGCTTACAAACTGTACTTGGAGTAGCTGTGAAAAAGCCCTTAACAATATGAAAGACTGTGAAATGTGAAAAGTGCCAAACTAATTGCATATTTATGCCCCACACAAAATTTCTACATACTTCAATAAAAAGCGACAAATATGTGGATATGCATGTGAGCGGCGGAATATATACACATCTATATCGGATATGAAGTGTATTCAAACGGAAACCGAGTCAAGTGTCTGCAATATTTGCATTCGAGCTGAACAACAAATGCGTTTGCATTTGAAGTTTTCGGTCATTCAAGAAGTGTTTATGTTTATTTATGGATATGTTTGTTAACTTTTTCCATATCTCATTTTATCATGTGTCTATGGATAGAATCCGATCCAAGCGAAGAAAAAACAGTTGCTGAGTGTACGTCAACAAGTGCGTTTCTCAAAACGGAATATGAATGAATGAAATTTTAAGTTATTTTTAAACAATATAATTTATTGTTGTAAATGGCAATGCCGAAAATATTGCTCAAAAATGTTTCGAAAACACACTCAATATTTTATAAAAACAAATATTTTCTAAACAAAAGAATTAATATTTACATTCTTATGAATAATATGAAATCATGTAATGTATTTCCTAAGATGGAGCAATTGATCAAAATGATTTATTTTTTAATTTCGAACATAAATATAAAATAAATATACAAAACATTTAAATAAAAAGATATTTTGAATTATTTAATATATAATCTATATATACTAATAAAATAATACAAAATATAGTTAATATTATTAGAATATTACTCAAATATTATTCAGTTTATGTTAAGAATGCAATTCGTTTGCTATATATATAAACTCCCTCTTATACATTTTCTTCGTTTTCTATTGTTATTATTTCCATAAATAATACAATTAAATAAAGCTCTCATAAATAAAGCTCTGCATATGAGCGCCGCCGATTCTCACTTTTAACACTTCTAGTAAAAATGTTGTTCAAATCTTTTTGAAGTGTTGTTTTCCAGATACAAAAGACTCGCAGTCAATATTTCAGCTACCTATCGACAATACCTAATGGCATAATTTTCAAATTTTATTTTTTTTACATTTATATATGTGTATGTGGTCTATTGTCTTGTAAGATTGATTGATGCACTTGAGAATAAAAATGGTAGTAGTAGTAGTAGTAGGTGGAGGAGGAGGAGGAGAGCGAGAGGAGACTGATATGTCATTGGGCCATAAGTGCATTTTGTAATTGTGACGTTGCGATGAAATGGTTATAGCCATCAAATATATTTCAATTTAATTCGTTTTTTCATTTTTCTTTCTCTTTTGCTTTGAATATGAATTCGGCCCTTCCTTCATCCAGTTTTGATAGCTTTAAAAGGGGGCACGACGCGTGGCATTGTTTAAGATGTTGGTCACACGCTATCAACTCGGCTTTATGATGGGTCTATTAGAGACATTGAAGTTGGAGCCACAAATGTTGAAAATTGAATACCCTAGTCGATTTATAGTAGAGCTATGACACTGATATGACATGAGGCTAGGGCGAATATCATATCGTATAGATAGAGAGATATGATTATATGGCAATCATATATGTATAGATATGATTATATGACAGGAGTCATAAGGGAATCATATAGTATATAAAGTGCCATTGAAGCTGAGCAATTTAGAGTTAATTAGTTTAAATATGATATAAAGATAAGTTAACCTTTAGCAGTTACATATATTATATGCAGTTGAGATATGATACAAAGAACTCATTAATTCTTGCTATATTGTTTATATGATAGACCAAAATAGAGACAAGGCAAATGTAACTATTTTAATTTAAGTTAGTCATACCTTAAGGGAATATATAAAGATAGTTATAGATAGATAATTATTGTATATAAATAAGTATCTATTATTTATTTAAATTTTTAAAAACTCATTTCATTTGTATTATATTTTGTTGATTTAAGTGCAGATTAATTATACAATATCTGAAGAGAAAATAAATCTATATCCAGATATGTGATGTTCCAAAACATTTATAATAATATCCATCTATAGATGGATTGATTACCAACTCTCTTTTCAACAAACTCTCCTAGTTTCTGGCCAATCAATAGCAAATTGCTTACCATTAGAAAACAGAGTTTGAAAACTTGGATATGTTATTTGTTGTTATTTTAATTATTGGGGTGTTTAAGTATGCCTATATTAGAGGAGTGTATAGAGTCACTTTGTGGAAGTTTCATAACTCACAACTGTTTCTGCATTTGCCAATGATCATCTATATGGCACGCACATATATAAATCATAATATATTATTGCAATGTTTTCACCAACGGGGAATTTCGGTCGCGATAACGTTTGAGTTAAAAACCGCCTCCCAAATATATATCACTAAATATATGCATGCATATATTAACTATAACTAACAAGTTCGAACAATTTCCCGATAGATTTTCGTTTCAATTAAAGCCGCCGTCAACATCGCGTGGTACGCAAATCCAAACTAAAATCGCTGGGAAATCGTTTTGGGAATTGAAGCGCGATGAAGACAGCCTCAGCGTGGCCTCAGTCGCAGCCGCAGTCGCGGCCAGCGCAGACGCCAGCTACTGGCTGCCTGCGACACAGAGAACTGTAAAAGCGCGGGCGGGCGTCGGGTGGGGGTGGGTGGGGTGAACGAGTTGAATTGCTGGCGGAGGCGCGCGCGCCCAAAAAGTCTGGATGATGCGTGCCTTACAACACTTCGAAAGCGACACACTCAATGCGAGAGTGTGAGCAGCAGAGGTAGAGTGAGTTGAAGAGGGGGTGAGAGGAATAGCGATACTGAATGCGAGTGTGAGCGTGTGTATGAGCGCCTGAGAGTGTGTGAATATAAGGAATCTAGAGGCTGTTGTTACGCACTTTAAATCAGAGCAGAGCACAACTCGCATGTAGCTAGTACTACTAAAAAATACTCAAAATATACCAAATGCATACATATGTATGTACATACATATGTACATATATACATATGGTAATCAAATACACATTGTTTTTATCACAAGCGGAAATGTTGGCTCAGCATAATTGCTCGCAGCTCGACCACAAAACAGGTGCATTCACACACACACACACACACACACACACATTCAGATAGAGTTTACACTGGCATTACAGGCATATACACACATACATACATACAATTATATATGTATGTAAGTAGTCAAGATCAAATATTTGTTATGCTAATCGCTAATGTTGGGTCTGTCACAATAGTAGTTAAGGGTCTCAACATAAGTCGCAGAGACCTTGCCTTAAATACTAGACTCAACAACACTAGAAAACAAATCATAAACCTCTACCCAGTATTATTTATTGCTTCAAGTTATGTCATAAATATTAATTGAGCAAAATTTTTAACGCACATGTATGTACATATATATTTCGCAAGAATGTTTCGGGGGTTACAGTTCAAAATACCATATTTTATGATTCACTTATAAATTGATGGAAATTAAAAAAGTAAAGTTAAAAAAATCCTTCAAGTCGTATCGAGCAGGAGGAGATAGCTTAATGGCATAATGCTAAAAAAAAAAAAGTATCATAGATATATACTATATGTACATATAATATATCTTAATTCACTCGATATTGTATCTTTTACATTACATTACATTTTACATATTATTACATTTTATAATAAAATAAAAAAATTTCGCAAAACAGTAAAATATATATACAAAAATGTATAAATAAATGTCATAATTGTAGAATATTAAAGTTGTTTTCGAGTGAACAATCCAAAATGTTTAATTAGGAACAAGCATAAATTGATATGATGATGGGCAAGCAAGTCATTAAGAATTAATATAATATATATTTTCTCATTGTGGGAAATGAAATTAAAAGTTGCCACCAAAAATTACCATTAAGATCAATTGAAATTTGTTGTTGGGGCAATTGAATAGCGAGCTGCATTCCATTATTTATAAAATCGTTAAATTCCCGGCCGAGTTCATAAATTTTTCCTAACGGCTTATTTTTGTTGCTTGAGCGCAGCCAAAAAATTAAAAGCGAATTGAGAAAGAAATCTTGTGGAGCGTAACTCGATATTTGAGCAGAAATTCGCCTAAGCGCGTCAAGTAAATTGAATATTTTCATTAGATTTCAGCATTAATTTAAAGTTTTATTTTTAATTGATTTGATATATTCTTTATTGCGGGCAATTGAAAATGAACAGAAAATAGAAACGAAATGAAGTGTGCCACAGCTGAGACGCTAAGACGCTGAGACGTTGAGCTTCTGCCTTGTGGGTCGTGTCATTAATTGGGCTGCGAAGTCATAGATTTTAAATGGATAATCGTCTTTATTGACCCGCTTCTTTGACTTCTACGTAATACATTAACGGCAATTTCACGCTTGCTTACTAAACGTTCGCTGAGCTCTGGCACACAGATTGGCATTCATGATATTCAGTTTAGGTTTTACTCTGGCAACGGCAGGACTCGGCTTGAATGATGCGGGCAGGACATAGTTGATCGGAGACTAGCTCAACATTGCCCTTTATTTGCTCCTGCATGCACTCAAATAGCCGTCGGCGTAGTCCCGCGGAGCTGCCCGCCGGACACTCGCAATTGCTGAAGCTGCTCGGACGCCAGAAGGCCGGACAGAGGCCGCGATTGCAGTTGTAGATGTCGTCATTGAAGGTCGGCTTTTCAATGTCGGCGCAGCGACGTGGCGAATAATATCGGATTAAGGACTCCCGCATTAGCACGCAGCGGAAGATGGGCGTTTGGGTGCCCGGGCCACAGCTGCGATTACATTCGCCGAAACCCAACAATTTCCAGCTGAATTTGCGACGCTTCCGCTCTTTAATGCGCTGCGTATAGCTGGCGTCGGTGTCATTAATGAGCTTACCCGACTCATCCCAGATAGCCTGCAGCTCCTCCTCCTCGTTGACGCTGGCCGAGGCTATGGGTATGGTATAATTGTATAGAATATCATTCACGCCACTCTGAGTATCCAGCACGAATTGCTGTCAAAGATGATTGCACAATTAGTCCGCAACTCAATCAACTCAAAGTTTTCAATCAAGATTTACCATCAGCATCACAGCCTTGCCGAGCGGACCTCTGGATGTAAGCAAAGCATTCAGCTGATTGTATTCGTAGGTATTATCGTCAAAGCTGAATATCTTGAAGTGATCTCTCGGTATGAGCAACACTTGCTCGGCACTTTTCAAAGCTGAAAATGCAAATTTAACGGAAATTATGAATACATTAAAATGAATATTCTATTCCTTTGTAGTGCGATCTCTCTACATTATATTTTATATATGTACAATTACCCAATGAATTATTGCTTTGTATATTTTGCTTGATCGATAGATTCATTGCTCCAACAGGCAGTTTTGTAATATTGTTGTAGCCCTTCGTTGGATGGGTTTTGTTGAATAGCACCGAGACATGTTTGCACATTACCGAACCACATTTCACTTGGCTATCGCGTGTTGTAACGGGACGTATTAAGCCGCTGCTGTGCACTGCCTGAAAGGAAGACGGAAATGCTAGACAAATCTCAGAATGCTCAGCAGAAGGAGCAACATCTATAATAGAAGAGTGAAAAGTTGTATTGTATTCAAGGGAATCGCTACAGGGTATCGCTTAGTCTTTTACACTCTTACTTATCTAGGTATCTAAGATGTTCAAAATCTTTAGATTTCTCTGAGATCTGAACTGATTGCCATCAATCAACTCTCTGATCTGAAGTCCTTTTTCCAACTACTTTCCAATATTCGTTTTAAAACGATGATGATGGTTAAAGGGGCCTGCAAATATCGGTGGATGTGTTTGATCTTCATTTAGATAAAGTCGAGTAGATTATCTCCACTGGCAAGTGACAGTGAGTGGAGCCACATTTCACACTCTGGCATTGCTCTAATCTAGTGCACCTCCTAAGAGCCACTTGAATGTTTTGACACAGTTTCTCCTCATCTTTGTTTAGTTATATTTCGAGAGAGTGGGCAGAGAGTCATTAAAACAATGGAAAGGCTTTGTATCTGGGCTAATTACATGTGTATGTAAGTATTTGAAATTATCAGGCGATAATGGGGTCATGTCAACAGAAGGCCCATCGCAACATTATCTATACATTTTTTTTTCTTTTACCAAGCCATGCTGCTGCTGCTGCTGTGATGCGTATAGAAAAAAAAACTAATTAAATTATAAATTGGAAAGACCCGAAAGCCATATGAATATGGAAATCAATTGCAAGCGATATTAATTAAGATTTATTACATTTGGCAGCTATTCAAGAACCCCACATCGTATGTGTGTGTGCGTGTGTGTGTGAGGCCACCCATAAAGCAGTTTAACGGACTGTATTACAATGCAAGAGTACCTACAGCTATGCCTACATATACATACATATGTATATATCGTGCCTATATGTACCTTAGATATTCATATGCATGCAATAGTATGTGCTAAGCACTTGGGCAATTTGCATGCTTTTGGAGAAAATTGGCTTTAGACAATTTAACTTGGCCATAAAGAGAAATCAAATGCATTCAACATTGAATTGTGGCTGCCCTTGCCGCATGCCCATCATTAAAAAGCCAAAATGAATGACTGCACAAACATTTAAATGATCTACAAAACATTGGCATTCAGGCAGATACAAAAGGCCCAAAGCCTAGCTATTATTAACAGCATTGAAGTTGTTATTACTTTAGTTTAGTTGGTCGGGGGTGTCATGAAAGCTTGCCTTATACACAGACAGAGAATACATATCTCATGCATATTTGAAAGTTTCGCCTGTCATCTGTAAATGACATCACTCGGCGGACTGTCTGTCTATCCAGAGTGGAATAACGAATTGAAATGAAATTTTATCGAGTTGCCAATTCGACAGCAGAAAGAATTTCAATTCAATTTGCGATTCGTTTAGATGTACGCAATAAAAATCCCGCCATAGACCGACCGGAAGAGACAAAGTTATTATTTGCAGATGTTATAGAAAATAAGAGAGGCGCCAAGGCAGTTAACAGTTTATCGAATATTAAATACCCTATACACAAATAATATCTATCCCATATCAGTTAGTCAAACAAACTCGCTCACCCGACAAATTCCCTCCACACAGACAGCCTGTCGTCGGTAGAAGTGCGTATAGTATACGGCCGGACGATTGCACGGCGTGCCGTCGGTGACCGATTGATTCATACTGATGAATAAATCCGAGTTAGCCACGCGACAGAACAGCATGCACTCGTCGTGTTCTTTCTCATATCCGACCCAGTTATAGAAAGTCTCACGATATGGCACGTTGTCGAATTTCTCGCATTGTTCGTCGCGCAATCGCTGCTTTCCTGGCTTGCAGCGCTCCTCCTTGCACTGGCGATAACGCTTCAGCACTCCGGAGCAGCCCGTTTGGCCATAGCCGGGGTAGAAACGCCTCTCCACGGCGCTATCCATGGTTGCGTTTTTGAATCTGCGAAAGCATTAGGTATATTAGCTATGAGCTATGAACAGACATATTCAGTGGACCACTTACCGCTCTAAGCATTTACGCTTCTTGATCTGCACACAAGTCGTGGAGCATTTACTCCACTTCTCCCAACGATCCCACGAGTAAAACGTGCCCACTCTGTCGAAGGAGCTCTGATTGCGTTGACGTGTCTGCTTGCTGACTTCATTCTCGTCGACATAATCCGTGTAATCATCATCAATATCGTCGCTGAGCTCAGACTTCACCGATATAATCGTGCTATTATCATTTTCCACTTGGGTGGTATTGTGCAGATGGATCTCCAAACATAATACCAACAGAAAACTCAACACTCTATTTGAAAGATTACAAATTTATTTCGAATATACATATATTTACTTTGACTTTACTGTCCGACAGAACGACTTTTTAATCACGGAATTTGTTTATGGCAAGGTTAATTGCTGTCAGCGATTAAATACAAAATGTAACTTCGAGCTTTTCAACAAATTTTATTGGAAAGACAAATATAATGAATGAGCTATATAGGAATTGTTACAATTAATTGTAAATCATGCACACACATAAATTTTATGAATGAGCTAATTCACATGCAATATAAAGTGAACTCTGCTTATCTGTCAATATTATTCACTGACCTTATCAACTGCATTCTCTTGTATTTCACTCCAAATTGTATTTACTATCTGATGAAGTGCATCGAACGCGTGTGCCATTACAAAAGACTAAGGCACAACTAAGAACATTTCGAAAAATTTTGAATACTGGGGCCAAAAAGCTAAAATGTATAACATAACAGAATTATATATTTTTATTTTTATTTTCTTATTGATTATTAAAAAAAACTAAATAGGAAAAAATTTTCCATCTCTCTCTTGATTTGTAGACAACTCTCGAATATACACTCTTCGCTATGTTTCTCTCAGCAATACGCAATAAATACACTCGCTCTCTATTACATAAAGTATATTAACACTCAAACATTCAACTAATTAACGCGTGCTCTTATCTATACATACATACATATATATATAAATTCATATTTTAAATACTTGAATGACTAAAGAAGGAAAATTATGATCAGCTGTCATCGGCTTCCGCGCGCTTCAGCATGGGCTCATTGATATTGTATTGCTTGATATATTTCTGTAAATTAATATAATATAATTAGCATGCTTTCATATAAAACACGGTTTAAGTACCTCGCAGAGTTCAACATCTAAACGACAGATAGCTTGAAAAGGTTCACTTGTGGCACTCTCTTTTGAATTGCTGTTCAGTTTTATTTGGGGCAAACCATCTGCTCCGTTCTCCATGGATATCAGATTCTCTTTGATTAAGAACGATATAATCAATGAATTCTGAACGGTGTCCATAAAGTTATGTGGATTACAGATCAGTTTAAAATATGGTATCGGTTCATTATTGCCCGCTCGGTAAATATTTTTAATCTGTTTCATCACATGATTCACAGCCGCTGAGCCTTCGCCTCTGCGTTCTAGCTTGTCGCTTTGTTTCGGACGCTTTTCTACGGCCTAAGATATATAATGATTAATAAAAATTAATAGATTGCAGTATGAACTTACATTTGTAATGGTTTTACGAGCTGCACGTTGTTTGGGAACGTGCTGCTTGGGCTCTACATTAATAAACGGCAGCATCGAGGCATTCGTAAAGCTGGTCACTCCATGCCGGCACGCCAGGCTGCACAGGACGTTCCAATCTTCAGCATTGTCTTTGAAAACAACATTGTTCTTCATTAAGTTGGTACACACTTCAGGAAGCTCTCATCTCAAGTTCTTTGTGGAGAGCCCTGCATTCAATATTTGGTATTGTTACAGGGCTCTAAAATATACTTACAATTGCCGTACAGTACATTCGATCCGTGAAATTCGTATTGTATTGAATTGTCTTTCCAACAACTTCGTGATTCCGTCTTAAGAGTTCCGAGTCCAACAAAATCTCAGTTGAATTTGTTTTGCGCTCCTCATATCCTTTGACTGCATCATTTGCTTTACCCAAAATTTCAAAAATGGCAGACATAGACTCTCCGAAAGAACGGGACTCTATATTTTGCTCTAGAAGAGAAAAAAGGCGCCAGTGATTAAGGCATTGGTTGACAAACTTGACGGAAAACTTACCAATATGAATATTTCTTTCAATTAGGTCTTGTAGCTGGATTATACGCTCATTTTCCTCAGCTTCCTCATCCTGCTGAGTCGTTTGCATATCATCCGTACAATCCATGCGTTTATTTAAATATATTTACTTCAATAATCTAAGAACAAATTGCTGCGCTAGGTAAGGAACCTTTATCGGCATTTAATAAGCGATAAATGTCCGATTACTGAAAGTGAAATCGATAATTATGTGTTTTGGTTTTAAGTTTTAGAATTGAAATGAATGATTGTTACTCATAGTGTATATATTTTCAATTAAAATGTCGACTTGAGTATATACTCTCATCAGATCAAAATATAAACTAACATATACATATATTACTATCAAATGAGTCACATATTTAATTATTTTATATATTACATTATATTACTTTCTAAGCTTATTGCCCTGAGGTGGACGATTGCCTTGCCCGGCATTTCCACCGCGCATGCCTCCATTGCCCAGACCTCCACCGCTAGGCCCACTGCGAACACCAAAGTTATTGCGATTACCGCTTCGCGGTGCACGCTGGTTTTGATTCTGCGAGTTGCCGCCACGATTTTTGTTCATTTCAGCACGATTTCTCGATTTGGCTTGTGCATCTTCCTTAACCATGTCGATCACTTCATCCGGAATACGTAGATACTTAATTGTGCTACCACGTATGTAGCATTCTGGCATTCGCCAAAATCGATCGCCATCCTAAAGGGAAAACATGTTTAATGCCATGCCACACATTTTACCAAAATAGATAAAGAAAATTTTGAATATGAGAAGTTTACTCATTGCATTCGCTTGCTGCGTACCTTTGAAGTACAAATTACATCACGCAGGTTAATATTCATCCAGGAATCGCAACTAACTAAATGTCCATTGTAGGTTTCACCGTTTTTTAGCTCTACCAGCTGTTAAAATAAATTGTTTAGCGGAGATAAACAAATCCAATTGGTCAGGCCGAACTAAATGCCGGTATGCAACTTACCATAGGATGACTTTGAGCTGTCTTTAAGAGTGATAGCGGGAGCTTGAATTATAAATATTTATTTTGTAGTTATCTTATTATATTACTACTGAGAATAATAATATCGCTTACCATTTTAATATTATTTTTTATAAAAAAAATGCAATGCGTATCTTAGAGATGTAACTTTTCAGGCTACCGATATCAATTGTATATGTTAAAAAGAATCACAATAATGGTGTTGGCTTATCGAACTTGTTCGCGAATCCAATGCAACTCTGAACAAGGCAACATAAATATTTTTGTTAACTGAGTTTGTTAATGTAACAAATAAACAAAAAGATCGGCTAAAATATAATATATATAAATGGCGTCAAAAAGAAAACAAAACTTTGACTTATCTGATAGTGATCTCTTCACAAAGAAACACACTTTAGATTCGGATGAAGAGGACTCGGACGACTACGAGCGGTATGACAAGCCTTGCAAATAAAAAAAGGAACTAACAAATATAAATTATTGTATTGTTCTTTTTTCAGAGACAATCTTAACGATAGTGATATTGAAGGTGGTGAGGACGGTGTGGGTAAAGTAGAAGATGATGTCAAGATAACACCATTTAATATGCGTGAAGAACTGGAGGAAGGGCATTTTGATAAGGAAGGTCACTATCACTGGAATAAAGAAGCTGAAATTAAGGACAACTGGTTAGACAACATCGACTGGGTTAAGGTATTTAACTATCTCAATAAATCACTATCAGTTAGTAATAAATTATTTGATAATTCATACAATAGGTAGAGAAAGATAAAAACTACTTTGATCCAAACAACGATGAGAACTCGGGTGATGACAGCTTACCTGCTAAACCATTTAACCAGTCAATGGCCCTTACCAAAATGCTCGAGTTTATGAATCCAGGTGAAACGGTGCAAATGGCTTTGCAGAGATTGGGTCGTAAGCGACCTAAATTATCCACACTTGAGAAGCTGCGGCAAAAGAAAGCGGGCATTGTAAACAATGAAACGCAGCAAATTGCAAAACTAACTGAATTGGCAAACGAAATACTGTCAAATACTGGAAACATGGATATATATCAAGAAACTTACGAAAAGATAAAGCAAAAGCTGGAAGATTTGCCAAGCACAAGCAAGCCAACCGGCGATTCTTTCGATATGTATGCCGATGATTTCGAAGAAAAGGAGTCTCAGCTATTAAAGGACTCGAAAAAAGAATCAAACGAACCAAGTACAAATGAACTAAAATGGGAATTTAAATGGAAGCAGACTGATGAAGAAATTCAGGGTCCATACAGTACAGAGAAAATGTATAATTGGTCACAAGGAGACTATTTTAAGGCTGGAGTATACGTACGCAAAGTTGGGGAGAATTCAAATTTTTACTCGAGTAATAGAATAGATTTTGATTTGTATTTGTAAACAAGTCATTTGTTGATGCTTAACGCAAAATTTCTGTTCTTACTGATGTACGAAATAAAGGCATTTTAAGTTTCGCAAGAACTTGGACTTTATATAATTAAAAACTTACTTAATAAAAAGCAAATTATACATTAACAGTTATTAATTACATATATTTATCTTTTTTGTAATGTTAATTTCGATATATTGTGGTTCGATAGCTCATAGCCTATAAAAAAAAAGTAAAAAAAATACATTTTAGTAGCTGCAAACGCATTGTAAGTATTTTTAATTTCAAAATAAATAATGTGTTCAGGTTTTTATTTAGCGTGACGTTTACAGAAAAAAATAGTTTTGAGGAACAGCCAGTCAATATATTGTGGCGGCTTATCGATAATTTTTATCTGATAGTTCAGTTTTCAACATCTCTGTTACTAATAGCAACACTTTGTTGTTTACAAATTTATTGACATAAGAAAATTAGAATACTTTTGTAGTTGTGTTCGTAATCCTCACAAATTCCGGCTTCGCAAAATTTATCGGCCAGCACCCACTGGTCACATAAAAAATTGCAAAAGCTCGAGTTACCATTCACGACGGTTCATCAATTGCGCGAAATGTTCAAAAACACGTTTCAATCTGGATTTTTGTCAATACTCTACAGTATTGGTTCCAAGCCGCTCCAGTTGTGGGACAAAAAAGTTCGAAATGGACATATCAAACGAATAACCGACAATGATATTCAAAGCCTAGTTCTTGAAATAGTTGGAACTAACGTAAGCACAACGTTTATCACCTGCCCGGCCGACCCAAAGAAGACGCTGGGCATTAAGTTGCCTTTTCTAGTCATGATAATCAAGAACATGAAGAAGTATTTCACCTTCGAAGTCCAGGTAATTCATATACGCATACCTATTCGTAAACGTATATGCAAGGAATGCTCATTACAATTGTATCTCTGAACAGGTTCTAGACGATAAGAATGTGCGACGTCGCTTTCGTGCCAGCAATTATCAATCGACCACACGGGTGAAGCCATTTATATGTACAATGCCCATGCGTTTGGATGAGGGTTGGAATCAAATACAATTTAACTTGTCAGACTTTACACGTCGCGCCTATGGCACAAACTATGTTGAAACACTACGAGTTCAAATCCATGCTAACTGTCGAATACGCCGTGTATACTTTTCGGATCGACTTTACTCGGAAGATGAACTGCCTCCAGAATTCAAATTATTTTTGCCAATTCAGAAACCTGTTCAAAAATCAAACGCTATATGCAGTTAAGCTCAGATGTCGATTCAATTCCAAAATACATGCACACATATAAGAAACCAAAACAAATTTATAAAAATCACTTGGCAACAAATTTTCTTGCAAGCCGGCATACTTGTTTATTAAACACTTATCTATGTCAATTATGCGCTTACTACAAAAATTTGAAATAAAAATTCACTATTTATGTTATACTTTGCATTTGCAGCTCTTTAGCCCTCTTTCGTTAGCACCTCAGCTCCAGTCTCTGTGATCAGAATCGTGTGCTCGAACTGTGCGGTTCGCGAATTGTCCAAGGTGAGTGCCGTCCACCCGTCCTCCAAGATCCCGATTTCGCCACCGCCCAGAGACAGTATTGGTTCAATGGTAAAGGTCATGCCAGCTTGCATTTTACCCGGCACATCATTATCTAAAATTTAAATGGAAAAGGAATGAATTACTTGGACATAAAATGAACCACACTATGCAGAAATTGTACGTCTAGAACAATCTACTACAACATAACAAATTTCTGCCCTTCGGCGTCCTTTATTCTCTCTCGTTTTCTGCAAACAGAACAGTCATAAAACTAATGTGATAGACAGAGATAGCCATCGCCTCTTAGCTTTATTGTTTGTGCTTTTTTCAATCACTCTCTCAATTTTGTGCATGAGCTACATACAAATATACATACATATGCAAATGTGTATGTGCATGTATAAGCAATAAAGGTCCTTATTCTTCCTCGCTCTCTACGACAGTATCAATGGTCATGAAGCTACCGTGATAGACAGAGATAGTTACCGCTACTTAACTTTTTGTTAATGCCTCTCTCAATTGCTCTCTTTATGGAACATACATATGCATTTAGTTGTTAAGCACGTACTTGTATGTATGAGCAATAATGCACAAATCCCTGCATTTTTTCCTTTTTGAGGGCAGGACTTTTTTTGTAAAAATAAATTAAACGCGTTGCAACTGTTTGGCGACATATAAAGCTCCTCTTACCATAGTGATAAATTTCGGGTGGTCCGTGGAAGTAACTGCCAATGCCATGGCCAATAAATGCGGATACCGATTCAAGCTGATGTTCTTCACAATATCTCTGTATGTATTTGCCGATTTCCTTGAAGGGCACACCCGGGCCACAAAGTTCGATGCACTTGGTCAGGCATTCGCGTGTGCAGTTCACCAGGAACCGGCCACGTTCATCGACGTCGCCAATCAGAAACGTTTCCGAGCAATCGCCGTGGTATCCATTTTGGTAGACGGTGATATCGATGTTAATGATATCGCCGTCAAACAGGGGTCGATCGTCCGGTATTCCATGGCAGGCAACATTGTTAACGGAAGTGCATAAAGATTTGGGGAAGCCGGCGTATCGCAGTGGGGATGGGTAGGCGTTTAAAGAAAGTATTCGCTGGTGCGCATAACTATCTATTTCATCCGTAGTCACGCCCACTCTTGCCATTTTGCCACATTCTTGAAGTATCCTCGCGGCCAATTTGCCGCTCGATCTCATGTGATTAAGCTGTTCTGCACTTTTTATTTCAGGACTTCCATACGTGTTGCCTGGCGGCTGTGATGAATAGTAATACGGAGGCTTCTGAATGTGATCGGGAACGCTGCGCTCATTGGAAACTCTTCCAGCGGCTGTTATCATTTCCCATTTGCCCTTATCTCTGTAATACAGAGAGATGCGTTTGTAGTATTGTCATTTTTCCATTTTTATCAGTTCATTAATTTCATTTATTATATAAGAATAGGATAGTCGGATGGGCGGTTAGATCCTCGGGAATTCCATCATAATATTGCTCATTCGTGCTTTTAAACATTGGTTTTATTCTCATATAATAATTAGTTGAATGCATTTTTAAGTGAACTATTTTAATTTTTCATTCTTTAAATCGGTTTACAATGTTTCAACCGCATATAAACTTTTTACTGCAGGAATAAGGGGAAAATATACTATTACAAACATTATTTCTTAAATAGACCGTACCGTTTGCTAAGTTGGAAGAAACTTCGACATACATATTGTCCAAAAGCATTCGAGTTATTTTTTAATACTCCGAACAGCATATTATTTTTTATTATAATTTATTTAACTACAAATTAAACTAAAAAACAACTCGAACAGCTGGACATGCACGGGAAAATACAACGAACTAGCCGATGATGCTATCGAAATCGGTATTTTTATCGATAGTACTCAAGAACAAGAAATTTGTAAACAAATGGCCAATTTTTGCTATTAGAAATTATTTGAGATACAATGAGTTGTAACTATGCTGAAGGTCTCTCAGCTTACGAAAATAAAGGAGTCCTCGGTGTACCAGAAGTATGCTATACAATGAACTTATCTGATACATTCATAAAGTGATGATTATATTTCTTCTTAGAATTTCGACAGCGAAGAAGTTGTGAATCAAAAATGCAAACAGTTGGCTAACTTAATTAAGGACTCGAAACATGTTGTATTTCATACAGGTGCAGGCCTCAGCACTTCTGCTGGTATTCCCGACTTTAGGTAATAAAGAAAAGAATTTCAATAAATTACTAACAGAACTGTGAAAATAATAGGGGACCCAACGGAGTCTGGACGCTAGAGGAAAAAGGAGAAAAGCCTACTTTCAACACATCTTTTGACGAGGCTAAGCCAACAAAATCTCACATGGCTTTGAAGGCGTTAATTGATCACGGATATGTACAATATATTGTGTCCCAAAATATTGATGGCTTGCATTTGAAGTCTGGACTAGATCGCAAGTACTTGGCGGAGCTGCACGGAAATATTTTTATAGAGCAATGCCAAAAATGTCGACGACAATTTATAAGTCGGACGACGGTCGAAACTGTTGGGCAAAAGCGATTGGGGCGCCCATGCAGATCCACTGAAGTAGGTCAAAACCGCAGCTGTCGAGGCGGAGTTATGCAGGACAACGTGTTGGACTGGGAACATGATCTACCCGAACGTGATCTAGATATGGCATTCATGCATTCCACGTACGTATATTTACTAATTGGCCCGGCAAGGTACCTAAATTGTACTATATACCTTAATTAGTCTAGCCGATGTTAACATAACCCTTGGCACTACTCTGCAAATTATCCCTAGTGGAAACTTACCTCTCAAGAACCTAAAACATGGTGGAAAGCTTGTCATATGCAACCTGCAGCCCACAAAGCATGTAAGTAGACTTATAAAATCAATAATATTGTAATATAACTTAAGCTTCTTATTAAAGGACAAGAAAGCATTTTTAACCATTGCAAGTTATATTGACAATATATTGGAAAAAGTCTGCAAGCGTTTGGGTGTCGAGATTCCAGAGTACTCCGAGGATTGTGACCCAACAAAGCATGCCAAAATTTTGGAATGGACACTGCCGGAAGAGCATGTCAAAGAGTTGGATAAGCAGTTCAAGGAGTATCAGAAAACTTTAGCCAAGAATAGCAAAAAAACACTTGTGAATAAGAAACTTATCAAAAAGCGTAAACGCAGCGAGTGAACAGCATTTAAATAGTTATAGGTCCTATTATATATGGTCTAAAGTTAAATACATAATTAAAAATACTTTTCATAACTTAAATTACTCTAATTAATTTAGAATTGCTTCAGAACAGGACGATTCTGCAAGGATTGCAGCTCACTAAGCATCGTCGCCACGTTATACCGCAAACGTTGAAACATTGACAGAGGCAACTCCAAGGTACGATGCTCGCCATTATTTAATTTAAAATGCAATACAATTGTGGGCTTATCCAGCTGGGCCATTCTACAATAAAAGAAGTAATTAACTTACATTCGCATATTAATTTTCAAGGCAGACGCTTTGCGCTTTTTTGCGATTGTTTACTAATCGATGTTTAATCGATTCGTCTTTCACTACTTTCGCATAGCGGCAACAAGTTATAACATAAATACTCTAATTCCTTCAGGCATGAAGCAAAATATGTCTGGCGTGGAATGCTCACTTTACTTACGTTGAGCCTAAGGAAATGTTAATGCGCCATTGCATGTCCAACATTTTTGCTCTTTCCATCTTGGTATCAGCGAAATTTCTACTAAGTGTTGCACGGTGGTTAATCAGCACTTTGCTCAAATCATCTGCACAAGCCTCTGTAAAGCTATAAAGGCACATAATAGAAGCATGATGCGATATAAATAAAGCAAATTAATTAATTAATTAAATTAGATTAATTAATATAATGTAGATCATTATTAGCTTACCACAAATCGTCTATTAAGCACTGACGCAATTCTTGGTCCTTGACCACGCCCTTTGGATAGCGTAAATAGATTTGCATTATCAACAATACCATTGTAAATAATTCGCAAAAATTCTTGGGCACATCGTGGCCGGCATTTTTAAGTTTATTTATTGCAAGCTCCAGAACGTCAGGTGATGACTTTTTGGTTTCGACATAGTGTACCGAGACTTGTATTAAGACGCGTAGAGTTGATTTACTTAACTGCGGAATGTATATGGTGTATGGTTTGACGCTTTTTAAAACATGATATCGAAAGTTTAAGGACATTTTATTATTTGCAATTTTTGTAAATAAAGAAATTGCCTCTATACGTCGTTCCAATTGCACTAGCTCAATATAGCGATGCGCGACATGAAAGTTCATAACAAAAATCATCGTATACATCAGTAATGAACGATAATAGCAAATATGATTTTAAGAATTTATGAATGATCCATAAAATATCCAAAATAATTAAAACAAACAACAAAGTTTCATATTTTTTAATTATTAAAATTTTTAAATTTCTTGATTACATCACTATTCGATATTTGGATGGTGAAAAATATTAAAACCTTTACAACTACTATATATCGCTATGCGGGTAGTTTCTAAAAATCATTTCAGCGGTAAATTAAAAAGAAAATTAGTTTCATATCAAACTGTTGGTTTAATGTTATTAAATCAAAGATAACTGTTGAGATAACGCCAATCAATTAGTCAACAAATTATTTACGAAGCAATTTAAACGATGTTAGCATAGTACCGAAATTGCCCACAAACGCTGATAGGACTGGTGGATTTATTATTTTTAAATTAAATTATAATTAGTGAACATTTTGATTTTGGTTGTAGGAATATAGACGAGCTACAAGATAAAATAGAATAGCTGCTTACATACATGCATATGTACACAGGCGTACATACATTAATAAGCAAAACTACGGTTGTTGAATGATTCTTGATTGCAGATGGAAATCATAATGATTAGATTTTGTACATTATTTGTATACTTTAATAATTTGCATTGAGTTGGTATATGCATAAATAAATTGCTGTCACACATTTGAATTTCTTATGTTCTCTCATTTTAAACTAATGCAACACAAACAAAATGCTCCCGTTCGATATACAATATCATTTCTATGGTTTTTTTGTTTTTGTTATGCGATAAAGAACTACTATAAACGCGGTCCGCTTCTTCAAATTGCTGTTTCTCTCCCCCCTATCTCTATATCCTCATCCTCTCATAATGAAGCGACGGCACCGACACACACACGCACGCATGGAATTATTTGGTGCTGCGGCTGCTGCTTATGCTGGCAGTTGCAGCTTCTTGCCTTTGAGCACTTTGGTAATATACAGATAGAAGAAATCGCAGTAGAGAATAGTTTGGACGACGCCGGCAAAGATCGCAATCAGATCGTAATGCGACTCTACCATGTAGCGGTAGACCCAATTGAGCAGATATAGAGCACGGTACGAGCCGAGGGCAAACAGATAATGGCTGGTAATTGATTCAGCTTCTCCGGTCTTGCTCACCAGGAACAGCTGCGGCAATATAGCGACCGATTCCAAATAGATCGAGAATGTCCAGAGCACCTCCATCACGGCAAAGTCATGATTGATTACCAATGAGAGCAGAGCGCAAGGTATTATCAGAAATTCAATGCGGAACGAATCGTGATTGTGGTCGTAGGTGGCCTTAAATTTCACGTACATTAAATAAACCGTGGCACCCGATGTGGCCAGGAAGAGCACCTTCATCACCGAATTATAGAGGCTGACGTATGTGGTGAAGAGGTCCAGATAGCGTGTCAAATAGACAACGGCGAATAGTATTTGAGATTTACCCGAAATGCCGGCGCATGATCTTGTTTTCCATATCTTCAGCAATAGAATTATAATAGCAAATACATGCGATAAGTCTCCAGCGAATCGAAAAATATTCATTCTGAGTGATTCGTAAGTTCTTTTTTTTTTCTTTTTCTTTCGGTTTTAGTATTAAATTGTCTTTCTCCTTGTAGTTAGATTCTTTCCGTCGTCCTCCTAAATTTAACAAAATAATATAAAATTATATTCTATTGCAATAGCAAATATGGTAAAGTACATTACCAAACTGAATTATTTGTTTAATTTTCACTTGTTTTGCCAACGAGTTAAAACTTTTTGGTGTTGTGCCGCCTATATGTACGTAGAATGTCGGCACAAAAGAGAGAAACAAAGAGAGCCAAAGTGACGTGGCCACATACATATATGAGCGACTGAGACGTTTGAACAAAATTTATTTGTTCTCAGTAGAATACAAAAAACAGGGCTGCACGAAAAAATCGAGTAAGGCCGATCCGATAGAAATGTGTACATTTTGCAACAACACGATATCAATCGATGCGTCGATAAGGGGCTTGTTTGCGATTTGGACGCACAAGTTTGTTTAACAATTTTTTTTCACATCATCCTACATTTAACTTTAAGCTGAAAAAGTTAATATTTTGTTAATAAGCTTATAGAGTAACGGTCCTAAAATGGTAAGTTAGGAAAGAAAAGCAAAGAATTTAATTGCAAATATGCATTTTAGATATATACGTTTATGCCGCCTTTGCCGGCCATGCTTGTTTTTTTTTTTTAATGAATTTGTTTCTTTTTTTTAGACTATTGGCAAAAATAACAAAATGATTCAGCACCTGAACTATCGGGTGCGGATCGTACTGCAGGATTCACGAACTTTTATTGGAACATTTAAAGCATTCGATAAACATATGAATCTTATATTGGGCGATTGCGAAGAGTTCCGTAAAATTCGTTCCAAAAACTCCAAAGTGCCGGAGCGTGAAGAGAAACGTGTCCTCGGATTTGTGCTGTTGCGTGGCGAGAATATAGTCTCCCTTACAGTGGAAGGACCGCCGCCTCCTGAGGAAGGTCTGCCCCGTGTGCCCATTCCAGGTGCTGCTCCAGGTCCTGGCATTGGCCGTGTCGCTGGCCGTGGTGTACCTATGAACATTTCGTCAGTACCGGCTGGCCTCCAAGGGCCCGTCAGGGGCGTCGGCGGTCCCGCCCAACAGCACATGGCTCCAATGGGTCGTGGTGTACCCCGAGCTCCGATGATGGGTGCTCCGCCACCAGGCATGATACCTGGTGGCATTCCTGCTATGCCGGGCAGCCTTGGCCGGGGTGCACCACCACCAATGAGAGGACCACCACCAATGATGCGCGGCGCCCCACCACCGGGTCGAGGTGGATATTAATGAACAGCTCATCCGCTTATTTGTATAGTAAATAAAATAAAATACAATTTCAGTCACTAATTGACTTCAGAGTCTAATGTGGGTGGATCAAAGAGATCTATGGTTAAATTGTGTATATAGATTGAGATGAATCAACTAAATTACACATGCACAGTATGTTAGATACTCGAATATTACAGACATTGATTTGATTTCATTTATTGATATTCATGAATTTTTAGTTTTACATCAATCTCGAATTTGATGAAAAAGAGCTTACTTGTAAATATATAGTTAATGTGTATATACGTGAAACATTGCTTATAGTATAGAGAGTTTTCGATCATCTTCAATGCTTACATATGTATTTGGTATTTTCGTTAATTTTGTTTGATTGTTTTTTATTTAGTTTCATACAATACAATATTATAATTTTCTTTAGAAATTGAAGTCATGCTATCTTTGTAGATAGATAATAATATAGCAAATAAACATTATGCCCAAATAGTAGACAAATCCCACACCTTGATCAATCGATCCTGTCCAACTGTGAGTAGGCGCTTCCGATCCTCATCCAGATCCATGTGTACAATGGAATGCTTGGCGTCGTGAAAGGCTGCCAGAGACGGTCGCTCCACTGTCTGCAGTTGCTTGAAGCAGGGATCGCAGCAGCGCACGTCGAACTCAAAGCCCATTATAGGAATATTAATACGGTTCGTTGAACAATTATCGCAAACAGCTTTGCCGCAATGACGACAGTGGTGCTGTCGTATGCCTAAAATCAGATTCCAATTAAATTGCAATTTAGTGATCAATGGGGAACTGCGTCACTTACCCAATTGTTTCTGATCCATCATCGAACGGAAGTTCCAAAAGAATGGCCTCGAGCACAGCTGACAATTGTTGGACTCCACCCAGCCAGGCACCTCCTTGCGCATCGCATTCATCTCCCAAAAAACGACCACCGAGTCCTCGCCACACGTTATCAATTGCTGCGTATGATTGGCGTACGCTAAAGCTGAGACTTTGTTGCTGAATGAAGAAGATATATAAATTAATTTAAGGGTTTCCCTAAAGAGGGTTTCCATAGAGTATAATTAATATGTAAGCAAATATATTTGTAAATATACCATAATGAAGGCCAAACACAATAATAGAATTATTACAAATATGATTGATTATAATGGATTTTATAATTGATTATTAACAAATTGCAGATATATTAATTTATATAGAATTACCTGTGGCCCTGCAGCTCATAGATTGTGCCGCGCTTGCCGCCAACGTCCCACACAATAACAGATTGATCGCAGGCGCCACTAAACAAAAGCTGTGGTCCTTCAACCCATCGTAAGCAGCGAATACCAGCTGCAAAAGAAGCTGCAATTAGCCAAATCCATATAGTTTACAAATAGTATATACGAGGGCAGTCTGACTATTTAAATTAATAATAATAGAATAAGAAATGAGAAAGCAAATAAAAAGCTTGGCGACTTCTTGAAGCACCCTCGTATATACATATAAATATTGCTGAGATCAAATTTACCAGTATGTCCTTTGAATGTGGTGATAAGCTGCACGCCCTGCGCCTCGCAGCGCAACATTGTGATTTGACCCGCATGATCTCCGATGAAGGCGTACTTGGCCAACGCATCGAACCTAGATTAAAATAATGAATGTGTGATAAAACGCTCTCGCGTATTCAGTAGAGATTACAGAGGCACTCACTGGAGCGCTGTGCAGGGCGTCTCGAAAGTATATCCGCCCACTCGTTTTACTGTTTCCGTGCAATGGTATGCAAACTGTTTATCTTTGCCAGCAGAGAGTATCCAGTTATGGGTCTTCGAGAATACGACGGCCACGACGCGACCCTGATGCGATAAATAGTCGCGCATGAATGATAACCGATTGCAGTCCTCGGAGAGTGTGTATTGGGTGACGGTGCCGTTATCCTGGCCAATGTACAGTTGCCGCTGCTCCGGCACGTACTCGATGGCCGTGCAGCCCGACGGCATATATTGGCAAATGCTGGGCCAGTATTGTCCAGAGTCACGTTTGAGCCACACACGAACAGTTCTATTCAAATATAAATTCAAGGGAAATTATATTTCGTTGCGTTAGAGAATTTGAGGGAAATTCTGTTTGTTTATTTACGCACTTGTCGTCAGATACGCTAATGACCCCATTTTCGCCTGGTATTAAAATAGCTGCATTTACGTCGTCACCGCTGCCCTCTAATTTGCTAAGCAACTCCGGCTTTTTTGTCGACAAAAAGCGATCGTTGTTGCTGCGTTGCGCTGGTTTTATCTCGGCTGCCATTCTTCTACTGAGAGAGAGCGAGAGTTCGGATCTATACAATTGCAGCTAGTGTGTGTGTGTGTCCGTGTGAATTGCCTAAATTAACACCGATAGGCATTCACTGTTATACGCTATTTAAATTTGTTTAAACGAATAAACGAATGAATCACAAAAAAACTGATTTTATCCAAAAATTAAGATCAGTGTGACCTCCACCAATAAAATTGTTATTCTCTAATTAATTAATTAGGGTACACTTTTCCAATAAGAGTAACAAACCTATCGGTAATTTGTAAATTTAAATATGTATATTTAAAAGTATGCATAAGGCACAAAAGTAAAAACTCATAATCAGATTATATTACAATTAAATAGAAAACTTATATTAAAATAAATCTTTCTCATTCCGTTCCAAACTATCGATTATTTCACCACTCGATTACATAGTCGATGAAATGTCATTCGACGACATTCAAATTATTTTTACCGTGAGTCGAGGTCCTCTGCTCCTTGCTCCTCTTTGACCACCTTATAAGAATTCCACGTTGGAAATTAGCTAATCTGGATTAAAAATCAAAACCGATGAGTCAACCTGCATGATGGTTCCTCGGAGTTACCACCTTAAATGAATAAATAAAAAGAATAGGTCAATTTACCTATCCAAAAGCCTCACCCAATTTATTGTTCGCAATTGGTAAATCAATAAATCGGGACAAACTTTTGCTTTAACGAAAGAAAAACAGGAAAAATAAAAACAAAAGAAAAAACACAGATTCTAATCAAAAATGCCAATTGGAAGTATTATCAAAAAGGCATCCAACTTTATACTAGGCGAAGAGAGGTGTGATGAAAAAATCGATATCGCTTACGAAGACAACGAAATACTTTTTTGTAAAAACAATGTCTGCATTCATCCGCCGACCGTGGCACGCCAGGAGTCTGACATACTGCATTACCCGGGATACCTGACCTGCACTACCAAAACGTTTATCGACCAGTACAACAGCGCCAAGAGGCCGACGCTGCTGCTCACCTGGATACCAAACACCTCGCTCTGCAAATGCAACTCGACCACTAACGAGGGGGAGCCGCTAGGCAATTTGCACCATGACACGTTACCTACCAACGGACACTTCTCGCCCACAGCTCAGGTGGCGGTGCCCGCGCCGAAGATCGCCGACGAACAGGCCGAGCAGGAGATGGGCGAGGAGAATGCGGCTGAGATGCAGGAGTTGAAGAATGAATTGCAGCCGCTACTCGGTGGGCAAACGGCTTCTATTGGAGATCTGGCTGCCTTGCTCAAAAAGAATCCAATTACATCCGTAAACATCACCATTTCGAATCCACAAATCGAGAACAGCAACATCTCCCAGTCGTATAACTGCATCATTTCCTCAACCTCACCGGATAACGAGGGCGCTCATCCGTCGGCAGTCGCTCGAGGGAGTCAGCCGCCTCAACAAATCAACTCAGACGGCTCAGTGTCGGATGACAACAATCCCAATTGGATGACGCCCGAGCTACTTGCTTTCAAGCATAATCTGGTGTTCCCGGAAAGTGCCAATGCCACACCCACTGTCCGCCGTAAGGCAGTGATCAGGGGCAGGAGATTCTCGGTGGACCTCAGTCAGATGCGTTCCTTGCGTTTGTTTTTCAACGACGACAAATGCACATCTGGCCAGCTGGTGATAGCTTCTAGGGAATCTCAGTATAAGATTCTACACTTCCACTATGGCGGTCTGGATCACCTGGCTCAGGTATTGCATCAGTGGCACTGCTTTCTACACAACATTACCTTGGCTCCAGGACAGGAAAAGATGAATTTGCCCTATCGACACTTCATGGTCTGTCGCCCGGAAGTGAAGCAGTCGGAGATGCATCCCGACGAGGGCAATGTGAAGCGAATCACCACGAACTTTTTCTATGGCACATTGCTGAACGAAAAGGGGCAAATCGACGATGATTTGCTATTGCGAAAGTGCGTCTTCTTCGGTGGCCTCGAGAAGAGCCTGCGCAAGACCGTCTGGCCCTTCATCTTGAAATGCTATTCGTTTTCATCCACCTTTGAGGATCGGGCCGTCTTGATGGACATTAAAAGGCAGGAGTACGATGAAATAACTCGGAAGCGTTTGTACTCTATGTCGCCAGAGCAGCAAGTCCAATTCTGGAGAACCGTGCAGTGCGTTGTTGAGAAGGATGTGGTGCGCACGGACCGTACAAATCCGTTCTTCTGCGGCGACGATAATCCCAATACGGAGATGATGAAGAACATTTTGCTCAACTTTGCCATCTACAACCCGAGCATCTCCTACTCGCAGGTGAGCGCGAACACGATGCAAGTTATTATCTATATACCCATATGAGTCTTGATGTTCTTTCCAGGGCATGAGCGATCTGTTGGCCCCCGTTTTGTGTGAAGTGCAGAATGAGTCGGAAACTTTCTGGTGCTTCGTTGGCCTGATGCAGCGAGCATTCTTTGTATGCACGCCCACTGACAACGATGTCGATCACAATTTAAGCTACTTACGCGAGCTGATCCGGCTCATGCTGCCGCGCTTCTACGAACACCTGCAGCGACACAACGAAGCCATGGAGCTACTGTTCTGCCATCGCTGGCTGCTGCTCTGCTTCAAGCGGGAGTTCACGGAGGCCGTCGTCATTCGCATGTGGGAGGCTTGTTGGTCAAACTATCTCACTGACTACTTCCACTTATTCCTCTGCCTGGCCATCATAGCGGTATATGCCGATGATGTGATTGCTCAAAACTTGCGCGCAGATGAGATGCTGCTGCACTTTAGCTCCTTAGCCATGTACATGGATGGCCAATTGATCCTACGCAAGGCGCGCGGATTGCTCTACCAATACAGGCAGCTACCGAAGATTCCGTGTACGTTGAGTGGCTTGTGCAAGCGCTGCGGTCCGGGCATGTGGGACTCGGAGCATCGGCCGGCATTGGAGTGCGTCGGTCATACGGATAACGAGAAGTGCTCCTTGGGAATTGATTAATTGATTGACGTGGCTTCTACTATTGTATATCGCAAGTTACCCTACTTATTTACACTCTATACGTTACCATTATGTGTTATGATGAAAAGCTTTCAAGCAAGTGCTTCTAAATATACTAAATTACATATATACATAAATATACGCCTATGCTGAATAAATGCTTCACTTTGTCAAAGATACGTTCCAATTGACAATTGATTAATGGGTCTCACAATTTATGATTCACTGGATTTCAGCAAGGAGAATTTCTGCTCTTAAATAGACTTTTAAAATCTCAACGTTGAATAAATTTAATAGTTTACATCATGTCAAAAATAAGTTTAAACTGTAAATAGAACAATTATCAGATTGAGTTTTCGCATTTATTTTTATAATTCTAATTAGAATCGATGCAAGCTTCAGTGCTGCTTATTTCAACAATGCATTTTAATATGAATAAAATCGTATTTGTTTTCCGTTGTTTCTTTCGTGATTAAAGTATAGTCATAACTGAATTTAAAACTAAAGTTGTCCTACAAAACGTGTTTCGCATTATATCCGTCTTGTAAACGTATACGTGATAAATGAGCATCGAAATATATACATATATATATATATATATATATATATATATATATATTGATTCTGCTTCCAGGTATCTTACATTTGGGGTAGCTGATCAATCGGAGTCGTAAACTTAAAGGCCTCTGGAAACAGTTTTGCAGCATGCGGGTACATAAGCTTGTATGATTGTCGAATGGTAACATCAGCCACACCAGCAATATCGCCAATTTCCTTTTGGCTGCGCTTGTGCTCCGATGCCTGCGATGCCATATAAATAGCGGCAGCAGCCACCGAAATTGGTGATCGACCAGGTACAATGTCCATCTCCACAGCCTTTTTAGCAATGTGCGTGGCAGCTCGCTGCACCATATTAGGTAGATCTACGAATTCACAATATGAAAATGATTCTATCTATAAGAGAAGGGAAATTATTAATGCAATAACTTACCCAAGTTGGCACAGAAACGGCACATGAAGTCGGCCGTCGTTATCAAATCTACACTTGTTTCCAGTGCCTTCAATGTCAGCTTAAAGCATCTGCCAATTTCTTTCTTGCTAATCTTGCTAACTGCACATATTTCTTTGAATGTGCGTGGCACGCCCTCTTGGCGGCAGGCTATGTATAAGCAAGCGGATGCCTTTGCATCATTCGAACGTCCTTTTAGATTCTTGCCGTCATGCACCTGTCAACGAACCAGTAATTATAAAGAAAGGGAGATAGGCTATGCTCAAAACCAAATACCTGCTTGAATAAATTATTTGCGCGATCGACAATTGTTTTGGGTAGATTGATACGATCTGCCATAGATGAAATTTCTTTGAATGCGGATATGAGTGAGCGATCTGAGCTGCTCATTGTGCGTCTGTTCTGGTATTTGGGTGCGCCAAAGGCGTCGAACGAGGCCGAGCCTGTTCCCGGTCCAATAATTGTGGATAAATCACCGCCACTGAGTAAAGGATTCTCAGGACCACCAACACGACTGGGATCCACGCCACTTTTCTCGTTGCTAAATGTGCGCCACTCGGAGCCCACATCGATAACTCGGTCGCCAACCACCAGGCCACATTCAGAGCATATCATGTCGCCAGCTCGATAATCCTCAATCAATGGGGACTCCGGATGGGCATAGCAGCACACTTTGTTGTTTTCCAGTCTGGAAGAGTACCCCACAATATATCACAATGTTTTATTACAAATATTCTTATTTACCTTGAAGTTGACGCCATTTATATATTTGTAATCTGTTTGCGTATAACTCTTTTCAAATTTTTACTTTTTTGTTTGCAAACGCAAATTAATTTCGACAGACTACAAAAATCTAGTTTCTTCTTCTTGTCTGTTAATTTAACATGTGTCTAACAGCGAGCGCAAAAATTTATTGAGCTGGTGTTACGTTTAAAGTTCTGTCTGGGATTCTTTTAATAATAATAATAATACAGTCGAAGTAACAGATCTAAGTAAATTTCCGAACTGCTTATTTAGCCACGAAAGATTGTTAATAGAACTATTAAAAAGTGTAATCAGACCAATTTCAAACAGCTGATCCAAAAATTTATCGACAATCGGCGCAACAGCGATAAGTGAAACCGTGAAACAATATTTTGTAAGAGAGAAAAATAGTTTTATTTAAATAAAGCCAACAAAACACTGTTTAGATTACCGACTTCGAACTGAACACAAATTTTATAAATTCTAGGTAAAGTCAGCACATCATTGACAGAAAAAATAAAGAGTGCTGTTGAAATTTATTATTGTACGTAAATATTACAGCGTAATAAACATGTTCCACCAAAACGAAACAATTAATATCGAAAATTTCTACACGGTCAACCGATGGTAACCTATCGATAAGCATTCGTGTTAAACAGATTTATAAAAATTACCCACATATACACACACATATATACTTTCATATATTTTGTGTTGAAGGAAATACAGAAAGTAGATTTATTATATGGTGCATCGGTATACGGTTTAAATGATACGTCAATTCCGTTGTGGTTCTATAGCTCCGGATAATCGTGTCAGCTGTTGTTGACAATTCGTCTTCATAAAAAATTTTCTCTGGAAAATACGAAACAATTAAGCAAGGAAAACTATTCTCAACATGACGAGCAAACATATTTATTCGACCACAAATTTATCTGACTTGCAATTGAAGGAGCAGGGCAATTGTTTATTTGCTTCGCGCAAATATGACGATGCAATTATATGTTATTCGAAGGCCATTGTAAGTCATTGCTAAACATTAAGACTAAAATGATTCACTTAAACATGTGTATATATGTATATACCTTGTATTCCACATAGATTAAAAATCCAACAAATGCAACCTACTTTACGAATCGTGCCCTTTGCAATCTGAAGCTAAAGCGTTGGGAGCTGTGCTGTCAAGACTGTCGACGAGCTTTGGATATCGATGGCAACTTACTGAAAGGTCACTTTTTCCTTGGCCAGGGTCTTATGGAGATTGACAATTATGATGAAGCTATAAAGCATCTACAGCGTGGTAAAAACTTGAAAACACTTCTAATTTCTATGCTTTTATAAATTTATTTCTAATACGCATATTTTAAGCATATGATTTGTCAAAGGAACAAAAGCAGAACTTTGGAGATGATATAACTTTGCAGCTGCGCTTGGCCCGCAAGAAGCGTTGGAATATTATGGAAGAAAAGCGAATACACCAAGAAATTGAGCTGCAAAGCTATTTGAATCGGTAAGTATGCAGAGAACGATGACTTGAAATTTATACTTAATTTATTTAATTATTTTTAGTTTAATCAAAGATGATATGGAAAACCGTTTAGCTAACTTGAAGTTAAACGAAAACTTAAGTGAGGAAAATTTAAAGGAAAAACAGCAAGAAATTGAGCAAGAATGTGTAAGATATGATCTTTGCAAAACAATCTATTGCTATAATATATTAATTTTGTAAAGTGTTTAGCCTCGAATTTATAAATAATCTAATTCAACTTGTGGTTTATTAATATATATTTCTTCTGTAGGATGATCATATTAAAGAGCTTAATAATATATTTGCTAAAGTGGATGAACGTCGTAGGGTAAGAGTAGAAATATATATTATATATATATATATAATTATATGTATATCTAAAATATGATTATTTTACTGACAGAAACGCGATGTGCCCGATTTTCTATGTGGGAAAATTAGTTTTGAAATATTAACTGACCCGGTGATCACTCCATCTGGCATCACTTATGAGCGTAAGGATATCGAGGAGCATTTGCAACGTGTTGGCCATTTTGATCCTGTAACACGAGTGAAACTCACGCAGGATCAGTTAATACCAAACTTCTCTATGAAGGAAGTAGTTGATTCATTTATTGCTGAGAATGAATGGTCTTTAGATTATTGATTTGTTGTAGTTTGTAAACAACACAAAAAAAAAAAAAAACAAAATGATATATGTATATTATAATTATATAGCTGTTAAAAGCAGTTAAATACAAAATGTCATAAAATTGTCTATATTGATTGGATAATTTGAGTAGAGAATATATTGTTTATATTAAGTTATTTTATTCTGATAACATAAAATGAAATACAATACCCATAAGCGCCAACCGGAATAAAATTATACGTATATAGAAGTCATTTGTTGTCTTTACAATTCTTATTCGTTCAAAAACATCGCCTGAAAGAAAGTGAAAAATGAAGCGATGATTATAATTGATATATCGATAACTTTTTGGACAAGACTTGGAAAACGGCGCGAATGCGTAAACATTGCTACAATATTTATTAAATTTTATTATAAAGATGACTGGAAACAATGGAACGGTTGTGCGAATGCCATGGGTGGAAAAATATCGGCCCAACTGTTTGGATGACTTAATATCCCACGAGGAAATCATATCCACGAGTAAGAGCACGTTTTGACACAGGCAAATGGGAACCCGCAGCTAATATATGTATTTGTTTTAGTCAATCGCTTTATAAATCAAAAGCAACTGCCTCACTTGCTCTTCTATGGCCCACCCGGCACAGGTAAAACGAGCACTATTCTTGCCTGCGCTCGTCAATTATATTCACCGGCACATTTTAAGTCGATGGTGCTCGAGCTGAATGCATCTGATGATCGCGGCATTGGAATTGTCCGTGGTCAGATCCTTAACTTCGCCTCGACTCGCACCATTTTCTGTGGCACTTTTAAGCTGATCATACTGGACGAGGCGGATGCTATGACGAATGATGCTCAGAATGCCTTGCGTCGCATTATTGAAAAGTACACGGAAAACGTGCGCTTCTGCATAATTTGCAATTATCTAAGCAAAATAATTCCCGCTCTCCAATCGCGTTGCACACGCTTCCGCTTTGCCCCGCTCTCACCAGAGCAAATGATGCCGCGCCTCAATAAGGTTGTGGAGGAGGAGAAGTATGTGTATAATGTCGCCTAAACCATTTCCTTGTCTAACCAGCTTGTTTTTTTTTTTCAGTGTCAACATTACGGATGATGGCAAGAAGGCATTGCTGACCCTAGCTAAAGGTGATATGCGGAAGGTTCTGAATGTGCTTCAGAGCACTTCGATGGCCTTTGATGTAGTCAACGAGGACAATGTTTATATGTGTGTGGGATATCCGCTTAGAAGTGAAATTGAAAATGTGCTGCAGACGTTGCTCTCAGCAGCAACATTTGACTTGGCATTTGATAGTAAGTTCGCAATTCATACACATTTTCGTTATCTAAAATTCTGCAATCTGTATGACAGCAATTGAAGAAGCCAAAAGTAAGCGAGGACTAGCTTTAGAGGATATTATTACAGAACTGCATTTGTTTATTATGAGACGTAAGACTACTTTGCAATTTTTTCATTCTATACACAACTAACTCCTTACTATATTCTACAGTGGAGTTGCCCATGTCAGTGATGAATAAATTAATAATTAAACTGGCAGAAGTTGAGGAAAGATTATCCAAGGGCTGCTCGGAGACTGCCCAGACTGCAGCGCTTGTGTCTGCATTCTTTATAAATCGTGACTTGGTCTCACTGGAAAGCTAGAGAGTTACTTATTTAATCGTTTATAAGATATTAATTGAAAATACACAACCATTTCTTAAATAAAAACATATTCATAAATAAAGCAGGTCTTTGAATAATTGTGTTTATATTATAAGTCGATATTTATGATATCAACGATATTAGTAGTTTCATGTCATCACTAATATGAAACAATCGATAACAGGGCTATTGTGTATATTGGGTTCCAGTTCAGGTAAATTTACAAGAATAATTGTAAAAATGAATACTGTCGACGCGGATGCTCATTTGTTGGCCTTAAAGGGTAAGTAATACGTTGTGTGGTTTTAACAATCATATACTAGAATTATTGGTCTTATAGTAATGCGACTGACTCGTCCTACGCTTGTTGGACTTGGGCCAATTGTAACCTGCGAGCCAAAGGATTTGCCTCAGAGTTTTAACCGACTGGTGGAATCTGACGGCATTGCTCGAACGTCTGCCGAAGCACTTGGAGCCGGGCAAACGATGCTGCTGCCTCAATCATTTGGAAATATATATCTTGGCGAAACATTTTCGAGTTACATTTGTGTACATAATTGTACGACTCATCCCGTTGAAGGGGTTTCTGTTAAAGTGGATCTGCAGTCCAACTCATCACAAATCAATTTGCTAATGCACGAAAATAAGAAATCTTCAGTGGTTTTAACAGCTGATGAAACACTCGATGATGTAATTCGATATGAAGTAAAGGAGATTGGAACTCACATGTGCGTGAGACACTTAATGCAATTTAGCTAATGTTCACTGTACTAATTTTAATTATTTACTTTTAGATTAGTCTGTGAAGTGAACTATACTAGTCCCGCGGGCTTCGCTCAATCGCTGAGAAAGTTCTTCAAGTTTCAAGTCCTTAAGCCACTCGATGTTAAGACAAAGTTCTACAATGCCGAAATGGATGAAATTTATCTTGAAGCGCAAATACAAAATGTGACCACCGGTCCGTTTTGTCTAGAAAAAGTCGAATTGGATAGCTCGGAGCAATATACTGTGACATCCCTGAACACCCTGCCGAACGGAGAGTCGGTGTTTACCTCCAAAAATATGCTTCAGCCCAACAATAGCTGTCAATTTCTTTATTGCATAAAGGTTGGATAAGAGTCAAAGTTTCTCTGATCTAATCTGATTAACCATTTCTTCTTTATATTTTAGCCAAAAGCTGAAATTGCAAAAGACATCAAAACTCTGCGTGAAGCAAACAATGTAGGGAAACTCGACATTGTGTGGAGATCGAATTTTGGCGAAAAGGGCAGATTGCAAACTAGCCAATTGCAACGATTGGTATTTATCTAAAACATATGATATATTCAATGGGGTTTTAATAGTCAAATGTTTCTTTTAGCCTTTTGAATATAAAGACCTGCGCTTAGAAGTGATTGATGCCGAAAATATTGTCAAAATTGGAACCATATTCACATTCCAATGCCGCGTAACTAACACAGCGGAGCATCCAATGAAGCTGCATGTCAAACTCGATACAAAAGTCTTTGCCGGCTGTCCCTATACGGGTTCAGCTGACTTTGAACTCGACATATTGCAGCCAGGCCAGCAAGCTGAATTTCCACTTACGATTTGTCCTTCCAAACTGGGGCTGATTAAAGTATCCCCGTTAGTTATTGTCGATACACTGAAAAACGAGGAATTTATAATGACAAAAGTTGTGGAGGTGTTTGTCGTAGACGCTGATTACCATCAGGATGGAACCTTTTTGCTTAATAAGCTAATTCGTTATGAAAATCCTATCGATTCGTTGATGCAAAAACAAATTCAGTTGCAGGTGGTTTAGTTACACAAAATGTTAGATTAAAGTTGACAATTTGTATATATGTAATATTACAGTTAGCACAAATAATAGGTATAAGTTATTTAGTTGATTCCTGACCTATGATTAAGACAATAATATATTGGTAAACTAGACCAAATTCTAGTTGTATCAGTCAACATTTCAGTCAGCCATTTGTTACGAAGAGTATCATCTAGGCGACTATTCCTAATCAGTTTAAATTCTCATTTATATTTCACAATTCATTGACTCCTTGCGCACTATTAGGCGTTAATTTATCAATTTGCATTTAGAAGTGATTGCTGTGATTTAAACTGTCAATCAACTTATTCCGTTCACTACTCTATATAAGAAAGTCTTTTTATCAAAACATCACAATAGAAAGCATATTGAAATGTATTCGAGCGAGTCAAGAGTAGTCCTTACGTTGGTATGCATATTTATCGGAAAAGTTTTCTCTATGGAGAGTTTAGTTTTACTGGCCTACAACACGCGCCTCATTAAAACGAAGGAATGCATTATTTTTGGCTGTTCTGAGCAAGGTAAGCTTTTTGTTTGTATGCTTTCTTCACCTATAACGTATGCTTAACGAAATTTCAGATTTGTATTTCAACGTTCTACCACTCATGGCAGCTAATCAATTTGTTCAACCGGTCCATATCAATAGATCGTATGATCTAAGATCTATTTTGACAAGAGAAAACTATGCGCGAACATCTGTGATTGTGGACACAACCTGTGAAGGTGCTCCGATGTTGCTAAAAGAGGCCTCTGTGAATAGATATTTCAACAAAACGTATCAGTGGCTTCTGTGGGGCGTCGATGTGAGCATTAATGAATTGCTGCCAATCGAGTTAGATTATGTTGGCCCAAATGCGCAACTCACCTATGTCAATAAATCAAAGGACGATTATTATCTATGGGATGTGCATTCAAAGGGCCGCCAACTGAAATCACCATTAGAATTGCATTTGATAGCCAAACTGACAACTGAGCCACATAAATTGGTTATAGTTAACGACATATTCGAGCTGCAGAGCATAAAATATCGCAGTCAATTTAACGGCTTGACTCTGCGAGGCGCAAGTGTTGTAAGTAGAAGTTAATACTGGGTGAAATGTATATTAGAGTTTCAATATTTCAGATCGATCAGGAAGACATTTTGACGAATCAACAAATTGAAGCTATATTATCGAGGCCTACAAAGGATGCGGGTGTGGCAGCATTTATCAAGTATCATTATGAACTGCTAAACTTGCTCAGAGATCTCTTCAACTTCACGGTCAACTTTCGCAACTCGAGAGGTTGGGCAGGGCGATTGGGCAACACAACTTTTCGACTCGGTTTGCTGGGCATTATAAAGCGCAATGAAGCAGATATAGCCGCATCTGGAGCATTCAATCGCATAAATCGCTTCGCCGAGTTCGACACAATTCATCAGAGTTGGAAGTTCGAGACAGCTTTCCTGTTTCGATTTACGCCCGATTTGGATACGCATGGCAAAAAGGGAAATTTTCTAGCACCGTTCAGCAGACAGGTGTGGCTCTTCACCTTGGGCACTTTGATTGGCATCAACATCATTTGGCTACTGATCGAGTACTTAAGCAAAAGATGGCAAACTCATGCAAAGCAATACATAGAGGAACGAGTTTTGAATATAAGGAGTCGCAACAGCACAAATTTGAGCGCGAAAAAATCAACAAGAAAAAATTTAAGCCACTGGACTGAACGTATTTTACACACCTTCGGGGCTGTTTGCCAGCAGGGAATGGAACCCATTCCCAGCGACATGCCGTCACGGTCTATTGTTGTTACAGTTTTTCTATTCTCGGTTGTTATGTACAACTATTACACGTCGTCTGTGGTTGGTGGATTGCTGAGCTCCTCGGATTTGGGACCAGCTACCGTAGATGAAATAACATCTAGTCCACTTAAAGTATCCTTTGAAGATATAGGATACTATAAAGTTTTATTTAAAGTGAGTTCGATATTTTAAATAAAATCACATAATTTGTTTATGAAATATTTTGTAAAATAGGAAAGTGCAAATCCGATTGTGACTCGTTTGATAAATAAGAAACTGTCTGCATCTAGAGGTCCCAATGAAATGGGTGTCTATGGTCACATTGAAGATGCAATTCCATATCTGAAGAGCGGAGGATTCGCATTTCATTGCGAAGTAGTTGACGCCTATCCCATAATAGCTGAGTTGTTTGACGCAAATGAAATATGTGATCTTCGCGAGGTGTCAGGGCTGATGGAAGTAGAAATTATGAATTGGATTGTCCATAAAAATAGTCAATATACCGAACTCTTTAGAACAGCGTAAGCTCGTCATATAATCATATAATGACTTTTATATATTAATGTAATATGATTGAAATTTCAGCATGTGTAAAGCACGTGAGGTTGGATTAGTTGAAAGACTTCTGAGACAGCGTCAAATGAAGAAACCGGAGTGCCAGTCCCTATACACTGTCTACCCCGTGACTATATCGGGTGTTTCTTCAGCATTCCTTACACTGCTAAGTAATACCTGAAGTATAATTTTGTTGTTGTTAGCTATTAACTTAAGGTAACATTTTAAGGTGGTGTCTTAATCTCATTATTCGCATTATGCCTGGAAATAGCATTGGTCAAATGGAAAATACCAAGGTAGGATTATAAATATTATTTTTTTGACTCAAGAGAAATCGATATTTAGGAAAACTTATATGTATTTGAATACACTTCTGATTTGAATTCACTTTTATGTTGAACGATTTATGTACATTAGCTTGAAGCCTCCGCCAAGCCAGCTAGAATTCACAATTAGTTTAGGAGTAAAATTTGTTGAGTATGTATCTGAAACCTCAATCATTAAAGTATCTGAACCGTCAGGTTTAGTCTGGTTTGAGTTTTGTATCCAGCATGTCAAATGTTTATAAATTATATAATTTTAGATTAGTATTATATATCAGATTTTGTATTCGTAATTTCAATATTATAACAGAAAGATATTTTTTAATATATTGGTTTTATTTCGTAATTAGGCAATCGACATATGTATATAATGTATCAATACAAAGCTTTTTATGCACTAATTGAACAAAAATGTTTTTGAAAGAATCTCAAATAATAAAATTACTGTATTGCCAAAATGTATAGACTTTATTATAAGGAATTGATGAAGTTATTTTAAAAAATTTATCTAAATTGTTATTTGCCTCGGATGAGTTGCGCTTGGCGCTGAGACAGTGTTTCGATATATAAATACACATGCATATACACACAATAAATTTAACTATTCTATTTAAGTTTAGTCTCAAAATAATTCCATAAATTCAGTATTTAAAATCACAATTTTTCATTCCGAAAGTATTTTGCACTTGTCAGTGTTTTTCTTTTAACGAGATTTCCTTTATCTTTTCTGTGTCTGTTAGCAAATATGAATTATTCTCACGTCATCCTGATTTTTATTTTAAATGAGCTTTAACGGATTTAACAGAACTCGAGATCATGTGGTTTTCTTTTGCCAATAAAATAAACAGTTGTTTGTGTAATGCGGATTATTTCGTCGATTACTTTCTGAATATATATATATATATATCTGAATATATATAGATACGATGCTGTAATGGTGCCAAGACTAAGAAAGGGAGTCCTCCATATATGTATACTAAGTGTGTTAACCCCTTTATTATTAACCTCTACCCTCGTCCACTATTCAGTTTTCAATGGATGCTGCGCCCAAATTGCTTCCTCCCAATTGGTTGTGTGCTATCATTAATATGTCCTTTTTCTCCTTGGGGAAACGTAGCTCGCGGCCTGCCATGCGTGCCGTCTCGAGCTCACGTTCGGCCAAGACTAATTCTCTTCGCAGCACTCCCGGATTCTCCTGCTCGCGTGCGATCCAGTCCAGTGCCATCTGAGCTCGCATCTCATCATCCAAGCTACGATTAGAGTAATGTGCAACCACTTCCTGTCTAGAGCACTGGCGCTCGCGCATTGCCTTCAACGATCCGTTCCAATGAAGTAGTTGAAACACGGTCATCAGCTCTTGGAATTCCAGCATCGTACGTCCCTTATTCGCCTCGAGCATGAATCTAAATGCAAATGTATTTTTAATACATATATAATTACTTCTATACATATGTTTTAAATACAGTAATATCTCTCACGTACCGAAATGCGCCGATGCCCGATTCTGGCAATTCATTATTTTGCGGTGTCCCCTTGAAAGATGCGCGTGCATCCTGAACTGCCTTTTCTATAAACTCATCGCTTATGCGACGCGACGGATGCTCGTTAAAGACCGAATTCATTAGCGCAATTTTAGCTGAGCTTCGTCTAGCTTCCGCTTTAGTTGGACAATTCTGAAATGGTTTTCGGTTTACAATGTGTACATCATCAAGGCGGCTGAAAAATATCTACCTGAAAGCTACCAAAACAACTGCCACCAGGTAATGTCACGAAGCACACATAAGGCTGGCTGTTCGATGGAATCGATTCATAGATCACAAGAGCTCCATTCTTAAGCTCGACTCCTCTAGTCTGTTTCATTTGCCAAAATTCTTGCAGAGCTTCCACAACATTAACTATGAGTAAAATGTAAATGTAAAATAAAAGATTGACAAATATTCATAAAAATAGTTGGTTTTACCCCTATAATCGCGATCTTCGTAAAGTCCAGACACCATTGGCAAAGCCCAGAAAGGTTCCTCCGGATAGACCATTATGCTCTTGCCACTTGTTGATTATTGTACAAGAATAGAGCTATAGATTGATTAGCATAGGCAATTTAAATCATCACACTTGGATTAACAATCCTAAATCAGAAGTGGTATACTTAGATCTTTAACTGAAAGTAAATTGCAGAAATATTATTGCATGTAATAGTAAAAGTCGGACTATTTTTGGAATTAATATTAATAGTAAATTTATTACTTGTTACAATTTGGAAAGTTCTCGATTTCGTTTTCCTTTTGCACTGTGTGGATGTTCATATACATACATACATACGTATTTATTCAACACCCTACGCATTCGTAAAAGTACATGAAGTCGCTGATATTTCATCATCGGCATTTCCAGTTTGCTTCTTAAGTCATCTGTTTTATGCTCTTTTAGAAATCGCCTCTAATACATACACAGCGCACTCTCACACACATACACACACATGTATGTGCTTGCAGACGTACATGTACGTCTGTGAGTTGTATGTGCATATTTTACAAGTGGTACAAGGAGTATACACACTTGAAACCCATAATTAATATGTGTATATACGCATATATATATATGTAAGCCGTTAAATGACTGTGGACAAACGACACGCATACACATAAACATACGTACGTATGTACGTGCATACTTACAAATGGGTAGACAACATTTTGTCAACTGTATGTATGTATTTTTTTTCTTTATCGTTCCACTCAAATCAAATACGTGCGCACTGTAATTTATTTATTTTTTGTTGTTGCCTTTTATGATGTTTCAATCTGCAACCATCTGTATTTTATCTAATAATTATAAAATGGCGTTCACACTTTTACGCCAACTCACAATATTTAAAAAAACATATACATAATTACATACATATACATAAATATGCGTATGCAGGTTTCCAACTTATTGAGGACAATAAAACCAACCTGTATATTTCATTGCCGACTACGCGTATGCGCACTGTTCAATTATATCGGTTCGCAATTTTTCACTATGTGATCGTACATAAGCTTTGTCGCAAGTGTTGGACAAGGTACAAATTTAATGATTTGCTTGTCAGATTTTATCATCATACTACACAAAAAGAAAAAAAAACGGGCTCCTTATATGGTTGGCAACATTATTGTGTGACCATCGTAATTTAGTACTCCTATTCGCTACAATTGATCATGTTAAATATTACCGATAGCTATCGATATATTTGAATAGCCAATAGCCAAGCTAGTTTCCTCTTTAGAACAAAATTGTCTGCTTTACATATATCCTTAAATTCTAATTTGATTTTATTCTTATTAGGCATTGGATAACAAAAAATTGGCTGCTAAGAGAAAATACAAAAGAGGTAGATTTCCATTTCAGTACTAGCAAACTGCACAAATGTTCTTTCAAACTGAAGAGTTTAGTTTTAATCAAATGAATTGCTTATTATTTGGTAATATTTGCATAGATCAACTTAGAAAATAAAATAAATCTAAATAACCTGAATGTTCCTCAGCATATCGATTGTTTTTTCATTTCATATATTATATTTTAATATATATATTATCTTTATAGATGGAATCGTTGCTCAAGACATCCACGAGCCCAGAAGGGAATATCTTTACAGGATCAGACCTAATATACATCAGATTTTGCGGATTTAGTGTTAGAAAAAACATTTGTCCTCAAATTTAAATCGATGAATTTATTTTAATATGTAAATGCTTAATGAAATTAATAAATTATATGCAGTACACGAAACAAGTGTTAATTTTTAATTCAGATTTTTAAAAGTAGTCGGCTTTAGCTCGAGATTTTGAACCAAATGATTATTAATGTTAATTAACATAAATACGTTCATTAAGAGAAAATATTTCATTGCATATCCAAAGTGGAGTCTTTAACAGAAAGCTGTTAAACAGCAACCGATGCATCGCGTTGGTTCTTTGTCAAATGAGAGTCGATCTTGGAAAGATATACATACATAAATACGTAAATTTGATTGCACCCGTTTTTTAAATATATTGATATTGCTATACGACAGGTTGGAATCATAAGTTTTCGCCATTTATTTGCCAGAGATATTCCAATTGTAACATTTTTAAAAAACTTAAAATGACTATAACTCATATTTTTGTATACATATGAAGTCTTGTCAATAAAAATTACACTTTCTTGCCTAGTTTTTCAATGACAAACTCTTTTAGCGGCTGATAATACTGATAGCGTAAACTAAGCATTTCGGGAGAGTTGCGTACGCGCTCAAACATTTCCAGCTCTGATTCCATGATTAAGACTGCCGTGCCAGCCATTGCGATTACAACAAAGATCACGGATGGTATAAACGCGTGCAATAAATGGAATTTGCGTAGGCTTTTGCCACCATTGTTGGGATTGGAATGTGTGCGCGAAAATTTGCCTAAATGTTTCCCACTGGCAATACCGACGGAAGAGCTTGAATTTAAGGCGGGATTAGGCAGCGCATAGTACTGCTTGGATGGGTAATAAAGGTGCTGTTTGGAGTCATTCTGATTGCCACGAGGCTTGCCAGCCACATCATATCCGCTCGCTGTGAGTCCGCTCTCCGTGGACGAATGTTCCATGGAGTCCCGGAACCCATAACCGGGCAAATCGGTACCCATGTGATTGAGTCTATCTATATTGGAGGAGCGCAGACGCGCCTCTTCGCAAACGGGCTCCAGGATAGGCATTTGCAGACCGCCGTTGACACCGCTATCCTGGCCATAGATAAAAATGCTCGGCGCCATGGAACACCCCAATGGCTCGGACATTGTGGAACGTGGCAAACTGCTGTAGCCTGCAAAATTAAACAAAATATATATTTATCATCATAGTTAATTTTAGATGCTTCACAACCTACGTATTTGTGCTAGGTCGCCCTGTGGACTGGAGGGTGTGGCTGGTACACTGCTCGCTTTGCGCTTGCTCGAAGTTGAATTGGTCATTTTTTGTTCGCGTAATGCGTTTATGCTTTCAGTCAAAATTTCACGTTCAGTACGACCCGTATAACGGAACTTGGTGCCCCAGGAGAAAAAGCCACCACCGGAGACAACAGCCGCATGCTGGCTATTTGGTAATCTGGGAACAGAAAGAAAATCAACAGTGACTTTAATAAGTAAACGTGATCAAAATTTATCCCACAGTATATTAGGATATCCTTGAAAATTCAATGATGTATTTCCTCTGCAAAGATATAATAAACACAACTTACGTGAAAAACAACATTTGCTCGATGGCGCATCTCCATAGATAGCGGCAAGCGGGTCCCGATGGGCATTTAAATCCAATTGTGTGTTTTTTCTACAATTAGCAATATCCAATAAAGGTTTAAATTGGTATACAGCTTGAACGGCTTAACTTACGGGTTCTCGGCTAGCATCCGTAAAGGTTAAATGGGCAATAAACATTTTCCCCTCGAAGTTAATTTTGTGCACCTCATTCCAGCGAAAATGTTGCGATCGCTTGCCTGCTACATAAGTGCTGATGCCCGCATGATTGATTCCCACGTAGAGCAGTGAGCCGCGATGATCTTTTACGGGATGCGGATCAATCCCATATGTCTCCAGGCCGCGTGCAATGCCCATGAATTCATCCATGGCCACGGAGGGGTCCTGGCCTGGCTTTCGCTTCTTGTGCAGCTCCATGATCTTCTTTTCCAGATTCTCGGTTTGGCGCAGAGCCAAGTCCAGTGAGGACACATAGTCCCCGACGTGTATTAGTTCGTCATAGTCTCCGAGTTCCTCTGGGAATTACAAAAAGTAAATTCATAAGCTTGTTTAAATGTTATTTAGAATTTACCCTGGACGATCAGTGCACCCAAGGCAGCTGCCTCGCCTAATGAACAGTATAAACGACCGTGGCGAAGATCTCTCTTCAGCTGCTGGAAGAGCATGATGCGGCCATTGCCAGTGAGACGGAATGGGTCCGCTGGATAAAACTTGACACGTAACGAAAATAGTACGGGATCTATATCTGGAATAAAAGTAATCATCATATTAATTTTATTATTATAATTGAAGTCAATTATTTACCTTTGCATTGCTTTAATATGGATTTGGCCAAGTCAAGCCAGTGCTAAAAAGTAAATGTATTTATTACATGAAATACACTTCAATATTCCCAATTTGCATAATATTTACCCTTTGTTTTCCTGTATCTACATATCGTAAGCCGAAATAGTCCTTTTCCTTAATGTCTAACTGCCTACATATGTGGTCAACTAGGTAAATGCCTTTATGGAATGGCTTTAATATGAAAGATAGAGTGAGAATGGGAGAAAGAGAACGAAAATAAATATTTAGATTAAATTCATAAAAAAAAACTGTTAAGTTAGATTTTTGGGTTAGCCATGAGGTAGTTACGCCCTTATTCTTATTTCTGCAAACACGCACACATGTATATACGGGCCCACTCACACAATGATACACTCATATACACACACACGCACATGCACACACAATAAAACGGCTTACCACAAGCCTTGACTTTCTCCCTTCGTAAAGCCGAAAAATGTATTTCAATATCGGATATAGTTATTTTATTCCTTAAACTCACCTGAAATTCACATTCTAAGACATCCGAATCATCAAGCAAGCGAACGGTGCACTTATACACAATATTGCATTCGTTTTTACTTTTAAACATTTTATTTTTGGACTTTATTATCGACTTTAGCCAGTGCTTAAAAAACACTTAAAACAGTTATATATAAAAATATATTTTATATACGTTTTAAGGGCGTATTTTTGTTCATTATCTATAAAGTTGTGTACCAAAAGTTAATTAGTTGTTAAAGTTTTTAACTTTTGTTTGCCGACAATGTCAGTGTCCTTTATCGCCCTTCGCTTTTCCTCTTAAGGGTGTTTTTTTTTTGCTTGAGAAAACAAACAAGACAAAAGCACCAAATATGGACAAATGCCTACAGTTTGTATTTTAGCTTTGCAGCTCATGTGCTTTGTATAATTAAATTTTGGCTTAAGTATACGATGGAACATTTTAGTAAAATCATGTTTTTAAACATTCCACATCTTTCTCTTTAAACTAAAACAGCGGCAATAGTATAGTAATCGATAACACACGTTCGATTATGCCAAATTGGAACTCAAATGAACAAAGTCCGCTATCTCGTTACTGCCCGTTAGTTCGATTAAATACACTCCACGCGACTCAACAGCTGTTTTGTCGACTCAATCGTAAGTTTACCAACAAATGTCGAAATATTAATAAATATTGTACTATGTATTTTGCCAGACTATGTTTCAACCTGAAGATCACGGCCTAGAGGCCGACTTTCGTCTGACCATGTTTTCCACTCTGCGAGGGTGAGGATGCAAGGTCCCCGAAGAGAAGCTTAAGCAATATCTCACGGGAACAGAAATAGTTAGTAGTAAAAATAATGATGACTATATTGGTGAGTGTGTTTATCTTTAAAGTTATATAAAAATGATTTAGGAAAAATTTTAAAATTAAATAACTACAATTATATGGTTATCTGTGCCTTATCGTAAAAGTACAAAGAGATTAACTTGAACTTGACCTTGGATATTTAAATATGTACATACATATACTTAAATATGTATATATGAATGTATCTAAATACTAATTAACTAATATTAATAAAAGGATCTGGAATGGATTGCGCAGTTATACCCTTATCACGTCACAAGGAATATTCGCTCGTACAGACGGTTGACTTCTTTTATCCCCTAGTTGATGATCCCGAAACAATGGGACGCATAGCTTTTGCCAATGTTTTAAGTGATGTTTACGCTGTAGGCGTCACGGATATCGATAAAATCGAAATGCTCATCAGTGCACCTTCAAATCTGACAGAGAAGCAGCGAGATATTGTGGTTCCTCTTATTGTCAAAGGCTTCCAGAAGGCATCGAGCAGTAGCGGCTGTTATGGCAATGTTACTATAAAAAATGTTATCATTAATCCTTGGTGCATTATTGGAGGTATTGCGACAGCCGTGTGTCTAAAACAAGACATTATATTGTAAGTACATGTAACTTGAATATTTTTAATATCAATATATTCTATGGAACTCATTCGATACTTTTCAGACCATCAAACGGAAAAGTTGGCGATGTCTTGGTACTGACGAAGCCGCTCGGCACACAGCTAGCAACAAGTTCACATATTTGGCAGAAGGAGAAAAATGAAAAGTATGAAAAGTTGCTGACTGAATTTACGAACGACGATATCATGGAATCATTTGAAATAGCAATCAAGTCAATGACATATCTCAATCGCAATGGTAAGCAACAGAAAATGTATATATACATATGTATGTCTTTTGAATATTCTTATGCTATTTCTAAAAGCTTTTAATTGGAAAGATATCTCAAACTGTTATAAAAACTCTGAGATGACTCATTGAATATCGTTCTACTGACTAAGTTTCTGCACTTTAGTATACCAATGAGAGTAAACTAATACAACATTTCTATTTTAGCCGCTTTGCTAATGAAAAAGTACGAAGCGCATGCTGCAACAGATGTCACGGGCTTCGGTTTGCTGGGCCATGCCAAGAATCTGGCTGAGTTTCAGAAGCAGCCTCTTTTGTTTGAAATTCACAAATTGCCTATCATTAAAAATGTTGTGAAATTTGGCGAATTAGTTGGACAGTGCATAAAACTAAAAGCAGGTAAAGCCGTTGAGACATCTGGTGGCTTACTCATTTGCTTGGCTCCTGAAGCAGCTGAAGAATTTTGCGTAGACTTCTCAAAAGTGACAAATGGAGTACAGAAGGCTTTTGTTATTGGCGAAGTTAAAGAAACGGATAAATCTGTTGCAAAATTGGCAGAAAATGTGGAAATTATTGAGGTCTCCCTTTAAAAAATGTTTGTTTGGTTTTTATGAATCGAATTGCATATTCAACTTATGATTATTATTTCGTAAAGGCTATAGCTGGGAAATATTATGAATTGATTTATATGTAAATATAAAATTTTTGACATTCAGTTGGATCATTTATAACTAACAAACTACAAAGCGACTGAACCTTGTAACGTGTTAATAAAAGGTGCTTGAGCCGCGCCACCATTTTGAAACAAGTTTTTTTTTACTTTAAAATTTTAACAGAGTTGAGTAATCGATAATAATTGGGCTATGTTAACTTCAATAATCTATTAATATCGAATGAAATTAGCCGATACGGTGCACGACATACTATCGCACATCAAACAGGTATATCGATAATATCATTTTACTTATGCATTTTCCAGTTCCAACACGCAAATTTTTGTGCCGGAAAAAAAAAATTGAGTAGACCTTTTATTTTGTCTAAGACAAAACATAATTTGTGAGGCGCTCACAATATTGGCAATCGGCTACCGTGTACATACTTTCATAGATTATAGAAATCTATATATTTATATACATACCGTTGAAGCAAATATATAGATCATGGCGTCGCATCAATATCATCAAATCGCAAATTTACTGGAAAAAGTATGTAGAGAATATGCATTAAACAATGGGTAAGGGACATTTATATATTTATGTGTATATATTTTGCGATGCAGATGACATCCACGGACAAGGACTTTCGATTCATGGCAACAAATGATTTAATGACGGAACTGCAAAAGGACAGTATTATACTGGACGATGAGTCGGAGAAAAAGGTGGTTCGTATGGTGCTTAAGTTACTCGAGGATAAAAACGGGGAAGTTCAAAATTTGGCTGTGAAATGTCTCGGCCCATTGGTCAATAAAGTAAAAGAGAATCAAGTGGAGACAATTGTGGACTCGCTTTGTGGCAACATGATGTCCAACGTGGAGCAGTTGCGTGATATCTCCAGTATTGGCCTAAAAACCGTTATTGCCGAACTGCCGCAATCCTCCAATTCGCTGGCCCCCAATGTATGCCAACGCATAACTGGCAAACTGAGCATTGCCATTGAGAAGGTGAAAACAAATTTGAATTTTATATAAACTATGGTAAAGCAATTCCTTTACAGGAGGATGTTTCAGTTAAGTTGGAGTCGCTGGACATATTGTCGGACTTGCTTTCGCGCTTTGGGGAGTTTCTGGTGCCCTTCCATAGCACCATATTGAAGGCTCTAAATCCTCAGCTGGCGTCACCTCGTCAAGCTGTACGCAAACGTACAATAGTCGCGCTCTCTGTCCTCTTGATACAAGCCAATAGCAATGCGTATAACGGAGTGGTCGATCATCTTCTGGAGGGTCTGGAGAACCCACAAAATCCTGGTGCTGTGCGCACATATATACAATGCCTGGCTTCAATTTGGTATTTTATTGACTGTTGATTAGAAAAGCTGTGCAGATGTTTATTATTTATTTTATTTTTTACTTTCTTTACCACTAGTCGTCAAGCTGGTCATCGTTTGTGCAATCATATTGACCGTTCGATGATCTTGTTGAAGCAATACAGCCAGAGAGATGATGATGAGTTGCGTGAGTTCTGTCTGCAAGCCTGTGAGGCATTTGTGCTGCGTTGCCCAGACGCCATTACTCCACATATTCCGATGGTATGAAATGCCATGAGTCCCAGAGTATTGGCATTTATAGCTAATTTAATTTGATCTTAATTCAGATACTCGAATTGTGTCTGAAATATGTCACATACGATCCCAACTACAACTATGAGGCCGATGACGGTGACACAGGCATTGCCATGGACACCGAAGAGGATGAGTATGTGGACAGCGAGGAGTACAGCGATGACGACGATATGAGCTGGAAAGTTCGACGTGCTGCTGCCAAATGTCTTGAAGTTTTGATTGCAACACGTCACGAATTGCTTGAAGAATTCTATCGTACATTGAGTCCGGCATTGATAGCTCGCTTCAAGGAGCGCGAAGAGAATGTTAAATCTGATATATTTCATGCATACGTCGCACTGCTGCGTAACACGCGTCCTGCCGACGATATGGCACATGATCCCGACTCAATGGATCAGATATCTGGGCCGACTCTACTGCTAATCGAACAGCTGCCGCAGATAATTAAGGCCATACAACCGTTGATGCGAGAGAAGTCGATGAAAACACGTCAGGATTGCTTCCTCTTGTTGCGCGAACTTTTGAATAGCCTACCAGGCGCTCTTGGTCCCCATTTGGACAGTATTGTGCCAGGCATTAGTTACTCGTTGAATGACAAGGGCTCTACGAGCAACATGAAAATCGAGTCTCTGGGCTTCCTTTGCTCTTTGCTGCAGGGTCATCAGCCACATGTGTTCCATCCGCATATTCCATTGCTGGTGCCTCTGGTGGTAACTTCGGTGTTCGATCCGTTCTACAAGATTGCCACTGAGGCGCTTCTGGTGCTGCAGCAGCTAGTGAAGGTGGTGCGTCCGTTGGGTGCCAATGCAGTCAAGTCTGATTTCGATGTCACTCCCTTTGTGGGTCAGGTGTACGCTTGTACCCTGCAGAAGCTGAAGGTCACCGATGTCGATCAAGAGGTGAAGGAACGAGCCATCGCCTGCATGGGCCAAATCATCGCCAATATGGGTGATCTGCTAAAGAGCGAGCTAGACGTTTGTCTGCCAATATTTATGGAACGTTTGAAGAACGAAGTCACACGATTGAGCAGCGTTAAGGCTTTGACCATGATTGCTGCTTCTCCACTGCGCATCGACCTCTCACCCATCCTTCACGATGTGCTGCCCACTCTGGGCACCTTCCTGCGCAAAAATCATCGTGCCTTGAAGCTCCACTCCTTGGATCTTATCAATAAGATCGTCATCAACTATTCATCGAACTTTGAGCCAAGTGTTCTGCAGTCCGCCATTATCGAAATACCAGGACTGATCTCCGACTCCGATCTTCACGTGGCCCAATACTCGCTCACTTTACTAAGTACAACGGCTCGGCGCCAGCCACAAGCTTTGGTTGGCATACACGAGAAGTTTTTGCCATCGGTGTTGATTTTAGTGCGTTCGCCCCTGTTACAGGTGAGCCACTTGTTTATTTTAGCCGTTGAGTCGCAGCAATAATTATATTCACTTTCAGGGCACTGCATTGCAATGTACTTTGGATCTATTCCAAGCACTGGTGCAGGCGCAGCTTACTGGCTTAGACTATCATTCTCTTGTGTCTAAGCTAATGGAGCCTGTTCTGAAGGGTAGCGATCCGGCAGCTAGGAATCCCAATGAGCAGCTGCAGCTGCACAAGCAGGCATATCACTCATCGGCCAAGTGCATTGCGGCGCTGACCCAGCAGTGTCCGCAGGTTGCGACTCCGTTGGCAACCCAGCTAATGTCTGAGCTGCAGAAGCGTAGCAATAAGGATACACAGATCATATTCTGCTTGCTGACAATTGGAGAGATCGGTAGACATTTCGACTTAAGCTCCATTCAAGTGCTGCCTCAGACAATCATTGAATGCTTTGGTGCCACATCCGAGGATGTGAAAGCGGCAGCTTCGCATGCTCTGGGCGCCGTCTCTGTCGGCAGCTTGCAAACATATTTGCCACTCATTTTAAAGGAGATCGAGGCACAGCCCAAGCGACAATATTTATTGCTCCATTCATTGAAGGAGGTCATTTCCTCGCTCTCAGTTACGCCCAACGGTCTGGCACAGCTGCTGCCATCAGTGCCCTCGATATGGGCGCAGTTGTTCAAACATTGCGAGTGCTCAGAGGAAGGCTCACGTAACGTGGTGGCCGAGTGCTTGGGAAAACTTGTGCTCGTCAATCCGGAGGAGTTGTTGCCTCAATTGCAGCAAGCTCTCCGCTCCGAAAGTGCTACAATGCGTACCGTTGTAGTGTCCTCTGTTAAATTCACCATATCCGACCAGCCGCAGCCAATCGACATGCTGCTAAAGCAAAGCATCGGTGAATTTCTCTTCGCACTTCGCGATCCGGATCCGCAAGTACGTCGCGTCGCTCTCGTCGCATTTAACTCTGCTGTGCATAATAAGCCGAGCTTGGTCCGCGATTTGCTGCCCACACTTTTGCCTTGGCTGTATTCTGAGACGAAGGTCAAGAGTGAGCTCATTCGTGAGGTCGAAATGGGTCCATTTAAGCACACTGTAGACGATGGATTAGATATACGAAAAGCGGCATTCGAATGCATGTACACGTTGCTCGAACAGGGATTGGATCGTGTGGACGTTATGCAGTTCATGGATCACGTTCAGGCTGGCCTATGTGATCATTATGATATTAAAATGTTGACGTATCTCATGACAGCGCGTCTGGCCGTTTTGTGCCCTGATAAGGTTTTGCTGCGTATGTGATGGACAATTTACATTTATGATATCTGTGCTAAATATAAATTCTTTAATTTCTTTAGGACTTGATCAATTCGTGCAACAGCTACGCGACACTTGCACCCACAAGGTAAAGGCCAATTCTGTGAAGCAAGAGTACGAGAAGCAAGACGAACTAAAGCGCTCTGCTCTACGAGCTGTTTCTGCGCTCTCACAAATACCCAAAGCAAGTGAGTATCTAAAATTTGATTACTTCAATCACCTGTCAACTAATAAATCAAAATCCACTTGCAGATAAAAATCAGCAGCTACTAGACTTTTTAAAGTCAATTAAGGAGACTCCAGAACTGTGTAAAATCTATGATTATGTGCAGAAGGATTCCATTACTGGCAATTCGGACATTGCCATGGACCAGACTTAAATATTTTGTTTTGATAGCGCGCGCTGTTCTATGAATATTATAATTTTATTGATAAATAATGTAATAAGCATGTGTGAACACAAAAAGGTATCTTCTATATCGGATACAGCCATTAGTTTTTTTTAACTAAGCAATAAAACCGATTTGTAATACTGCTTCAAATGATTTGAAATATATATACTATATTATAATAAAGGATATATATTCCAACATTTGCTTAGGCGCGCAGTATAAAATGAATTAGCATTTAAATAAAGTTTTTCATGAAAAATGGATTTTGCAATTTTGTATTTTATAAATTTGTTAACATATTACAATGTCCAATTTACTTGCTTGAAAAGTATCAAATGGAACTCAAGCTTAGTTCATTTGATTTTTGGACTCAATATATACATAATTATGACTACACTTTGTTTTCACATATTTCTTTAAGCACATTCCGGAGCATATTGAAATTATCATTTATTTGGAAATTTTAAAGGCAACTGAATCTCTGATTATTCTAAGAATTTTTAATGTGGCCTATCCAATGAGTTACAATTTAAAATTCAGATTTTTTTTGGAAACTCAAAAATGCAATAAGTTATCCCGACTGCTGCTTAGATCTCTTCTTCTCTGTAGATGCTTCGGAGATTAGCTTGCCTGTTGCCGGTCCGCCATCAGTTGGCCCACTGTCTGACACCGTCTCTGGTGGATGCTCAAGCACATGATCAATTATGCCTAGGGTCTTGGCCTCTTCCGGGGTCATGAAATGGTCACGTTCCATACGCGAACACATCTCATCGTAGGAATTCTTTGCATGCTTCACATATATATTCGTTAGTTGACGCTTTATCTTGATAATCTCCTCCGCATGTATAAGTATGTCCGTGGCTTGACCCTGGAGAACAAGCGTGACTTAATTAGCAGATGGAATAATTTGCCATATAAGCTAATCTACTTTACCTGAGCACCTCCTGACGGCTGATGTATCATTATGCGTGCATTGGGCAGGGAGTAACGCATCCCGGGTGCTCCAGCTGCCAGCAGTAGGGATCCCATTGAACATGCCTGTCCCACACACCACGTCGCTATTGGCGGCTTCACATACTGCATCGTATCATAGATTGCCAGGCCTGCCGTAACCACGCCACCGGGTGAATTGATATATAAATGAATGGGCTTGTTGACATTTTCTGACTGAAGAAACAGCAGCTGAGCAACGACGGTGGAACTGATATCATCTGTAATATTGCCCATCAGACAGATGATTCGCTCTTTCAAGAGACGAGAGAATATATCATATGCACGTTCTCCTCTGCCCGTCTGTTCCACCACCATGGGTATCAAATTTATACCCCTCACATGTTGCGCTGTCGTATTGCATTTTTTCTAATTAAATGTGGGGACGTTTTATAGATCATTCATATTTCAGATGCAGCAGATTTCACTTACGTGCAAACCACGAAAAATTCGGCTGCCGGCGTTCCTGAACATAATTCCCTCGTTGGTGTTATTTGTTTCTTTTTTTTATCAAACTGAATCGCAAAATATTCCGCAAAACAGCTGGTTTTATGAGGCTGAGATGTGTCGCTCCCTAGGCAGTAAAAATCATAGCTTAAACAAATAATTTATAACACAGTCTGCTCAGTTCTAATATATTTCGTAAGCAAGAAAGGAAAAACATAAAAAAAAAAAGAAAAGCAATTACATATACGTATGTGATGGCACTTACAAAAAACACAAATCAGTTCACTCACTGCATTCGTGATCGATAGTTTATATCGATAGCACATAAAGAACAGCTGATTTGCAGCTTGAGAAATAAATTGAAAAAATGTATGTACATTGTACATATCTGAGTAAATAAAATGACAGGCAGATGTATTTGCATAGTTAATAGTAAACTGTTTTGTAGCAATGATCTCACTTTAGTTATGGAATTTTTTGACTGTTACAGCCAATTTGAAAGACAGTTACAGTTTTCAAAGCTTACCAGAGCTTTTGCCATCACTGTATGCTGTCATGCTGACATACGGTATACGGCACATATGTACATATGTAAATATGTATGTATGTATATACATACATATATAAATAAACTATACTAATCTATTCAAAAAAATTGAGTTATTAATTTTCATTTGATTAGTGAGGAATGCGTATATGAACGCTTTTCTTTGTATGTATTTTATGTTTTTACTGATAAAAATGTTTCTAAATCCTATGTCCACATTTTGTGGAAATTCTGAATTTCTGTAAATTCATAGACCAATTATGCACAGCATAATGTGCATCAAATATTTTTGCCACCACTGTAGGTACTGCAGCGCGCCACATTAACGTTTTTGTTACTTGTTTGTTTGTTTGGGTTGATATACTACGTGTACCTATGTTTGTGTTTGGCATTGCACATATGCTACGTAAATGCTGCAATTGTATTGAACTAGAATTCACGCAGCCAAGATCAAGGTAATTGCATATTACCAACTGCTACTCTAGTTTCATTCTGCAATTTACTTTTCAACCGATTGGGTGTGCGTTAAAGCGCTCTTCGAATATTTTCAAATCAGTTTTCATTTTTGTTTAATAAAAATGTTTGTTAAAATTCATCGAACAAGTCTTATTATATTAATTGTAAGTGCGAATATTGCGTGGTCAGTAAATGGGCTATATTAGCATCAAGCTAATTAGCTTCACTTACTTTAAGTCTACAAAAGATATTCGTGCCCGTGTCAGAATACTCGACGTTTAAATTGTAAATGATTTCTTAAACCGTTTAAAATTATTCAAATCGCCAAATAAAGTCCCAACAACCCATTTGATGCCTTATAGAGTATATAGAGTCAAATGTAGTTAAAACTTTCCAACTTTCTAATTGGAGTCTTTAAGCTTTTCAATAACCCTACCGATTACCTCTCTGGTCACAGGTTCTTCCATGTTTCTGCATCGCTCAGGACTACGAAGGTAAGACGAATTAATTGCAAAATATAATAATTATATATTTATTAATTGAACAGTCGCTGATGTGCAATGCACATTTTCCAACTCGGGCTCCGAGACTGAGGATCTGATAACGGCGACGCTCAAGAGACCAGCTGGATTTAAGGGCGTGCCCATGTTTGCGGATGATCGAAGTGGTCTAAAGGACTTGAATCCGCATTGTCTAATCACAAAGGATATAAACGATGTGGACGACCGAACATATCAATTAAGAATCAACGACTTTACGCGCTGTGGTGTGCTCAAAAGAAACGTAAGTAGGTCATTCAATAAAATAAAATTTTATATTATGCTCGTTCACGAATTAAAATGAGTATATTGGCTTTGTGTACTGCTCATTTGTTAAGCCTGTTGTCCGCTATGTCTGTATTAATGATGCTATTAGAACTGTAGACAGAGACTTTAAACTTTAAACATATTCTTGATCTATGCGATATACTATCAGAGGCATCGTAAATCTGGTATATTCAATTAAGGTTAGAATTAATTGGAGTGAAAAACTGCGACTATACCTACCACAGCTTTAAGATTAACCCAAAATTCAGAAAAAAAAAACTATTTCTTACTTGTTTTTAGATCTAAATGTACTTTAATTTTGTTTTCTAGGGTTTCGTGCACGTCCGCATTTGGTTTCCACAATTTCCTGGCGTTGTGATGCAATCGGATCAGGAGCTAATCATCATGTGCAAGCCGCCAGAGCCGACTATAATAGAGAATAAGGCGGCTGGATTCGCGGGCTCCTTGTGTGTAGAAGTTTGGTAGAATCTTTGATGTCGGCATTAACTTAACATATATTTCCTCTTAGTCCACATGGTGCACGTGTTTCGGGCATAGTTGAGGAAATGCCGAATCGATTGGAATATGAGGTCGCACTGTATAAGGAAGCGCCGCCCATAGCACGTGTCAGCGGCACCAGCAATCCAGTTAGCTCCTCGAATGATCCAGCCTCACTGCTGGCCGACAATGATCAGGCAGTGGACCAGGCTGTGCCGCTGGGCACCAAGCTGCAATTGCGGGCACGCATCAGCCAGTCGGTGTGGAAGTATGTGAAGCTGATGGAGGTGACTGTGTCGCCAGACCCGGGTAAGTGATAGTTAGCTGTATGCATGAATGATTCCTGCAAGAACAATCTCGTTATCAATCAGAGAATCCACTTGCTCCGGGCTCTGTTTCCCTAGTCCACAATGGCTGCCGCAATCGGGAGTTGGCCACAATTATTCCTCATCAGCCGGCGAAGTATCGAGATCGACCCAACGAGGTGTTCCTTGACTTCGAGGCTTTTTTGCTCAGCTCCATGAAGGAGAAGGCCACACTCTGGATACACTCACAGATCAAGGCCTGCATCGACATGGCCGATTGTACACCTGACTTCTGTGTCGATCTCTATGAACCCTCGGGTCATGGCCGAAGGCGACGACAAATTGAATCGACAACAGAATCTGCAGCAAATACAACTACTTTGAAGAGCCCGATGATGCAACGGGCTGGAAATCATAATGCTTCCACTGTTGCCTCAGAGTTCAAACGCTTCAAAGAGAACATCGAATATACCGTTATAATGCCCGGACAGGTGAATAAAAAAGTGGGCCTCTTAATCGATTTGACGTCGCAGTGTCGTGGTGCCCTGCTCATTAGCTCGTTTTTTGTATTCATGATTACGCTTTGCTGCTCGATTGTAAGTGCAATTAGAACCGGCTCAAGCTGTTATATAACTCGTTAATAATAAGACTAATAATAATAATAATAATAATAATTCCTCTACCTCTAGAGCTGCTTGATAGCACTGCGCGTGCACAACGAAAAAAAGCTAAGACATCGCCAGTTTGCCTCCGGGTTCAATACAGGTTACGCAGGTCGAGCGACGGTTCAATAAGCGAAACGGGAAAATCATAATCAACAAATATATAACTAAATAAAGGAAAGAGCTCTGCATTTAGCATTAGTCTTAGAGCTATGTATGTATATCATATGCATTTATCAAGTGTACCTTTTCTTAATAGAGAATAAAGCAATTAGATCAATGAATTTTCAATAACAAGTTTTATATAACGTTACTTAACGTTTTAGCTCAATGAAGAAGTCATCAACGATTCACCAACTATAGTAATTATACGCTGAACCCATTGAAAATGGGAATTCAGGATTTAATGGTTTTGTGAAAATGTATGTAACAGGCAGAAGGATACGTCGCAGACCCTAGAAAGTATATATATTCTTGATCAGCACAAAAAAATATGTTGTCCGTCCGTCCGTCCGTATGAAGGTCGAGATTTCGGAAACTACAAAAACTTGAGAAGTTAAATTTCATATGATTACTCATAAGTAAGTTACGCAGTACGAGTTTATTTTGTTTTTTTTTTTTTCTATAACTTATCCGATTTACAAATTTTGTTTACGTTTTTTGAGCATAACTTCTACACCGTGTGAGCTAGAGACTAAATTTAAATTTATATATTTAGAAAGATATTATAGATACGCAGTAATTAGTAAGAAGGCACTAGGCGAGACTGCTTGATTACGAGATACCCTTAACCCTGCAAAAAACGAATACTCTTCTTTACGAACGTATGAGCGCGCGCTCTGCTGATCACGCAATAGCGTGGCTTGGGGGTGGGTTGGGCTGAACTTTGGACGCCTATAACTCAATTTCTAGATGGACGATCTTCATGAAACTTTCGGAATATATTAATAGCACTTAAAGATGTCTATTACGTAAAAAGTAAAAGACGGACAGATGAACAAGGCTAAATCAACTTATTCTTTTGTGCTGATATATGCAAGAATATATGAATTCCCATTTTCAATGGATTCAGGTTATAAATAGTGTATACATATATATGTCAATTGGGGGCAATGCAAATCAGAAACTGGATATGACAGCGTTTGGGACGTGAATGAGTGAGTATTTTGCAATATTTTCACTTATTTCTATTGAATTTTCTATATTTTTATTTTTTTTTAAAAAAAAGTCAATTCATTCACATGGCTATATTTGAAAATGTCATTCAAAGGAGATTTTGGAATAATGTGATTTGTTATATACTATTTGTAGTGGCATATAAAGTGCCATTCGGGAAGACAGACACTATTTCAGAGAGAAACTATGATTTCATTTGGATCTGGCTTATTGTGCTTGTAGCTGATAATTTATTGGCATTTGTTGAACTTGACTTGGTGCAAAACAATTATTTATTTATTTAATGCCTTATTAAGCGTTATCTGCCGCAGAGGTCAGGCCATTGGTAAATGGCCAACAATAAAACTGTCAAGTTGTCAGAGGGCGGACCAACTAAGCTGGAAATGTCAAAGGCAAAGCCATGGCCAAAAAAAACTTTAATTGATTCTCGTAAAGTCCTGTTGGCAGCATCAGCAGCAGATTGTATTCAGTAAACACAACTTGACATTATATAATCTATGCGTATTCATATACATATACATACATATATGTATGTAGGTAAATACAATAGCATATAGTAAGTAAGTGTTCATACATTATGTGCATACATACATATATATATATATATATGATACACGCTGCCTCACACATATGTACATACATACATAATTGATATACGACGTTGTACTAGATTGAATTATGTTCCCGCATCTTAAATAAATAATAATCAATTACCAATATTATATTTTTGTGTTTAAATATTTGTAGAGGTACACATAATATTATTATATTTTGTACATATTGATGTATGTAACTTCAGTAAGAAATCTGTAGTCGGAATGGCGTGAATTCTTCGCAGAACTGATACATCTTGAATTCTACTTCTTCTGGATGTATAACAAACAACAAGTAAGAAGGCTCTAGTCGAGACGGCTCGACTACGAGATACCCTGAACCCAGCAAAAAAGTGATACTCTTCTTCTTTACGCACTTATAAGCGTGCGCTCTGCTAACCGCGCAGTTACTGCCGTGGCTTGGGGGTGGGTAGGGCTGAACTTTGGACGCTTATACCTCCATTTCTAGATGAACGATCTTCATGAAATTTTCAGAATAGATTAAGAGTATCTAAATCTATCTATGTGTCAAATTGTAAGTCTCTAGTATTTGAAATGCGTTTTTTTTTAAATTGGGGGCGGAGGGGGCGTGGCCAAAATCCAAATCTGAAAACTACAAAATCTGCGTATCTATAATATCTATCTAAATATATAAAGTTGAAGTCTCTAGCTAAAACGGTGTAGAAGTTATGCTCAAAAACCCTAAAATATGTAAACGAATTTTCGATATTTTATCGATAATTTGGAAACGGGATGAGTTATCGAAAAAACAAAATAAACTCGTATTGCGTAGCTAACATACGAATGTTCATGTGGAATTTCAGCTCTCTAGCTTTTGGAGTTTCCGAAATCTCGACGTTCATACAGACGGACAGACGGACGGACGGACAGACGGACAGACGGACGGACAGACGGACAGACGGACGGACGGACGGACGGGCGGACAGACGGACAGGGCTAGATCAACTTATTTTTGTTATGCTGATCAAGAATATATATACTTTATGGGGTCTGCGACGTCTCCTTCTGCCTGTTACATACATTTTCACAAAACCATTATACCCTGAATTCCCATTTTCAATGGGTTCAGGGTTTAATAAACAAACCAAATAACTACACACATATGTATATATGTACATGTACACGCAGCACTGTTAAAAGACCCAGTAAATCACGAAAAGAGCAGTTTATATATATATATATATTTAATCTTAAGAGCATAGGGCTCTACAAATAAACATGCCTACATAGCACTATGGGTAAAAAGTCCGAAATCAAAAATAATATTGAGAAAAATGATACGTTAACAATAAATGTTGATGAAGCCATAGAATTTTTCATTGAAAATGGATTGACTAAGCAACAATAACTGAACGTCAAGGCGCTAAATAACCGAAAAGGATTTGACATTTTTGCGCCTTGCGCAAAAATAAAAGAAATGAGATTGAAATGTAGACCTGAAGAAATCATGTACTCCGAGACAAAAGTGGAATCTCATTACAAAACTTATTAAATTCAACTTATTATTAATTCAACCGAAAGCGGAGAAGAGAAAGATTCTGAAGACGCCTATGAAGACGATTGCGAAAGGAAATACATATATTGGAAGAAGAATATTAGGACTACATTCAAAAAGTTAAGTATAAAAAAAAAAAAAATTTTTAATTGACTCAAGCTTATATGTACTATGTTTTAAGTTTCCCAATATACACATTTCAAACTTCTATCTCTTGAGGGACATTTTATGCCAAAAATTCGGGCATAGCTATTTGAAGTCCATCTAATAATATTTACAGTTGGGTAAATTTTGAGGGCTGCAACGCACACATACATACAGTCACATAAATGCTCATACATGTAGCAAGACACTGTATGTGTGTGTGTGCATGGTCATCGCGAAAAGTATTGCTTATGCACTTGCACTTCAGCGTTTTCATGATGTTCTCAAAAATAATCTCGAAAATACTAAAATTTTGCGTAAGATTTGCAATCCTTATTAAGAGTTCCAAATACTCTTACTCAGAAGGGAAACTGGGCTTGTCGCGAATTGCGACTCGCGGACAAATTTCAATTTTTGTGCGCTCCTGGCGCACATACATATATACATACATATGTATACGAGAGGCATAGAGAGAGTGAGTGAGTGAGTGAGTGAGAGAAAGAGAGAAATGAAAGTATAGCACATAGTGGTACTTCATATGAGAATAGAACTATTTTGCTCTAGCCATTTCTAGATGCATGTTATATGATATGCACTTTTCAAGAAATTCTCCGCGGAACAAAAATAAAATTCTTATATTTTTGGTAAACATATAATCCACAATAACACTGGACAATAACAACACCTACATTTATTCACATTTATTGTAAGTAATAGGCTATAAATACCGTGAGCTTTGTTTTCCAGTATCAATACTTATAATCTGAGTATTTACAACAGATCAATTTTCACGCCAAAGCTAGTCGATTGAATGATGAACGAGAATTCATTAATAAGTATAGCTATTAGATTGTTCACTAAGTAATTTCGTTTTTTTTTCGTGCAATTCAAACACGATATTTTTTATTTTACAAAACATTTTATGAAATCATGTATTCTCCATTTTGCTCTAATATCTTTTGCCATCTTTTGGGCAAGAGATTTATTTCACGATCATAAAATTTTTTATCCTTGCTGGCAAAAAAGTGGTGCAAGTGGTTCTTGACGTCCTGATTTGAGGTGAAGGTTGTACCATCCAAAAAATTCTGCAGAAACCGGAACAAGTAATAGTCCAAAGGTGCCAAGTCTGGAGAATATGGTGGGCACATCCCAGTCAAGCTGCAATAGCTTTTGGCGAGTTATCAAATTTGTATGGGGTGTCGCATTATCCTGGTGGAACACTACACCTTTTTATTGACCAATTCTGGTCTCTTTCTTTTGACTGCAATATAATGGAAGGCGAGAACAAAAATCTTAACGCTGTGACATTCTGGGCGACGACTCGATTCAGCCCTGTCCGTCTGTCCGTATTGTTGGACGCGTCGATCTCAGAAACTATAAGAGCTATAAATGTATGTAGATACTTGCATATCAAGTTTGTTTCAGAAAATCTATAGCTATTCCGATTTGAAATTATCGATGAAAAACATTATCAGCAACGAGTTATAAAATTAATGTATATCGTTCAACTCTAGAGATAGAGTCTCCAAGTATTTTGCATATATGTATCTACATATTGCATATATATATCTACATATGTTCATATGTATTTAAATAATAATTTAAAGCTACCTCCTTCTTATAGGTCACATTCCAGTTTCACATATCTCTCTCTCTCTCTCTCTCTCTCTCTCTCTCTCTCACTCACTCTCTCTCTCTCTCTCTCTCTCTCTCTCTCTCTCTCTCTCTCTCTCTCTCTCTCTCTCTCTCTCTCTCTCTCTCTCTCTCTCTCTCTGCGCAGCGCAGGTGAAAAAGCATTCGCAGCACACACTCCTTCTTGAATCTTTTACCAAAATCTATTCAACTGTTTGTGGACCGTTTGTATTATTCTCATTTCATGTACCGAGACTCAGGATTCTCATATTTCTTATATGAGCTGCAAACAGATTAGATTACATACATAGTAGACATTTCGAATATAGTAAGAAGAAAATGTCAATGAAATAATCGAAAAGGCATTGAGTTCAAGAAAGACAATTACACCGGCTGGTACTATTCTAAATTTCGCTTAGAAGGTTTAGAAGGCTGATTGTTCTAATTACGAGCAAGTGTATTATGGACTCCGAACCTACAGTATCGAGACGTCAAACTCGTCTTTCACTCTTTGATAAACACGACTTAACTCCAGATCACGGTCGTCGGCGTCGCATATGGCTTAACTTATGCTTAAGCACAAAGATAGTCATATTTCTTCTTATGTGGCTATTCTTTGTGGTCACATTTTTTATGCCAGGACCGATTCAGCAGGATAGAGTTGTGGCCTTAGACATGCAATCAACAACGTATATAAATGTCTATGGTAAGCTGAAAACCAATAAGATAAAGGTTGTGTTGAGTGGGAATTTCGATAAGGAGATGACCAATTATCCTCGTCTGGCAAAAGGTTCTCAAAATTTTTTATCAATCAGAGTGCGAATCTATAATGAGAAATTGAACAGGACGGAGTGGTCGTCGGATGAATGGTCTGTTTACTTGATAAAATCTGCTCCATCCCGTTCACATATAGTTAATGTGCAGAACTTCTTTAAGATGAAACCCAATTACGCTAGAAGTCCAGACATCGCTACAATATCCTCAGATGACAACTATAAAATTCAGATAGTATTAGTAAATCCTGTTGATGATATATTTGCGCTTAAAGTAAAAATTAACACCAATCCGAGTGAGTTACAATACCGCGTCATCGCAGCAGGTATATTGTTGTGTGTTCTATATGCAGTTCTCATTTTGGATATTACGGATCCCACTTTTGCCGCTATCCTATTGGCGTCGTGTGCGATTGGTGTGTTGTGTCTGTTGGATGAACGACCAACATTGGAGACAATATTAACTTGGATCGATATACATACACTTGTGCTGCTCTTTGGTATGATGATAATGGCGGCCATTATGTCTGAAACGGGTATCTTTGGCTATCTCTCGGTTCTGGCTTATCGCCTGTCCAAGGGTCGTGCCTGGATACTAGTTACCCTTCTCTGTCTGACCAGTGTAGTACTATCCTTATTCTTGGAATTGGTTACGATATTGATAATCATGGGGCCAGTTGTGATTCGACTCTGTGAGTGCATGAGCCTACGTACAACAACCGTACTTATGTGTGTGGTAATCTTTTCGAACATCGGCAGCGCACTGACACCGATCGGAGATCCACCAAATGTGCTAATTATTACAAATTTTCATGTTATGGAACAGGGCGCAGATTTCAGCACATTCGTCATTCATATGTTTCCGGGCGTCGTTTTGAGCATTTTCGCTGCTTGGGTGTACATATATCTGATGTTTCGCAATAGGTTAACAGATGGTGCTGAGGAGCAGACGAATAATTCATTGAGACAGTTAGCTAAGAGAATGGGTGAAGGACACGTCCGACGAACGATGCGGCTGGCAGATGAGCAGTCTAGACAGAAAAAATACTCGGAGGCAGCAGTTTTTCGAATTATGGCTGCATCTAACTATGTTGAAACGCTCGCTTTTATGGAGGCTAATTACAAAGTGCACGACAAACCGTTACTAATTAAAAGCTTAATTTCATTCTTATTTGCTGTAATCCTGTGGACATTGCACTCCCTTCCTACCTTTTCAGGAGCCGGAATTTCTTGGACCGCAGTGATGGCATCGATGCTGCTCTTGATATTCTACGACTCAAAAGACCTGACTGCTGTGCTGTTGCGAATCGACTGGTCTATGCTGTTGTTCTTTACCGCTCTTTTCGTACTGACTGAGGCTTGCTCGGAGCTGGGCTTGATCACTTTTCTGGCTGAGTTTACGATTAAAATTATCGCGAGTGTTGATCCCAAATATCAGGTCGTTACATCTATTATGCTTGTTATGTGGCTGAGCTTTTTGTTCTCGCTTTTCATTGAGAGCATACCCATTGCCACGATGCTGCTTAAGCTCACTATCCAAGTGGCCCTAAGTGAGCGGATTAATGTACCTTTGCTACCAATGATATGGGCTCTCTGCTATGGGATATGCTTCGCTGGTAATGGCACCTTGTACGCTACCACCGCAAATGTAGCTACCGCTAGTGTTGCTAATAAGCATGGTTATAAGATTACATTTTTTGAATTCTTCAAATTTGGTTTTCCTGTCACGATTATAACCATTAGTATAGCTTCAATTTATCTGATCATCGCCCACGGAATTTTCAATTGGCACTAAGCCCCACAAAGTTGGGGGAAGGCAGAAGGAAGGAAGAAGGAAAGATGCACCACCAACGGTTGCAAATATTGTTATTGTTGTTTAATTAATTTTTATATATTATAAAATTATAGAGATAAATGCAAAATAAATGGTGACCCGTAAGCACAGATGCAATCCCATTAGATTAACTACAGAAGTGGGGCATGAAGAACTTGATGATAAATATTATTAATATTGAATGTTGGCAGCGACTTAAATCTGTTGGCTGTAGAGCAAACTGCCATCAATAACCTACTGCTAAACAGTTGTCTCTCAGGCAAAGTCAATTGTGTTACATTTAGAACTCCCCATTCTTATAATACACCATTTTGATTTTTGTTAAATTTTGTATGCCGGATCCAAATCGTATCAAATGCTTTACTGACCTTAATCAGTCATATGCCCAATATGTGTGTGAGGGAATTTTGTCTAAATTTACAATGAATTAAAAAAATCTGTTGTATGCTGAACATTGCAATGAATTCTCCTAAGTAGCAGCAGCGCTAAGAATTATCCTAAACGTGTGGAAATGTACATTCAAATGTATATGTATCATCTGTCACCAATTGCATTGAAAATTTGCTTTTCTTCTGAGGCTGAATACTGAGGCCTAGAATAGGAGGCTTGGGCAACTGCCTGAGTAAATAATTAAATAGACGTACACAAGTACATAATTACATACTATATATTATATATCATCTGAAAGGTATTAATGCGTAGAACATATATATTCTGGATATATATTGTGATATTTATCTAGAAAGTATAACCCAACCCAACCCATAAGCCACAGCAGCTGCGCGGTTGGAACAGTGCTTAAAGAAGAGTATTAGTTTTTTTTTACAGGGTTCAGAGTATCTCGCAGTCGAACTGTCTTGACTAGAACCTTCTTAAAACAAGTAAGAAAACTGTAGTCGAGACTGCTCGACTACGAAATCCCCTGAGCCCTTCTTCGAACGAATAAGATTCCAAGAAAGCTTCGTTTCGATTCTCCACGCGTAAGAAACTATACATGTAAAAACACGAGCACACACACGCTAGTCAGCATGTATGTGTGTGAGTAATGCAGGCGGCTTGCTGTCTCGCTGCCTTTGTTGCTGCGCCACATGGGTTTTGATGACAAAACTTTGATGATTAATAATTCTGTTTCTAAATGGACAATCGTATTGATATCTTCAGATTATGATTATGATAATGATATTCATACATATGTATCTATATGTTAAACCAAACTGCATGTCTCTAGTATTTGAAATGCATTTTGTTCACATTTTTTCACAATTGGGGACCGGAATCCAAAATCTGACAAAAACCGAAATTGTATTAAATTAGTATCTATATATATGCAGAAGACTTGGACACTCTAACTCTAAAGATGAATTAGCTAGAATTTTATAACTGGTTCCCGATAAATGGATTCGTTTATCGATAACTTTGAAAATATATAAGTTATCGAATTTCTGAAACAAACTCGTACTGCGTGTGCAATATACGGACCTAACACAAAAAGAATGAACTCTCTAGCTTTTGTATCTTCGGAAATCGACGCGTTTATACATACGGACGGACGGACGGACGGACGGACGGACGGACGGACGGACGGACGGACAGACGGACATGGCTATATCAACTTTTCTCGTCACCCTGATCAAGAATATATATACTTTATGGGGTCTGCCACGCCTCCTTCTGCCTGTTACATACATTTAACAAAACCATTATACCCTGATTTCCCATTTTCAATGTGCTCAGGGTATAATTACAGAATCCTCGTTTTCATAATATTTATCTAAATATGCAAATTTGATGTCTCTATCTTAAAAGGTGTAGAAGTTTCTCTCAAAAAACGTAAAAAAGTAAACGAATTTTAAATGTGTTAATGATAATTAGGAAATACCATAAGTTATAGTTAGAAAAATATTATGGATACGCAGATTATGTAATTTTCAGATTTTTTATGCTACGCCACCTTGCGTGATCAGGGTATTTTGTAGTCGAGCGGTCTGGACTAGAGCTTTCTTACTTGTTTCATTTACTCATCGTTCTCTTTCCCTTACTCTTAGCCTAGCTCATTTGGTCCTCCTAGTTAACAGCCGCAAGGAGAGGTATGTATTCATTTAATTATGGGTTGGTGTAGGTTAACAGGGTGTATGATTAATACAGTGTACGCCGAAGTCGTCGCAGTGAAAATCAATTAATTAGGCATAGAATAAAAGGAACAAAGCACACGTGTTCTCATGAACGAATCAAAGAACTACGCGAACGAATGAACGAATGAATGAGTGTAATGACTCTTTTATTAAGCATTCGAGTGTGAATAAAGCATTATCTCCCCAGACAGTCAAAACGGCAAAAGAGCAGGTGGGCATGTGGGCTGAAGAAACGGCCTGATAGTCCTGTCCTTGCTGGTAATCAAAATTGAGCCAGCTGCATAAGTTTCCATTTAGACAAATGTCACAAACGGAAATTGCAGTCGACGCAGCGCAACGCTCTCAACAGAATTTCAGCTTCCTGTGCAGCAGATGCATCTGCAGGAAAGGTATTCGCCAGGGACCAACTCCTGCAGTTGCTGCTGCTCATCTTATTGGCATTTCAGCATATTGTCTTTAATAAATGATGAGAACGTTGAAGCATATTGAAATGTAATTCATAACGTAGAAAACGGATGACGATGAATTATGTACGATACATGTCGGAGGTTGTATGCTTAAACGTTTTTTTTTTAGCGTGTATTTCATCCTGATTTAATTATATATATATACAGTCGAGTCTCGATAAGTCGTACCCCGCTAAATCGAAAACCTCAATAATTCGTAAGAAACTTCTGGTCCCTTGAAAAAACTTCGTTAATTCGTAAAAACCCCATACATTTTGGTCCCCTCGTTAATTCGTAATTTTTCTGCATGCTCGGCCATGATCTTGCCTCTTATGATTCGTTTCGAAACCTCTTATAATTCGTAATTTCGTTTCGTAACCTCTTGTAATTCGTAATGCTTGATTTTGCTGGAAGTTAAACTACTGTTAGATCTCGCAGACTATTATGCATGGCGCCTTTTTGTCGCTTCATGTGCGAAATTTCGATTTTCATTGGATTTATATTAGTTTGCTCATTTTATTTGAAGCGTGAAGACGATTCGTAAAAATGTCAAGCAAACGTTCTCATAGCGTTTTTTATACCCTGAACCCATTGAAAATGGGAATTCAGGGTATAATGGTTTTGTGAAAATGTATGTAACAGGCAGAAGGAGACGTCGCAGACCCTATAAAGTATAAATATTCTTGATCAGCATAAAAAAATAAGTTGATTGAGCCCTGTCCGCCTGCCCGTCCGTCCGTCCGTCCGTCCGTATGAACGTCGAGATTTCGGAAACTACAAAAGCTAGAGAGCTGAAATTTCACATGAACACTCGTATGTTAGCTACGCAATACGAGTTTATTTTGTTTTTTCGATAACTCGTCCCATTTCCAAATTATCGATAAAATTCGATCGAAAATTCGTTTCCATTTTTAGGTTTTTTGGGTATAACTTCTACACCGTTTTAGCTAGAGACTTCAACTTTATATATTATAGATATTATGGATACGCAGATTTTGTAGTTTTCAGATTTTCGATGCCACGCCCCTCCGCCCCCAATTTGAAAAAAACGCATTTCAAATTTTAGAGACTTGCAATTTGGCACATAGATACATTCAGTTACTCTTAATCTACTCTGAAAATTTCATGAAGATCGTCCATCTAGAAATGGAGTTATAAGTGTCCAAAGTTCAACCCAACCCACCCCCAAGCCACGGCAGCAACTGCGCAGTTAGCAGAGCGCGCGCATCTAAGTGCGTAAAGAAGAAGAGTATCACTACTTTTCCAGGGTTCAGGGTTTTCGTAGTCGAGCAGTCTCGACTACAGCTTTCTTACTTGTTTTTTCATATAATTTAATAAGCTCGGTAAAAAAAAAAACACTTTATTTTTCGTTAATATGATTTTGTTTATGTTTAATTTTGTTTTTAAATACATAATATTGAATTGAATGTGTATTTAATTTATTTTTAATAAGTTTAAATTGTTGAAACGACGTGAAATATAAAAACCCTTTCAATTCGTATTTTGATTTTTTACACCGCGTTAAATGGAAACCCCGGTAAATCGAAAACCCCTGTAATTCGTAAAAAATTCGGTTCCCTTGCCATTACGAATTATCGAGACTCGACTGTATATATTATATATATATAGTAATATATCGACCTCCTCACATAACATCATACTTAGCGACAATCACTCGCACCTTTCCCATAAACTCATATTTCATATAAACGGGTTCATTCACCCTATATCCGCCAATAGCATAACACTTACATAAACATCCACGTGTAACCGACAGATACAAGCCCCAAGCGTGAGAACGCCTGATCAGCAATTCTATCCTAAACAGCCAAAAGTGTGAGAACGCCTGATCAGCAATTTTATCCTTAGCAGCCAAAAAGCGTGAGATCGCCTATTCAGCATATTATCAATAACCAATCAGATTCATTCAAACATATCGTCCGATCAAAAGCTCACCACTGAAAGCTTTCCAATACCGCATATAATAAGCCAACACACAATTGTATCTTTTAGTTCTAATCGAGTTTTAAGCCGCGGCTCTAACATTGCTGTAACGTTTTAATAAGATAAACTCCAACTGTTAAAATTAAATAAAGTTATATTTTTTTAATAAAGACGGTTGTAAAATACATAATTGGCGCAGCCGGTAGGATCAGTGAAAAAAGTGAACTATAATTCTATCCTTGTTCTAAAAGAACAGAGAACTAAGTGAATTCAACATTTAATTCAATTCTGATCCGCCAAAAAGCATCTACGTGACCGTGGTCATACAAGAATTCCGTTACATAATAGATCCTTTGGACTATTGGAAATCTTGGGTAGCGAACGCAAATCGTTACATACCAATCCTTACGTCTGGGCCTTACACATCATTAAATTGATCCCTGTAAGCCGTAAGCATTGAGAAAACTGCAAACAGTGTAAAGTGCGTGTAAAAGACATTCATAACTAATCTTAAACCGCCAAAATTGCACCTATCATCAGCCCAGCCAGACTAACCATGACACTGGAGTTGTCAGAAACCCATTTAAAACAAGCACTGTCGTCGCTACGACAGCTGCCATCCTACGATGGAGCAACTGAAAATTTGAGTTCCTTCATCAGGAGGGTCGACTACATTCTCAACTTGTACCCAACTAGAGATGCCCGACAACACAGCATCCTTTTCGGAGCCATTGAGATGCAACTATCAGGAGACGCGCAAAGGATCTCGCAGCTCTCCCAATCCAACAACTGGTCGGAACTGAAGACAGCTCTAATCAACGAACTGAAGACGCAGACACCGTGTGAGGAGTTGCTTAGACGATTATACAACACCAGCTACAACGGAAATCTTCGTAAGTTCATCGAAGAATTAGAGAATAAGTCATACACCATAACAAATAAATTAAGTTTAGAGAATAACACAGCCAACACAATATTATACACAAACGCAATGAAAAACACAATCAAAGAAGTAATAACAAGAAAATTACCCGATAGGCTTTTTATGACACTAGCTAGATTTGACATAACAACTGTCACAAACCTCAAACAAGTAGCTCAAAGAGAGGGTTTATACGAAAATAGTACAGAAGTAAAGAAATCAAATCAAAGCCAACAAAGTGGAAAAAGTGGAAAATATTTTCCCCAATTTATAGGTTCAACACCAAACACCTCCCAAATTAATCAAACTGGTCAACAGTCAAAACCAGACAATAATCCACCATCATTCAAAGAATTCCAACAGAAATTAAATCAAGGAAGAGTTCAGAACTCCTTGAATTATCAAACCCACAAATATTCTCAGGAGAAACCTCCTAATCAGCCAGTAAAAAGACAAAGAGAAAGTAACAGTGGAATAAGCAGGATGGACACATCCGAAAATTTTCATCAAGAAGCCTCGGAACAGGAAGAGTCAGAGGAGGAGACAGAAGTCCATTCATTAGACTAATCTTTAATAACAAACCCCTCAAATGTATTATTGATACGGGATCATCAATAAACATTTTATCAAAAAATTTCTTTAATTTCAAAACTCACTCAGAGAATTTACAAGTTCATACTATCAACGGTAGTATTGAATTGAAAGAAACAGTTTTCTTTGCACCTAGCAAAATTTGTCCGAAACATCAAAAATTTTATATTCACAACTTTTCAAACAATTACGATATGCTAATTGGAAGAAAATATTTACAAGCCTGTAACGCTCAGATTAGCTATTCCGAAGATTGCGTAACTTTAGGAAGTTACACCTTTTATTTTAAATATGAAGATGAAACAGATATTGAAAGAGGAATTGAACAAAGACAGTTTGACCCAATAATAACTAACGACCCAGATATTAATTTCGCAATCAATAATGAAATTAGTGAAAAAAATGAGTATAGATTAGATCATTTAAACCCCGAAGAAACCGAAAACTTAAAAAAGGTGTTATATGAGTTCAGTGATATCCAATACCGTGAAGGTGAAAATTTGACCTTTACTAGTACGATAAAACACTCGATCCATACAAAACACGAAGGCGTTATTTATAAAAAACCTTATAAATACCCTCAAACCTTTGACCAAGAGGTCAACAAACAAATCCAAGAAATGATTGAACAAGGCATTATTCGAAAATCGAAATCGCCCTATTGTTCTCCAATCTGGATCGTACCGAAAAAATCGGACGCCTCCAAGAAACAAAAATATCGTTTAGTTATTGACTACCGGGATCTAAATGAGATCACAATCGACGATAAATTTCCCATCCCTTTAATAGATGAAATACTAGACAAATTAGGAAAATGTCAGTACTTCACAACAATTGATTTAGCGAAAGGATTCCATCAAATTCAGATGGATCCCGAATCAATACCGAAAACAGCCTTTTCAACAAAACATGGCCATTACGAGTATACACGTATGCCATTCGGTTTGAAAAACGCACCAGCAACATTCCAAAGATGTATGAATAATCTACTAGAAGATTTGATATACAAAGATTGCTTAGTATACCTTGACGACATCATAGTTTATTCCACTTCATTGGATGAACATATGATATCACTCAAAAAAGTATTCACTAAGTTAAGAGAAGCTAATTTAAAACTACAACTCGACAAGTGCGAGTTCATGAAAAAAGAGACAGAGTTTCTCGGACATATAATAACAACAGAAGGTATTAAACCTAACCCGAATAAAGTAAAAGCCATAATTCAATTTCCAATTCCAAAATCGCAAAAAGAAATAAAATCATTTTTAGGTTTGTGTGGATTTTACAGAAAGTTCATACCAAACTTTGCCCAAATTGTCAAACCAATGACACTCAACCTAAAAAAAGGTGCAACAATTAATATTAACGATCAAAATTACATTTCAGCTTTTGAAAAACTTAAACTCTTAATTACATCAGATCCTATATTGATCTACCCGAATTTTAATAAACAATTCTCCCTTACAACAGACGCAAGTAACATAGCTATAGGAGCAGTTCTATCACAAGAACATAAACCAATTTGCTACGCAAGTAGAACACTTAATGAACATGAAATTAATTACTCCACGATTGAAAAAGAATTACTAGCCATCGTCTGGGCAACTAAATATTTCCGGTCATACCTTTTCGGTAGAAAATTTGAAATCTTAAGCGATCATAAACCTTTAGTATGGCTAAATAATATAAAAGAACCTAACATGAAACTCCAAAGATGGAAAATAAAACTCAACGAATTTGACTATAAAATAAAATATTTACCTGGTAAAGAAAATCACATAGCAGATGCACTTTCAAGAGTAAAATTAAACGAAAACTTCTTAGGAGAAACAAATAGCAATACCGCAGCAACAATACACAGTGCACAGGAAGATAATGAGAATTACATATCCATAACAGAAAGGCCATTAAACTATTATAATAGACAATTAGAATTTATAAAAGGAATAGAAAACAAAGTAGACACAATAAAGTATTTTCACAAAACAAATATAAAAATCACTTATAAAGAAATGTCGAACGCATATGCCAAAGAAATAATAAAACAATATCTTTGTAGTAAAAATAACGTAATTTACTTTCATAACGAACAGGATTTCCCTATTTTTCAACAAGCATATATCGAAATAATACATCCCAATAATATCACCAAAACTATGAAAAGCAATATTATATTATCAAATTTATTAACGTATGCAGAATTTAAAGAGATAATTTTAAAAAATCATAAAGAACTTCTACACCCAGGAATAGAGAAAACAATTAATTGGTTCAAAGAAAAATTCTATTTCCCTGACTATCAAAAACTAATACAGAACATAATAAATGAATGTTTAATTTGTAACTTAGCTAAAACGGAAAATAGAAATACTAAATTAACATTTGAAATCACTCCAGAAGTATATAACATTAGAGAGAAATACATAATGGACTTTTATATAATCGATAATCTACAATTCCTTTCATGCATAGACCTATATTCCAAATTTGCAACATTAATTGAAGTAAAATCTAGAGATTGGTTAGAAGCAAAAAGAGCTATAATGAGAATATTTAACGAGTTAGGCAAACCAATAGAAATCAAAGCAGATAAAGATTCAGCATTTATATGCGCAGCATTACAGAACTGGTTAAAAGAAGAAAACGTTAAAATTGATATAACAACGAGTAAAAATGGAATTGCAGACGTAGAAAGATTCCATAGAACAGTAAATGAAAAACTTAGAATCATTAACAGCGAAAATAACATTGAAGATAAATTAACTAAATTCGAAAAAATACTTTACACATACAATCATAAAATTAAACATAAAACAACTAATAGAACACCAGCAGATATTTTCATATACGCAGGAACACCTGAATATAATACCCAATTAAATAAAATCAGCCAGATAACAGATCTTAATAAAAACAGACATGAGTACGAAGTAAATACTAGATATAGACAAGCACCGTTAGTTAAAACAAAAACAACAAATCCCTTTAAAAAGACAGGTATAATAAATCAACTTGATGACAAACACTATGAAGAAATAAACAGAGGACGTAAAGTCATTCACTATAAATCCAAATTCAAAAAGAAAAAGAAAATTAACAAAAGTAAATACGATAACTAATTACAGATCAACTAATAAAGATGACTCTCATGTTCATCATTATAACGTTTAATATCAACCCAACATTCAGCCAAAGCATCGAGATAAACCCAGTAAAAGCACCCAATGGCTACCTAATATTCAAAACAGGCACAATGGATCTACCCACTAACTTCGAGTATCATTATCTTAAAGTAAATTTGACAAAAATCGACATAACATATAATAATCTATTAAAACAAGCTCAAGAATTTAATGACGTTGTTCATATCCAATATTTAGCAGAAAAATTAAGTAGAGAAATAAGTGGAATTCAAATTGTAAAACGCAGCAAACGAGGTCTAGTAAATGCAATAGGAACAGTTTACAAATACCTTTTCGGAACACTAGATAACGACGACAAAGAAGAGTTACAAGACAAAATAAAAAACTTAGCAGAAAACAGCATTCAAGCAAACGAACTTAATTACGTAATAGACGCCATTAATAAAGGATTAGAAGCAGTAAATTCCATCGTTTCTGAAAAAGAAAAATCTATCAAACTAGAACTATTAATTTTTAATCTCGAACATTTCACAGAATATATCGAAGATATAGAAATGGGCATGCAACTCACCAGATTAGGTATATTCAATCCAAAATTACTCAAACACAACTACTTGAAACATGTAGATTCGGAAAAATTATTGAACACTAAAACCTCTACTTGGCTTAAAACAGATACAAATGAAATTTTAATAATATCCAATATCCCAAGAGAAATTATCAAAACCCCAATCTTTGAGATACTTCCGTACCCAGACTTAGAAAAGAACATCTTAACCGAGAACTCACATAATAAATACTACTTTGAAAACGAAAATTTATACAATAAAAACACCAAACAATTAGAAACAAATGAATGTATAATAGGCATTTTAAATCAAGTAACAACCTCATGTAAATACACAAAAACCTTTAAAAATTATCAAATCACCTACATAGAACCCAATATTATTGTAACTTGGAATTTGCCAAAGACCAAATTAAATCAAGATTGCGTAAACAACGAATTAACAATAGAAGGAAATAATATAATAAAAATTTACGATTGTTCATTACAGTTAAATGAAATATCTATTAAGAATTCATACTTTGACTATTCACAAAGCATCTATGTAACAAACAATATTACAAAACTAGAACCCATATCTTACTTACAAACTAAAGAAATTATTAACCAACATACAAAATACAACAGTGTATTCCAAACTATCACTATAATTACTTTTGTCATTACTATTATAAGCACAATATTGTACTTAATTTATAAGCTTAAAATTGTACCACAAAAACTAATTATTAATGTTAATAACACTAAAAAGCCAGAAATTGAAATCCCAAATCAAGTGGTCGAGCAAAGCCCTTCACTATACCCAAAAGTATCCGCCTGAGGACAGGCTATTTTCTTAAGGATGGGGGAGTAATATATCGACCTCCTCACATAACATCATACTTAGCGACAATCACTCGCACCTTTCCCATAAACTCATATTTCATATAAACGGGTTCATTCACCCTATATCCGCCAATAGCATAACACTTACATAAACATCCACGTGTAACCGACAGATACAAGCCCCAAGCGTGAGAACGCCTGATCAGCAATTCTATCCTAAACAGCCAAAAGTGTGAGAACGCCTGATCAGCAATTTTATCCTTAGCAGCCAAAAAGCGTGAGATCGCCTATTCAGCATATTATCAATAACCAATCAGATTCATTCAAACATATCGTCCGATCAAAAGCTCACCACTGAAAGCTTTCCAATACCGCATATAATAAGCCAACACACAATTGTATCTTTTAGTTCTAATCGAGTTTTAAGCCGCGGCTCTAACATTGCTGTAACGTTTTAATAAGATAAACTCCAACTGTTAAAATTAAATAAAGTTATATTTTTTTAATAAAGACGGTTGTAAAATACATAATTATATATATATTACCGACCCCTTTGGCAGTGCGCCAAACAGTAATCTCAATCTTCCAATCAAAGGAATCAAAAAGTCCACCTCGGACAATGAGTTCCACGACAGTTTTCAAGCTCTGAGCAGAGACTTTTGTCGACGAAGATGGAGATAGAATGTCGACTCAATCAAACCATACCTCAAATGCCTTGCAAAATAGAATGCTGAGAATCGTCCTGGTATTTACCCCATACGGCAGAGAAAGCTGATAAACGCTTCAGCTCTATTCCAAATGATTCCAAATCCAAAGTCCCAACAATTACCCTTTAAAGACTGACAGACTTCCCAATGACCCAGAATATTCTTCAATATTGAAATTGAAAATGGGAAATAAGGGTATAATGGTTTTGTTAGACCCCATAAAGTATATATATTCTTGAGCAGCGTGACGAGAAAAGTTGATATAGCCATGTCCGTCTGGAGAGAGTTAATTCTTTTTGTGTTAGGTCCGTATATTGCACACGCAGTACGAGTTTGTTTCGGAAATTCGATAACTTGTATATTTTCAAAGTTATCGATAATCGAATTTATCGGGAACCAGTTATAAAATTCTAGCTAATTCATCTTTAGAGTTAGAGTCTCCGAGTCTTCTGCATATATATAGATACTAATTTAATACAATTTCGGTTTTGGTCAGCTTTTGGATGCCGGTCCCCACTTCGCCCCACCACCCCCTATGTGAAAAAAATGCATTTCAAATACTAGAGACATGTAGTTTTTTTTAGCATATAGATATGAATATCATAATCATAATCTGAAGATATCAATACGATTGTAAATGTAGAAACAGAATTATTAATCATCAAAGTTTTCTCATCAAAACCCATGTGCCGCGGCAGCAAAGCAGCGAGACAGCAAGCCGCCTGCAATGCTTACATACAGGCGTACATGCGTAGATCAGCGTGTGTGTGGGCTCGTGTTTTTTCATGTATAGTTTCTTATGCGTGCAGGAACGAATCGAATAATTCTTGGAATATTATTCGTTCGAAGAAGGGCTCAGGGGATTTCGTAGTCGAGCAGTCTCGACTACAGCTTTCTTACTTGTTATACTTTGTTCCCAAAGGGAACAAACGCAATATTTTTCGGCGTTATTAGAGCCAGAGATTTTAAATTTTAAACATATACTCATATATGCTCCCGAATTATAAAGTGTAAAAATTTTCCCGATCCGCCCACTAGGGGCATGGCAAATCGGAAAACTCTTTCGCCCATAGGCAAGTTATCATACTAGATGATGAGCTAGGGAGTTGCAATTTGGAATGTATACTCGGGGTGACAACCCAAGTTCAAAAAGCTATGACGGATATATCTACGCCCATTGGGGGCGTGGAAAATCGGGAAAAACGTATCTTCTACACCGTTAAAGCTAGAAAGCTGAAATTGCATGCAAGTTAATGTTATGATTCTAAGAAGATCGATCAAAAAGTTATATGTCTACGCCCATTGGGGGCGTGGCAAATCGGACTTGAATATATAGTGATTTTTCAAATTGTGCTATATTTTGAACAATATTGACACTAGAGACTTGAAATTTTGCATGTATACTTGGGTTGACAACCCAAGATCAATAAGCTATGGTAGATATATCTATGCCCACGGGGGGCGTGGCAAACCGCAAAAGTTTATATCTCCTACAGTTTTAGAGCTAGAAGCTTGAAAATTGGATGGTTGAGTTACTAATGTTCTCCTCTATCGATGACCCAAAAATAATTTTTCAGCCTCTTTGGGGGCGTGGCATATCAAAAAATACCCTGTCATTTTCGCATTTTTGGTATGTAAAGCAAATTTTGCAGGCATGTTAGCCTCGGCCCTTTCTAAGTGGCTAACTGGCCAAAAATTATGCGTCTACGCCCACTGGGGACGTGGCAAATCGGCAAAGAAGTTTGTTGTGGCCAACTGCATAATTCATGCATATAATAGCTTAGTAGCAATTGCTAAGATGGCAGAAATCATTTTAACATAAATATAATAATATTAATGAATTTAAAAAATAAAATTTATAAGTTTTCGATTAATAAATAAAAAGTTTCCAGCGGGATTCGAACCCAGGTCTTTTGAAAATGACATGTAATCGTTAGCTAAACCTAAATAAATTCAGCTGATCAGCAGCTTGTGACAAAACAAAACAATACAATCGCACTTCTTGCAATATGTATACACACTTGGATGTGTATACACAAATACAAACATCTGTGTACATATGTACATACATACATATATGCACGCACAGAAAATCTGCTTGCCAAGTTGTAAAAGTTGGAAAAGTTGTTTTAGTTTTTGCTTAAATGCACAATTCATATGCGTATGTTTATAACTTATTATCAATTGGCAGCAAGCATTTAATAATAAATATACAAATATAAAAAAAATTAAAATTAAAATTGCATATCGCTTACCACCAGCGCCACTGCCCTGATATCAGTTCTTAACTAAAACCATATAAGGCATTGCTAGAGCGTCTCTGACAAAACTAAAGTAACGATCGAAAAATTCCCAATTCAGTCACAATTCTTAGAATGTTCTGGCATGCAAACTTTTGTATGCATACATAGAAAATTGTGTGTATACTCATATAGTTAGTACATGTGTAAATCTGTATGTACATATGTGTAGGCAAAACGTTTGTTGCTTGCCATGTACGTTTGCTAATTGCCGAAATATTTCGTTAATTAAATGTTTATTAAATAAATAAAATGCACCTATGGGAACAGAGTATATCGCAGTTAGTTTCGCCTAACTGCAACGTTCTTACTTGTTTTATTTTACTTTATTTTATTTTATTTTATTTATGTATATATTATACCCTGAGTCCATTGAAAATGGGAAATCAGGGTATAATGGTTTTGTTAAAAGTATGTAACAGGCAGAAGGAGGCGTGGCAGACCCCATAAAGTATATATATATTCTTGATCAGGGTGACGAGAAAAGTTGATATAGCCATGTCCGTCTGACCGTCTGTCCGTCTGGTTGTCTGACGTATGTTTGAACGCGTCGACTTCCGAAGATACAAAAGCTAGAGAGTTCATTCTTTTTGTGTTAGGTCCGTATATTGCACGCGCAGTACGAGTTTGTTTCAGAAATTCGATAACTTGTATATTTCCAAAGTTATCGATAAACGAAATTATCGGGAACCAGTTATAAAATTCTACCTAATTCATCTTAAGAGTTAGAGTCTCCGAGTCTTCTGCATATATATATATACTAATTTAATACAATTTCGGATTTTCGATTCCGGTCCCCACTTCGCCCCACCACCACCAAATGTGAAAAAAAATGAATTTCAAATACTAGAGACATACAGTTTGGTTTAGCATATAGATATGAATATCATAATCATAATCTGAAGATATCAATACGATTGTCCATCTAGAAACAGAATTATTAATCATCAAAGTTTTCTCATCAAAACCCATGTGGCGCAGCAACAAAGGCAGCGAGACAGCAAGCCGCCTGCATTGCTCACACACATACATGCTTACAAGCGTGTGTGTGCTCGTGCTTTTGCATGTATAGTTTCTTATGCGTGCAGAAACGAATCGAACAATTCTTGGAATACGATTCGTTCGAAGAAGGGCTCAGGGGATTTCGTAGTCGAGCAGTCTCGACTACAGCTTTCTTACTTGTTTTTATTTTATTTTATTTTTTTTAATCTTAAGAATTATTTTAATTGTAATTATATTAATTATATTTAATCTCTTATAATCTATATTTTAAATTTTCAATTAATACTTTCTATTCATAGTTTCAGTGATAAACGTACCATATTTGTCTGTGAAATAAAATACCCCCATCGGGTTGGTGATACTATTGTTATAATTGTTGTATATTTTGTAAGCTATTTGAATCGTTATGTCAATATTTTTTTATACCCTGAACCCATTGACAATGGGAATTCAGGGTATAATGGTTTTGTGAAAATGTATGTAACAGGCAGAAGGAGACGTCGCAGACCCCATAAAGTATATATATTCTTGATCAGCATAAAAAATAAGTTGATTGAGCCCTGTGCGTCTGTCCGTCCGTCCGTCCGTCTGTCCGTCCGTCCGTCTGTCCGTCCGTATGAACGTCGAGATTTCGGAAACTACAAAAGCTAGAGAGCTGAAATTTCACATGAACACTTGTATGTTAGCTACGCAGTAGTTTATTTTGTTTTTTCGATAACTCGTCCCATTTCCAAATTATCGATAAAAATCGAAAATTCGTTTCCATTTTTTAGGTTTTTTGGGTATAACTTCTATACCGTTTGAGCTAGAGACTTCAACTTTAAATATTTAGATAGATTTTCGCCCCCAATTTGAAAAAAAAACGCAATTCAAATACTAGAGACTTGCAATTTGGCACATAGATACATTCAGTTACTCTTAATCTACTCTGAAAACTTCATGAAGATCGTCCATCTAGAAATGGAGTTATAAGCGTCCAAAGTTCAGCCCAATCCACCCCCAAGTCAAGCGAGCAACTATGCAGTTAGCAGAGAGCGCTTTTTTTTTTTGCAGAGCTCAGGGTATCACGAGTCGTGTTTTTTTTTCGTTAACTCATCACAGTTCCTTCAAATTTGTATATTTAGATAGATATTATGGATAGAAAGTTTCTTTAATTTTCAGACACGCATTTAAATACTAGAAAATAGATTTCTATCTAGTAGACATTTCGAATATAGGAAAAGAAAAATTTTAATTTTTATCAATTACGACACAGAAATATTCGGCAATACATCGATTTCAAGAAAAAGAAAATCTATGACAAGGTTTGCTGGACACCGGTTGGAAATATTCTAAATTTTGCTTAGTATTGTTAGAAGTGTCAAGTGCATTATGGATTCCGCAGATACAGCAGTTCATCATCGTCTTTCATACTTTGATGCGCCACTCGACTTAACGCCAGAGCAAGCTCGGCAGCGTCGCATTCGGATTTATTTCTGCTTAATCTTAAAGATAATCATATTTTTTCTTATGTGGCTATTCTTTGTAGTATCATTCACTATAGCAGATCCGACTCCGGAGGATAGAGTTGTAGCCTTAGACATGAAATCATCCACATTTTTGAATGTCAAAAAGAAGCTGAAAACCAATAAGATAAAGGTTATGTTGAGTGGGAATTTCGATAAGGAGATGACTAAATATCCACGTCTAGCAAAAGGTTCACAAAATTTTTTATCAATCAGAGTGCGAATCTATAATGAGAAATTGAACAGGACGGAGTGGTTGTCAGCTGAATGGTCTGTTTATTTGATAAAATCTATCCCGTCACGTTCACATATAGTTAAAGTGAAGAAGTACTTTAAGATGAAACCCAATTACGCTAGAAGTCCAGACATCGCAACAATATCCTCAGATGACAACTATAAAACTCAGATAGTATTAGTAAATCCTGTTGATGATATATTTGCGCTTAAAGTAAAAATTAATACCAATTCGACTGAGTTACAATACGGCGTCATCGCAGCAGGTATATTGTTGTGTATTCTATATGTAGTTATCATTTTGGATATTACGGATCCCACATTTGCCGCCATCCTATTGGCGTCGTGTGCGATTGGTGTGTTGTGTCTGTTGGATGAACGACCATCATTGGAGACAATAATATCTTGGATCGATATACATACACTTGTATTGCTCTTTGGTATGATGATAATGGCGGCCATTATGTCTGAAACGGGTATCTTTGGCTATCTCTCGATGCTGGCTTATCGTCTGTCCAGGGGTCGTGCCTGGATACTAGTTGCCCTTCTCTGCCTGACCAGTGTAGTACTATCCTTATTCTTGGAATTGGTGACGATATTGATGATCATTGGGCCAGTTGTGATTCGACTCTGTGAGTGCATGAGCCTACGTACAACAACCGTACTTATGTGTGTGGTAATCTTTTCGAACATCGGCAGCGCACTGACGCCGATCGGAGATCCACCAAATGTGCTAATTATTACAAATTATCATGTCATGGAACGGGGCGTAGATTTCAGCACATTCGTCATTCATATGTTTCCGGGCGTCGTTTTGAGCATTTTCGCTGCTTGGGTGTACATATATCTGATGATTGGTAAGAGGTTGAAAGATAGTGCTGAAGAGCAGACGAATAATCCGTTGAGACAGTTAGCTAAGAGAATGGGTGAAGGACAAGTTCAACAAACGATGCGTATGGCAGGAGGGAAGTACCGGCGGCGTAAGCTTTCGGAGGCAACAGTTTTTCGAGTTTCGGCTGCAACCAACTATGTTGAAACGCTCGCCATGATGGAGGCTAATTACAAAGTGCATGATAAACCGTTACTAATTAAGAGCTTAGTTGCATTCTTATTTGCCGTAACTCTGTGGACATTGCACTCCCTTCCCATCTTTTCGGGGGCCGGAATTTCTTGGACCGCTTTGATGGCTTCGATGCTGCTCTTGATATTCTACGACACAAAAGACCTGACTGCTGTGCTCAGGCGGATCGATTGGTCTATGCTGTTGTTCTTTAGCGCTCTTTTCGTACTGACCGAGGCTTGCTCGGAGCTGGGATTAATCGATTTTCTGGCTGAGCTTACGATTCAAATTATCGCGAATGTGTATCCCAAATATCAGGTCGTTACATCTATTATGCTTGTCCTGTGGCTAGCCTTTTTGTTGTCGCTCTTCATTGAGAGCATACCCATTGTCACGATGCTACTTAAACTCACCATCCAAGTGGCCCTGAGTGAGCGGATTAATGTACCTTTGGTACCAATGATATGGGCTCTCGCCTATGGGGTATGCTTTGCTGGTAATGGCACCTTGTACGCCACCACCGCAAATGTAGCTGCCGTTAGTGTTGCTAATAAGCATGGTTATAAGATTACATTTTTTCAATTCTTCAAATTTGGTTTTCCTGTCACGATTATAACCATTAGTATAGCTTCAATTTATCTGCTCATCGCTTACGGAATTTTCAGTTGGTACTGACCTGAGAGCTTTCAACCTTTGGCAAAATTTTTAATGACAAAATTAAATTGCCCCTCAATGTTATGGGAAGGCAGAAGTAGAAAGATGCGCTAACATTATTTTACTATTCGCTAAATTATAATGAATAAATTCCAACACTCATCAGTAGATATAAAGATACTTTTACAATTGTTAACTTCACATATGTATATTATTTAATAAATTTTTATATTTTTATATCCTGAGCCCATTAAAAATGGGAAATCGGTATAATGGTTTTGTTAAATGTATGTAACAGGCAGAAGGAGGCGTGGCAGACCCCATAAAGTATATACATATATTCTTGATCAGGGTGACGAGAAAAGTTGATATAGACATGTGCGTCTGCCCGTCCGTCCGTCGGTCCGTATGTATGAACGCGTCGATTTCCGAAAATGTGTTAGATTCGTATATTGCACGCGCAGTACGAGTTTGTTTCAGAAATTCGATAACTCGTATATTTCCAAAGTTATCGATAAAAACTTTATCGGGAACCAGTTATAAAATTCTAGCTAATTCATCTTTAGAGTTAGAGTCTCCAAGTCTTCTGCATATATATAGATAATAATTTATTACAGTTTCGGTTTTTGTCAGATTTTGGGTTGCGGTCCCCAATTCCCCCTATACCCCCCAAATGTGTAAAAAATGCATTTCAAATACTAGAGACTTGCCTTTTTTGTTTAGCATATATCATATTCACAATCTGAAGATATCAATACGATTGTCCATCTAGAAACAGAATTATTAATCATCAAAGTTTTCTCATCAAAACCCATGTGGCGCAGCAACAAAGGCAGCGAGACAGCAAGCCGCCTGCAATGCTTACATACAGGCGTACATGCGTAGATCAGCGTGTGTGTGGGCTCGTGTTTTTGCATGTATAGTTTCTTATGCGTGCAGGAACGAATCGAATAATTCTTGGAATATTATTCGTTCGAAGAAGGGCTCAGGGGATTTCGTAGTCGAGCAGTCTCGACTACAGCTTTCTTACTTGTTTATATATAAATTAAAGAAATAATATTAAACAGATTCCCATTTAAAAAAAAATTGTTTTTTTGCATTATTGACTTAGATGTTTGCATCTAAAGTAAAAAAATCAAATTTTTTCCAAGTGTGCCAACTCATTCTTGACGGACTGTACATGCATAGAAAATTGTTAAACGTGCTCGCAGTGTGTATACTCGTATAGTGTGTACATACATACATAAGGAGATATGTATGATCTGTATCCTATGCTCACATAACTCTGCGTACACCAAAGAAAATATTTGTTTTTTAATTTTGACCATCAATAGCGCTCGATATAAACAAGATATTCCATTTTTTCTTTTTTATATTAGTTTCCTTAGTTATTAAACTTAATATTTAATATCACTTCATTTATGAAAACAAAAAACTAAAGCATAATATAACTATTTTAAAAAAACCTTATCAAAAAAAGACCTTCCAAAAGCTACAGACTTCAAATTTAATATTTAGGTAATATTATGGATACGAAAATTTTGTAATTTTCAGATTTTGGATACCACGTTCTCTTCGCTCCAAATTTGAAAAAAAAAACTGACTAATTTAAATTAGTATATCATAGAGTTATATGCCATTAAATTAGGAGCCATTAATTGAGTATAAAGTCTGAGAAGCTGCCATGAATATAATCGATCGTAAATTTAATTGTTTAAGGTAGGAGGATGGGAGACAAGTTATTTAGCTGCTAGAAATTAAGAATTCAAGTGTTAACAGCTAAGTCGGATGTGTGGTTTTTATCAATACACAGTCATCTATATACTCCACTATTTATATATATGGCTAGTGCTAGCAGCAACTACCGTCTGGACACGGAAGGGAATGAGAATGGAAGACTTTCTCGGAAAGTGCGCAATATTATTAAGTTCACTCTTTTTCTATTAATCTGGGTGTACTCTTCAATATATCTTATGACGACTACGTCGAAAACGCCAAGCAATTTTATCGTGCCAGTGTTGCCATACAGAAAGTATGTGATCAGATCAAGAGAGAAAACACAACATAGCGATATAGACATTGAATTTGCCGGTCCCCTCAATAAGATGTTAATTACACATCCCGACAGAGCAACCGATTTAGATCCTCATATTATGGTTCAAGTGCAGAGCTTTGATACGGTGGCCAATGTGACGGACATGGAATCGGAAACTTGGGTTCTATTCTTGATAGCAGGTCAGGATAGAATGATCAACAAGATAAGTAAACAATTCACACTGAAACATACACGTTCAAAATTTGCGGAAACGCTGCAATCAGACAAAGTGCACGAGTTGCATGTAATACTGACAAATTATCATCATGGTGCATTTGCTCTATTTGTGGTCATCAATTATAATCCGATCAGCACGCACATTGGCGTTGCGGGAGGAATAATGCTGCTGATCTTTCTTTACTTGCTGGTAATATGGGACATTGCGGATCGGACGTTTGTGGCCATGCTAATTTCAATGGGTGGAATTGGATTGCTTTGCATGATGAACGCACGTCCCGCATTAATAGAAGTTTTTAGATGGATCGACCTAGAATGCCAGATGCATGTTTTCATCCTGATGCTAATACTCATAATAGTGGATGAGACGGTTATCTTTGATTACATGGCTGCCACGACTTATCAGGTGTCTCGTGGCAACATTTTTTTACTCGTATTCATTCTGTGCGTCTGTGCAGGCGTGTTCTCTGCCATACTCGACAACATAACAATAGTACTGCTACTGGGCCGAATTACAATCCGGCTATGTCAAAAATTAGCGTTGTGCACTACATTAGTTCTAATATGTATTACGATGTTTGCTAACATTGGGAATACAATGTCCGTTGCAAATACGCACGGAATTCTGATGTTTGAAATCGATCCGTATATCAAGGATCGGTATATGAGCAACGGCAATTTTTTTTTGCACATATTTCCGGGCACGATTTTGAGTATGGTGGTTGCCTACGGAGTGCTGTACGGCTTTTTGAAAAAAGATATATATGCCACGAGCAGTACATTTGGTTCTATGACGTCGCTTCAAGCTCATGCCAACAAATTGAACAAAATCGATCCTCATCTAAGTCATTATCATCATCATCGAATTGCGCAACTACAGAAAATAAAGAATGATCAGAGCAAGGAAATAACGGAGATAGATTTCGAGATGACGCTGTCGGAGATGAAAGAAAGCTGCATTGTGACGAATTTGCCACTGCTCATTGCCTGCGGTGTGGCCCTTATTCAAATTTTAATTTCTTACGTACTTACAGCTACCATCATGCAAACCGTCATACGAAACTGGATAGTACTTTTCATTGTAGTACTGCTGCTTATCTTGGGCAACGTGCAGGAGTTAGAAGTATTATTAGAACGAGTTGATTGGAGGTCCCTAATATTTTTCTCGGCTCTGCTTGTTCTATTCAAGTCGATTCGTTATCTGGGTATTGAGTACTGGACAGTCAAAATGGTTCATGCTATTATCGGCAGTACAGGAAAGGACCGACAATTGGTTGTCAGTATTTTGCTGCTGATTTCAGTGTCAGCCATTGAGTCTATTTTCATGCCTAATATAATAATAAGAAGCATGTTGGTAAACGAGTCCATTAATTTGAGCGCGGACTTCGATTTACCCCTTGCACCACTCATGTGGTCCATCATCTACGGCACTTCCCTCGGCAAAAATACCAATCTAATTAGTTCTGTAAGCAATGTGATGTTAACCGGTCTTGCTCACCAAGAGGGTTATCAGTTGACGTATAAAAATTTCTTCATTATCGGCTTTCCTGTAACACTGGCAACATTGCTGATCTCCACTATATATCTAATGATCGCACATATACTTTTCAACTGGAATGGCGATTCGATCCAATATTAGCGTCCACTTTTATCAATACTGGGATCTTATTATTGTATATATATGTCTTCTCAAAATCATTTGTGAAATGGAACATTGTATTTACAAATAAATAGCTCATTTCATCCTAAAAACTAGTAAGAAAGCTCTAGTCCAGACTGCTCAACTACGAAATTCCCGGATACCTTCGGAAACGGATGTATACATATGCAGGCGTCTGCTATCTCGCTTGCTTTGCACATGGGCAATGTTATGGGAACTTCTTTGATGGATAAATCATCTTGTAGATGGACTTTCGTAATCAATCTTTCAAATTCACAGACAGATGAACAGATGAATATGGCTATATCAAGTCAGCTCGCCCCCTGCCTGATTTTCCATTTTAATGTACTCAGGGTATGCAAATTTATCTCTAACGGCGTATTTTTCTCATATCCATGTAATAAATAGTTTTGTTTATTTGGGATGATCGAAAATTATCCAATTGTTCTCCACTTATAGATGAATTCGCTAACACTGCAGATATAGAGGCCTAACTAAAGTGTCCGGTAATACTACTATGCATACTTTATAGCGAGAGGTTTATACCAAAAGGTAGTAGAATACTTATTTATAGTCTTTTAAATACTCAGTATCTCTTTTAATTTAGATAACTGTTAGATAATTAGCCAAACTGTTCGAATCTCTCTTCAAGTTGAGGCAAGTGTATTAGAAATAACGAAACTGTTTGACTATAGAGCTCGATTGACTATTCTCCACTTGCTGGAGAGAGACTTTCTCTCTAATTTCGATAACTGTTATACAAATAGCTATACTGTTCGAATCGATATTTTGATTTGGGTAACTGTCGTACAGCTACTATTTCCCACGCTATTTTAACGGTAATTATAAACAATTTATCTACGTAAATTACATTTGGGACATATAAAATGTGCAGTAACACGAGGGCAATAAACCAAAGCAAACTGTTCTCTAGATACCCGAAAAATGTTTTCTTGCTGTTGTTGTATATAATGGTTGTTTATGTAATTCCTTCTGGCTATTGTTTTGGCCCTCTGGTCCTTGCTTCTTGCTTCTTGCCAATCAATCAAAAGCATGTCAATGGGTGGCGGCAGACAAACAGCCACAAGCATTCTCTTAGCCCCCAAACTGCATATCCATAAAATCAATATACACATTTTTTTAGTGCATGCCGCATCATTTCAGCAATCAGTCAGCTAAATGCGACTGAAAACTACATTTGCTTTTCTTTTATTTTTTTGGCATCCGAGTAGGGATTTCGATGGCTTTTGTGTGCTATCTTGGGACGTAAATTGCCGCGTTAACATGTGTTTCAAGCCTGGTAGCTTGGCCATAAATCTTTTGCTGTACTAACATAAGATTCGGAAATTTCTAGCTTCTGTAGAAGAATCTGTTTGCAACAAATTCTTAAAAGTTGAAGTTCTTTTGTGTCCATCCTATGATTTGTGTGGACATTACGAAAAGAGTTCTAATTTAAGTTACTCCCATTCGCTCAGTTAGAGTATGCCTGCTTAATGCCTGCGTGAGTTTAGTTTTGCTTTTGCATAGAACGGTAATATGCTTAATTTTGAGGCTTTTGATAATTTTCTGGAGTGTATAATATAAGTTAAGGAGGAGTTAAGGATACGTAGTAGGCTGGATTCTCCTATCAGACATGACAACGTACGGAGCTGATTCTATTCAGTTTATATTCGGACCTATTGTTCCTAAATTATACAAAATTGTATTAAATATATTATTTCATTGAATCCAAGTGTATTTATCTACGCGAGAATATAACTCAGTGCACATAATCGCGACTCTCGTAGTGTGTGTGCGCTTAACTTATATATTATAATCAATATGGTTCAGTAAGATACAAAGCGTTTATTTAACAAGTAAGAAGGGTCTAGTCGAGACGGCTCGACTACGAGATACCCTGAACCCTGCAAAAAAGTGATACTCTTCTTCTTTACGCACTTATGAGCGCGCGCTCTGCTAACCGCGCATTTGCTGCCGTGGCTTGGGAGTCTGTTGGGCTATACTTTGGACGCTTATAACTCCATTTCTAGATGGACTATCTTTATGAAATTTGCAGAGTATATTAAGAGTATCTAAATCTATCTATGTGCCCAATTTCAAGTCTCTAAAATTTGAAATGCGTTTTTTTCAAATTGTGGGCGAGGGGGGCGTGGCATCCAAAATCTGAAAATTACAATATTTCCCATTTTCAATGGGCTCAGTTTATAATATTAAGTAGCTAAAAAATAAAGAGGGTTCACAAAAGTGGTTCGAGATTACAATGTTGTACGTTCTACTAACTGTAGTTTAATATTTATATAATTGACCTTGGCAAGGATATTCCAAGAGGCTTACTTAATTACTGAGGCGGCTCTAATTTAATTTCACACAAGCGGCACACACATTTGGCATGAATTTTTGGGCCGGTTTTATAATGAAATATTTATATACTAAACAAAAGAAAATGACCAGCTAATGAGTGCCATATTCTCCAGCTCTGCCCATCTTCCCCTCTTCATCTCTCGGCTTGATTCCCACCTCAAAATTTCGCTGTCATTCTGCCAGTGACAGGCTCTCCAGGAACTGACACTGAGAAATTGCACCCATGAAATTAAAAATAACTCAAGCGAAACGCTTGAAAACAAAAGCGTTAGCAATTTATGAAACCGACTGGTTCCTAACTAAAAAAAAAAAAGATAAATAAAAACAAAAGAAAACTGCGTACCATTCGACAAAGCTAAATGCTTAAGTTTTGTTAACCCGAAGACACGTGAGCTATTGTTGTTGCTGTTTGGGATGGAAACAAAGCGAAAGCGAGCGAAATAATTTGTTAGCACGTTGATTTATCATCGACAGAGTTGGGACTAGGACTACGGCAAGGTTAGCCCTCGACCACATCTAATTCAATAACAAGAGCCCCACCGAATGCCGTCGAGGACTAACGCCTAACAAATGTGAGTATATTGTGATATAAATCACAAAAATTTCTCATGTCGGTTAACATTTGCAGTATCGACGAATCGAAACTCCCGTAGCTATGGAATTTAGGAGTAAGAATACCGAAAGTATTTGTTAGAACTTTTTTTTCCTACTGATATACTCAAATCAGTTAATCTATGTATATACATATATACTGCAACTAATGAAATGCTAGAAATTTATATATCGTTAAGAAAACTTGTTGTTAATCGATATATATCGATGTTGATAATTGTTTATAAATGTTTTTATGCATATATATATCTATATATTCACTGAAACATATTATTTAGTGTTTACCGAAAATGGGTTTATTAAAAAAAAGATTAGTTGTTAAATATATATCCCTACAGCAGCGTATACCTTACCTTACCAACATTTACGAGGTATTTGACACGTAAACGGAGTTGGGCCCGTCATTCGTTTGTGCACAAACGAGCTTCATTTGTGGTCTTCTGAAATTGTTAGAAGTTTGAGTAATTGCAAACGACTTTCAAACTAACTCGATTCACTAAATTGTTATCTTGTAAAAATTAGGAAATGCTATTAGGCCAAAGATTACAAGTTAATATACTGATGGTTTGTTACTTTAATTTATGAATATTCCTAAAAGACTTCTTGATGAATCTGGGTAAACTAAAATTTAATTAAATTGTGCAAAAAATGCATAATAAATAAATTGTGATATGTATAATGGGGCGTATGTGTGATGTGCCCCAAAAATATAATTAAAAGTTGCAGCAAATAAATAAAATCCGTATAGCAGGGGGAGCACTGGAGTATATCACGTACATATATGTGGGCCAACCACAAGTTTGACAGTTCCAAATTGCAAGCTGCAGCTAACTTAAATGGACTTTGGCAAATATCTAGAAAATGATTTATTTTACTTCCAAAAGTCCAACGAATGTAAAGCAACGAGTCTGCAGGATAGGCATATGCATATATGTATATGTAAATACTTGGATGCGTACGTTAGCTTTAACTTTATTTAGTTTTCGATTTGACTTCATTTAAACACATTTTATTCCTGTTAAATTGATGGGAGGAACTCTAGGTTATGCTAGGACATAAATATATCAATCTGAAAAAGTATTAGATTCTTTTTAGGCAACTGATTCGATTTAGGAATGATATTTGATTTTACTATTGTAAATTTATTGATTTTTTTCGGTTTATTTTAGATTTACATTGATAAATGTGATAATTTTGAGTTTATTTAATTTATTTCTGATCAACAGCAAACTGGCAACAGTTTTTAGCAATATTTCCCACAAATATTTTCAGCCTCATTGAGGCTTCATTTATGTATACCACTTATAACACATTTTAATTTAATTTGGATTTGCTATATATGATTTAGGCGCCATACCCTGACCAACTGATTCAATAACTTTGCCGTCTGTGACCGATAAACGTGACTTGGCCACGTTGCTCGGCTGTTCTCTCTTTATGTAAATATGGGACTAGGCCAAATCGGTTAGTCTTTGGCTTGTTTGCTGTATTGTTGCAGCTCAGCTTTTGGCAGCTGGGGCCGCTGCACTAATACGAGCACACACACACCCACACACATACATACCCACACATAGATACACACGTACGCACTTAAATAACAGTCACAAACTGCCTTCTGTTACGAGCATACATTTAGAGCAATTTGTCTGGCCTTCGCCAGGGTTTTGTTTGTGCGCCTATCTCTATAACAAGCTAGTTGAAATGGATGGAAATGCCTATAGAGTACAATGAAAGCTTTAATTTGACGCAATTTAAATATACTTTAAAGTGTTTAAAGTGGTAGGAGCTATTTATATATAATTATATATATATGTAATTTAATAACTAAAGCTAATATAAAGTTTATAAAACAATTTTCATAATCGGAGGCTTAAATAAATAATATTTTTGTATACAAAAATGTTTTTATGATATGGTAAAATATATTATACATATATATATATATATATATATATATATATGTAATTTTATAACTAAAGCTAATATAAGGTTTATAAAACAATTTTCATAATCGTAGAGGCTTAAATAAATAATATTTTTTTATATAAACATGTTTTTATGATATGATAAAATATATAATATTATCTGAAGGGGGAACTAATCAAATTACAAATCAATAAATAGCTTTATTTAGGCAATTGAAAAAAAAAAAAAACAGTATAATTACTAAAATAAAAGAGCTCTAAGAACTTGTTCGTATTTCAGCTTTTACGCTGTTCAAGACAGTTTGATACTATTGTAATTGTTGCATTATTAGCTAAACCAATTCAATTTTCTTGGCTGTTTTAGTTTGTATATTTATTGGGAGCATCTGGCATCAAGCTGGAGCATTAGTACTTAACCTAATTGTGTGGACCGCTATGTAAGCCAGGCAGTTCATACCACACGATGCTACACAATTACGCTTTAATTAGAAATAGCTTGAGGGAGCATACGGGACGGGGCGTAGGATGGGCTGCAGGATACCAAGGGGAAGCCGCTTAGTGAATGCCACTCAACAGCTGCAGTTAGTTTTTCTTGTGGATGACATGTGGTGCTGATATACATGTGTGAGTGTGTGTGTATGTATGAGTAGACACTGTTAGTTTATTAACACAGACACATGCGCATCGCCAGCGCATCCTGAGGCGTCTTCAGTTAGACAAGAAGATTGGAAAACAATATGCAGAGCTGCTGCTATTGAAAGTTCATTTGCAATTGAAATCAGAAAGTCAAGCCGGAAAATGGAAAGCTGAAGAATGAAAATAGAAATCAAATGGGCAAACGGGCAAAAGTCGACAAAGGCCAAGCAAATTCATTTGTTGTTTTTCAAATGTGCGTGTGGCACTATGAAAACTGATTGAAAATTCAAAACGATTTGTTGCAAAACCATTTCTAAATAGAATACCAAAATCTTTTGGTAGTTCTTATTATAAAATAGGCTTAAAATGTTAACATGGCATATACACACATATGATGCAGATAAATAAATGTGTATTATAATTGAGTTTCTCATTTTAATTTTATTCAACAAATTTTTTATTTGAGTAAATTATTTAGAGATTTTATATATAATAAGTATTTGGATTTGAATACCTACAGCTTGGCTACCAACTCTTTTTGTCCCCCTATTTCTTCAAGTGTATCTCAATTAAAAGCAAATGTTTTCGACCAGCTATTTGACAATGCGGTGCATAAATTCGAGTTAAGATATAAATGCCACAGTGGCTGCTGATTGTATGCGCATAAATTGCAAGTTGCCAGTTTGGCTGCTGGCTAATTGGCTCAACTCTTATTATTACCCTTATTATTATTATTATTATTATTATTATTATTATCATTATTATATGTGCTTGGCAGCAGTCAATTGTCATTTGTCAAGCTCTCTTAATTCGAATAGTTGATAGTTCAATAAAAGATGTTACATTTTAATTGCCCACAGGAAAGGGAATACAAATGCAAATTCATGCTTAAATACATAACAAGATTGCCTTAAAGTGATTTTCCTGACTGAAACATTACGCTCTAAAGAAAACATAGTTGTTGACAGCTGAAAGTTTCACAATAAAAAGTCTCATCGTTTTTAGTTTGGCTGCGATTGCAATTTCATTTCATATAATTATAATACATAGATTTTTTACATCCTCCACCTGCCCTGCCCTTCCTACTCCTTCAAATCCGCCTATTCTTCATTGAAAAAAAAAAAAAAATTATATATATATATATTTTTTTTTTTTGTATAATTATTCTTTCTTTCGAATCTTTAGTTATATCTTGGATTTAGAGATTCGAGAAGCTTATTGATTGATCTACTTATGTATTTCGTTTAACATCAACTCTTTTATACTTACAGGTTACGAGATTAATGTTTTGATGCATGTAAGATCTATTGCCTCAAATTGATACTGCTTATAAATAAATATTCTCAATATTTTTCTTTCCGCATTTTAGATAAATTTGTTTTCAAACATTTTACAAAAATAATTATTAATTATTAAATATATTTTACAGCTGACAAAACTCAACAAAAAGATATCATTCAACAACAAAATGGAATTTGGTTTGATTTATTGGAAGCCGCAGAGCCTCTTCAAATAATGTGTGTATTAAATATGATAATCAAAACTGTATTTGGGCAAACAAAATCGATTTATGTGCAGTGGTTGCAACGCTTCACAATGGGTTAAGGAAAATATGATAATTGGCTTAAATGGATTTGCATTTTTGGTCTGATTGTGGTGGCAATAAAATATATAATACGCATTTTGAATAGCATTTTGTGTTTGGTATTCGTGGGGCTATCTAATAAATATGATAAATAAATTGCATTGACAATTGATTAATTTCGAGCGCTGAATTTAAATAATATATGCCTACCATTGGGTCCATCTGTATGTACCTTTAATAGAGCGCACACACACTTACTAAGCCAGCATAATGCCTGACAGAAAATCCCCATTAAAACCCATGTCCTATGTCCTGTTCAGCCAAGGCGAGCCTCTTATCCATAAGGCTATCATTTAGTTCAAAGTGCTATCAGTGCCATATCTGAATCTGAGCTTGCCTTCTGCTCGGTGCTGGCAATCATCCGAAAGCAAAACTTAAAGCAATCAAAGCCAACTAAGAAAAACCCCCAAAAGCCCCAAAGCTCAGCAAAAACGAATGCGAGCACACAAAAACAGAAAAACCGAGAAAAAAAAAAGAAAAACAGAAAAAAATCACATCGAGGAAAATAAAGAAAAGGCAGCAAACAACGCACAAACACAATGCAAAACTAAAAATACAGCTCAAGCGAAATAGGTGCAAAAGTATTGGACAAACTGATGGAAGGAGTACGTTATGGCAAGGGAGGATTACACACGTGCCACGCTGCGAACAGCTGCGGTGAGGCCACTTGGGCACGCAATGGCGGTCATTGCGGCAATGACCCCGCCCACCCAACATCTGCGCCTTCACAAAGGCTGCTCGCCATTCGCTTCAGCATCTTCTATTCTTCAACATCATAGCATACATACTCTCAACCTAGACTGTGAAAGGTGTGGGGCATTGGAGTAAGCAGTTGCAGTATCATTAAGTTGAAATTGATTACTGATTAGTCAATGTATTCAAGTCTTAATAACGAGCTAGTTCAGTCTGTTTCTCTCAACTTGAAGATATCTCTTAGTGTCATATTTAATATTATATATGACAACATTATATGTAAGTAAGCAATATTCCAGATCAATATTTTGAGGGTACATTTAAAGAGTCAACGATAACATTTTGTTATCGAAAAATTAGAAAGTATATTTATAAGCACGTTGACATAGGCATTTATCTAATAGAGCTATAAGCCTGAAATTTTGACAAACATTGAGTTATCTAATACCGATATTTGATAGCCATTATTAGTTTAAGCGAAGTTTGGATACTTGGTTTTCAGCCTGATAACCCGAAGTGTTTGAATTTGTCTAATCCAAAATCTTGTTTCACAAAAATGCAAGTTAGTGTAGTTTAGGTTCACATAATATATATTTATACATATGTATATTTATCCATATATATAGTGGAATCCGACTACAACGACTTCGCTTATAGTGTTCGTCCAGTTATTGCGACGAAAATTCGATGTCTTTTTTGGTCACCATACAAACTTAAATGAAAGAGACCCCGCTTACTACGCTTCCGCTTTTTAACGACAATCCTGTTATATCGACGATGCTTTCACATTTCAACCGATTATTACTACGCGCCGAAAAAAGAAAGAAAAAAAAATAAATAACAACAAAACAAATGGCCTGTCCCTTGAGCATTATTATAACTGGATTCCACTGTATTTACATTAAATAATTAATTAAATAAATAAATTTATAAACATATAAGAATAATGACAAATTGGTTTAATTTTACCAAAATTGTCCATTAGATTGACTCAGGAATAGGAATGCATTTAAAGATTTCTCCATATACATACATATACACATACTTTAGGATAAGAAAACATTTCTGAAATATTTATCTCCAACGTATGCCAGTTCAGCTAACTTAGGGTTGAATAAATACAAATTTTAATTTCATAAACACTTAAGTAAAATGCAAGTGAAAACATTTTAGCAACTGGCAAACTTCTGTGCTGGAAAATGCGTCAACCCTTTTTGCTGTCTTGTGCAATCAAATTGCAATTAGCATAGAGTTAATTAATTACATTTTCCTCGACATGCAGTAATTACAACACACACACACACACACTCACACGTACACGTGCGACGGGAACACGTGTTAAATCAACATGTTGCGCTTTGCAATATATGTTTATACATGTGTGTGCCTTAAATGTGTGTGTGCATGTGTCTGTGAGCTACTTGTGCACACACACACACACACACACACACACACACACACACACACATACACACACAATGAGTGTGCCCTCCCTTACCTTTCAATGTCTTTATTTGACCCGTTTGCTAGTTGAAGCAACCGCCGCAGGTTTAAAGCGCTGCTGAGTGTTATTCATACAGCTAAGCGCAAGCATACGCCTACACACACATACACACATATACAAATATATATATACACACTTACACATGTGCGGCTGCACAAATATTTCTTCAACAAGTTTGCAGCGCGTGATTTTTGAATTTCTCGGCTTTTGTCTTTGCAGCCTTTGCCAGGCTTTCGCGCTCCACTCAGCCCTCTCGCGCACCCCCACCAAAAATAATGTAACAAAACAAACAAATAAACAAACGCACAAAACACACACAACACACACACACACCCAAGTTCTATATAGATACTGCTACGCACCCACTTGGGCAACTCCTCTTCCTTCTGCCTCTAACTTCATCCCCCCACCTTGATGTTGGCTCCGTGTGCTTTTGTGTTTGCCAAAATAAAAGTTTTATAATGCAAAAACAGTGGCAAAAACAAAAGGCCAGCTCTCAAGCAATTCCTCTTTGCCTCTCTCCAGCCCTCTCTTTCTCTTCATTACTCTTTATCTGTCGCTCTCTGTGCTTTGCGCACTCTCGCTCTCTGCTTCATATACACTGCACAAAAATTCTTCTACCTGTATAGATTGTGAAATACAATTAAGTAAATATAAATATTGTATTTGATATTTACATATTGAAATATGTTATGTTATGTATATATTAAAGTATATTAACTTTTAATACATTTTCTAAAATATTTGTATTATAAATAAAATGTACAAATACATATTTGGAATATAATAATGTATATTTACAAAATATAGTTATTACTTATAGCTCTATCTATAAACATATATTTATATATATTTACAGTTTATGAGGTCAATTATTTATTTATATATATTAATTTATATTTTTGAAATTATCAAACTTGACTTCACTCTCATTAATATTTCTATCTATTTATATTTTTACAACAATTTACAATGATTTGGTTTTTGCTATGCAATTTGCCAAGTTTTCCCACTGTGCATATATAAAGCGTATAGCTCGTTATTACGTATCCGCAACGTGTTCGGAGCACAAGCATTGAATCAAATGTGAGCGAGAGAGAGCGCCAGAGAGAGAGATAGAGAGAGAGAGAGAGAGAGAGAGTGCGAGAGGCAAGCTAGCTGTAGTTGCGCTCTTTGCCGCATTCTTTTTTTACTGTTTTGCCTGGCCACAATTTTCCAGGGGGTATTTCATCTGTGTGCCAATCTCGGGGCACATTTAGTTTCATCTGAGACGTTTGGCGCAGCGGTCGATAATCGGTTCGAGGAAATAAATTCAAAAAGTAGCTAACTGGCCAAAAGGCAGCGCGAAACGCGTGTCTGGGGACCCAACCATCAAAGTGGCATAAACAAATTAAAAACTCTATTAAAAATCTGCTAATTGTTAAGGACAAATATACTGTAGTTAAACGGTTATAAATTGTGCCGCATTAAAAGTTGCAAATTGTTGAATTGAGTGTCCGTGTTCAATTGCCGTCGCTGTTTGTGCCAATCAAAAAGAAAACTCAAGAAGGCGGCTTTGGCTTTGCGGCCTCAAACTGGGTGAATATCGCAAAATGACACGTGTTCGACGCATTGTGGTAAGTCTTAAGCCCAGAGACACCTATACAAATACAAATACAAATACAAATACAAATACAAATACAAATACACAAAGACATACGAGCACGATTTATCCGCTAAGAGCGGGCGCTAAACCTTGCACGTAGCACTTCTTTAATATTTTAGCTAACTAGACGTAAAGCTCCCCCAATCACAGGAAAATCAAACTCAAATTCACATCTAACTCGTTTGCATGTTAAATCCACGAAACCCGTGCTGTTTTCTGTTTTTAATACTAATTATACGCTGTTCACATGGTGTAAGCGAGTATATGGGCTGTGAGATATGTCCGGATGTTACGCGACAATTCAATTTACGTAGTGTATAATTCAGGCTGAGCACAAACATAAGCGTTAACTCGTTAATAAATTCCATAATTTGAAATACTTGTAACAAATGAATAAGACATCCAATAATATCTCTCATTCAAGATTTAATTGCCTATTTACTTCCTACTCTGTCAACACTGTATTGTGCAGTCGGTCTTGCCCGACTAGGATGTTTTTATTTATTTATTTGAATTTTCCCCGAATTTGTGCTTTTAGAACTTTTTGTGGTTTACAAATGTGAATTGCCACAAAGCAAATTGAAATTCTGCATAAAATTCAAATAAAACAATTTCTAACATTTTGGCAAATGTAATAAAATAAATTCGCTATAAGGCCCAATCTAGCTGTGCATATTTGTTTGCAGGTTTTTATAACAATTTATTTGAATGCGTTTAAAAATAGCTCCAAGCTATGTTTTCACATAGAAAACCTGCGAAAACCTATTTATCTTTGCCGAGGTAATAAAACACGTTATCTATACCTGGCTTAAATATGATATCATTCGAGCCATTACAAAATTCCAATGGCAAGGCACTAAGTCTGCCTGTGCTGCTCCAAGCCTCTCTGAGTACCTGTTTCTATGGCTATTCGGATCAAACTTAGTTTATGTAAAAGCTATAAATCGAAATTTGAGCCCTTAAATAAACACTCAACAATTATGAGGCATGACAGACTTAAACGTTTTGAGCTCGAAGTGAGAAGAGTAATATCTTCTCATAAATTCAACTAACTTTATATATGTCAGTATTTTTCCTTTCGAATCACCTAAAGTCACACTCCATTGACAGTAGAATTAATAGTGTTATTTAGCTGCTAGAGTATTTTCGCTTCGGCATTTCTTTTCCCAAGTTTTTTCTACTTTTTTACGATTATTGCCCAACGACTAAAAAAAATGGCAAACGTTCACGTGACGTATGCGCAATATGAGGCCATGTAAAAGCGTGGGCAAAAATGTTTACTGCTCCAAATTGTTGAGGTTAACTTTAAAGCCAAGCGTCCACAGACGCCCAGCCAGGCCCGTCGGGCAGGCAGGCAGAGGAAAGGACAGACAAGTGAACAGAGCCGTGCGGACAAAGGAATTGCGCACATATTTCCGCCCGGACTGAATTGGCTAGGGGAATGAGCCAGGCTTTATCAAAAGACAGCGCTAGCTGCGTTCACTGCCAAAAATCGTGAACCTCTGCGCCTTAATTTCCAACAGGTCTTATCTAAGCCTTGAAGCTGGCCGTCAAGTTCGCCAGCACGAAATGCATGAAAAAAAAACCTTTAAAAAAAGACGAGGGAAATAGAAATGCAAATGCAGTTTTCTGAATTGCTGGCCAATTTTAATCCATCAGGTATTTCGAAATTTTTGCAGGCTTTGTCGGCATGAAAATTGCGCTATGCTAGAAAAAAAGAGAAAAATGGGCGCTCGAAGTGGAAAAAAAGCTCTCAATAAAGCGAGCAAATATCAAGCATACGCTCTGTTGCAGCGCGAAAGAATTTCAGTTGCGATTTCCAATGAGGGAAATATTTTTTAGCTGAAAAGGAGTTTCAACATGAAACTAAAGCTAAATACAGAGTCCTTACGAAAGAAAGCTAATATTCACATATAAAAGCAGATTATGGATGAAGTTAGAAATTAAAAATAAACCTAAATGCAAATTGATAATTCTAAAAAGTTCATTAGAAGAAGTATATTATTCATTAATAAAATGTGTACTTCATTAACATTCTTCTTTATTAATATTCTTGTCAAATATAAACAAATCATGTTTAATTCCGTTTAGATAATAAAATTTAAGATACCAATCGAATAAAACAAAGAAATCTATATTTAAAGAAACATTTATAGATATGCATCCTTGATTCGATGTTTAATCTATTTACAGATTTGAAAGTAAGACATAATATAATTCAAATCCACTGATAAGCATTTATTATAGTGATATGAATTGAATGAGGAGGCAATTTAAAGGTTAATTTATATTAAGAACAGATTTGTATCTCAAGTATTTTTCTCAAGAGATTGTTTCTTATGAATTTCTAAATATATACAAATTATCTGCAAGCAACTGAAAGTCCGTTTTCAGCTTACTGATAATCTTTAGGAATTGTTTACTGAACATCAAAGTCTCAGAGAAGACTTTAGCTTTCATGTTTATTGACGCATTGCTTAGATTCCGCTCTAAAAAATTTATTGGCTCAAAAACTCATTTTTTGGAATATTTTGCAAAATGTTTATTTCCGTTTTAAGAGTCATTTTCTTCATAGCAATGCTCTTACGATTTTATATACTTTTTGTTGGCACATTAACCTGTTGTCCTGGTGGCCGCGGTGTCTAGGCATTTTCGCTCCCTAAAATACAAATCCAATTGGAAGTTCGAAATGTCCTGACTTAGTGCCTGAGTGCCTGAGTGCCTGACTGCTGTTGCCTGGTTATATTTTGGGGCGTGTCTAACAAAGACAGACGCGTCACGTTTATCACAACAAGGCAATAAATTTCATTTGCTTGTTGTCGCTGCTGATCTTCTATGGGGACCAGCAACAACAACAACGAATGGAATGAACAATTTATTCAATTAATTGCACGACTAAAATATACTCTGTAAAACATACTCGGTGAGTTGCGTAACTTGAAATTCGAATCAATTATGCCTATAATAAATGACAACATTAAAATATTCTAGATCTGAAGAACACTAAAGAATTTGATTATTTTCGATTTAGTATGTATTTCCGTATTTCCGTATTCAACTCGAGCATCATTCCCACTTCTACCCTTTAAGAGGGTGTAGCACATCAAAATGTGAACAACAATGTTTTTAGTGTCTCTTCATTTTTTGGGGCTGTATCGAAAGCGAAGCCCCATCTGCTGACTCGTGCCTTTTCAGCGCTCAATTGGCATGGAAAATACATAACATACATTGTTAAGTATACGCCCTGCCTTCCGACTCCCCTCCCACTCTCCGGCTGCGGACTGCTCGAGCATGATTTGGCCTGTTTGCGTCCTGGCAAACAGCTAAAACAAACATTTTATTTAAGCATTTTGATTGATGGCATAAGCTTGACATTTTTTGCGGCTATGCGGGCGTTTCCATCCAGTTTGTTCGCCTTTAATTAAAGTGCGGCGTGGGCGTCAGTGGGCGTGGCACGCCACTGTTCATCATGCTATGCCAAGCTTAATCAGTGCGCCCTGAGCTCTTGGCAAACACAGCGAAGAAGAAAAAGAATAATATCTGCATGGCGAGTGTGAAAATCAGCTCCAGCCAGAGGGAAATATTTCGTCTCTCTACTTGATTGCTGGGATTAAACTATGGCCGTGGCATGCAATCATTAGCAGAAGTTCTGTTTGGTTTCCTCTGGCTAAAAATTTATGAAATATATGCGGTTGGCTGGCAACTTTCTTGATTAATGACATGCCACGGAAGAACATATTATGTTGTGCCCAAGATTGCGGAAACGATGCCTTAAAAGCACCAAAAGTATTCCAATGCCAACTTCAAGAGCTGCAACTTGTATGCGTATAATATGATATTCCTGTTCCTGTTCGTGTAAATTACGAGAAAGCAGGAAGGAGTTGTTTTCACAGTTGTTAATGCCAAAGATTTAGCATAGAGTTTGTCGGCTTTCAAGCGCTCAGTTTTCATTTTTCCTTTTTGCATTTTATATGTCGGAGAATCCGGTTTTTTCTTAAAATTAATTATTTTTCAGAATTTCACATAAGAAATTTAGTTGACGGCAGGTTCGTTAGGTCGCGATGCTCGCTCGCAAAGGGGCATATTGGCTTCGTGTATACTCTTTGCATTCTTTGCTGTTCGATGTTTTTTTCGAGTGATTGTTTATATGAACAAATTGCAACAAAATGGATGATGATGATATTGCAAAGAGGAAATATTCTTAAGTGCATTAAAAACCTTTAAAGGAGCTCCAGTGATCTCTGCTCTACTCCGATGCTAGATGATCTATGCTGAATTATTACTTTCCTCTTGTTATTTTGCCATTAAAGCAGATTAATCGAACGATTAGTAAATGATGTAAAGCGATCTACGCTGACTGATCGTCGATTCGAAGAGCAACCCTTTTTTCAGAGCTGATAACAAATTATCATCTCTTTTACTCAAATTTATGCATTTTTTCAGAGTTAATAACAAATTAGTATATCTTTTACTAAAATGTCAATCTCTGATGCTGTGGTATCCTACGGCGTGTTATTGGAATTGGAGGGAACAAGTATTTTTCATATCTTACAATATTTTGACATTGGTCATGATGGAACAATATCTATTTGTACAGATCTGTTTAAAACGAGTATTTATATACTCATTATTATATACTGTATAACTTGGGGGTTTCTTTCTTAAGATCTATCTCGTTTTTAAGTAGCTAATCAGCATTATACTGGGCTGCACTCCACAGTAAGCTTCTTGCTTCTCGAATTTTAATTATTTTTCTCAACTCTTCAGATGATAAATTTAGTTGACGGAAGGCTAAGATACTAAGTAGCAGGATCAGAAATGTTTTCTTAATTTTTTCTTATCTATCTTCAATTGCATACACTCAACTCGAAAAATGCAATGAGCCATCATAATAAATTTACCGACTATATTTTCTGGCATTAAAAATGACTTATCAAGCATATACAACGTCAGCAAAAATAATAAATTTACTAGCCAAAATAATGCACTTAAAAGTTTTCATTTGCTTAATGTCACTAAAAAATTATCCAACCTCTAAAAAGTTCCCTTTTATATGAGGGTTGTCGAATTCTCAAAGGCAGCCACAGACCATTAGGCAGGTGCCAAGTATTCGCGGACAACGTTGCTCTGTCTGTCTCTTCCACCTTTCGTTGCTCTTGCTCTTGTTGTTGTTGTTGTTGTTGTTGTTGTGGTTGGTGTCGCTTGCTGTTGCTGTCGTTATAAAATTGAAGTGCCAAAGCCAGCGGGGCATCAACGCCGCAAAATAACAACAGCAAAGCACCAACAGCAGCAACAACAACAACAACAACAATAGAAACTCGAAATGCCTTGTTTGAGCTTCTGCTGAGCGACTGACAACAGCAAAAGGGCTGGTGAGGCAGGCATGCAGAGGTGGTTCAGTGGTGCAACTGGGTTGGTGCGGGTGCTCATGTTAGCCATCAGCAGACCAAATTGCTTTTTGCTGACTATAAAGCAGACCTATGGTTAGCAGCAGGTGATCAGTGCTGGGCACTGCGAATGCAACGTAAAAAAAAAAAAAAAAAAACAGAAAAAGAAACATGAGAACAAGCAAGAGGAGAAGTGGGGAGAATAAATAGAACAGCCAATACCCTAGACACAGGCGAGATGATGTGGAAAGCTAAATGTTTAGTTATTCGTAAAATTCCTGACACTATTAAAGATACATGTATTATTGGGAACTCTCAAATAATATAATAAATGAAAACAAAATTTATATGTCAATGAAATATATTTGGGAAATATTTCAATAAAACATATTTGGGAAATATGATGTGGATATAAGTGCCTACAAATCAAATTTAATGCTTATTGGAGGAGATTTAAATTATTTCAATAATGACCAAGAAACAGTTGCTCTAAATCAATGCAAACTAATATCAGAGACACGATATGATATATTGATAACACAAAATAGCACAGCAAAGGAACCAGGGAGAAGGCGTTTGAATCTTTAAATAGACTTTTTGCGTATATTGGTCGTTTTATAAATACTTGATTAGTTTTTAAATAAATTAAAATAACATTAAAATAATAGAATGCTTAAAAACCTATATTCTGTAACAATTTGCAACAAATTTAATAAATAAATGGCATTATCAGCAATTGCACTATACCCCAACTGTTGCCTTTGCAATGGGTATAGAGCGGCGAGAGCTAAAAGAATATATATATGTATGTGTATATGAAAAAAATATGTATTTCATTTTTGGTCTCTTACTAACCGCACGTGTCGTATTTGCATTGGGTATTTTAATTAAGCTAAACAAATACAGTGAAAAGGCACCCACAAGCACGTACACACACACACACATACACACTTACCTGTAGCCTTTTGGAAACAAACTATTTCTAAAAGTATTTTTCTGTGGATTTGCTTAACACTTGATTAAATTTCATTTGGGGTTGCCTTGACGTTTCGCTTTTTACGGCGCTGCCAATTACGCCACCAAGTTGCTTTATTATATAACTTGTACGCAGAAGAATTAGAAGAAGAAAAAGAAGAAGCAAAAAGAAAAAGTCTCCAAGCAGCAGAACCACAGCTTCCGGGTCCTCAAATGGCTGTCATTTAAAATTTTTTTCTTGATTTTTTCGCTTTCCCTTTGGATGGCAGCGCTCTCTGCTCGTCAACGTCATCAAAGTCTTGAAGCTGCTTTATTAAACCTTAGCAGGCCAAATCGCATAAATGAGCGCACTTACAAACACACACACACATATGTATATATATATATATATATATATATGTGTGTATAAGAGCAGCTGAGAAGATGCTCTATAGAATTACCTATGGGGCTACGTGCAACATTTGTGTTTAAATTTAAATGACTTTGCCCCGATGCTATACACAGTTAGCGGGCGAGGGATGTGGTGGGGAGAGAGAGAGAGAGAGAGAGAGAGGGGGGGGGGGGGGGGTGTATGAGGGCCAGCAGTTGTAGAGTGTGAGAAATTCACACCTATACACAGAGACACTCAGACACAGACACACGCACTGTGCTCAGGAGCATGCAACGATATCAGTTAAGCCTCGACAGCAACGTGGGTAGCTTAACAAATTTGCCAGAAACATTAAATAAACCTCACACACATATGTTGCATTCAAAGAAATAATTTATATACATACATATGCACATCCACACACAGTTCTTGACGGGTTGTCCTAGCAGCTTAGTCCTTCAGGCGAGAGTACAACAAGCTAAAGAGGTTTCCTTAAGCCCGAGCTCAAACAGTTGTTGCTGCGTAGCTATCAAATCATAACTCTAATGAAATTGTCAATTAAATTGAGCATTCTTGTGTGCCCAACATAAATACTTGGCTACGTATAAATCTTTTGAAAACTAACTTATTTGCTGCTGAATAGCGTAGTTATTTGTAGCTCTCTAATGAATTTTATTAATTTGACCTGATTTGGTTCATATTAGTACCTCTTATGTATAGCAGGAATTACGCTTGTATTCATTGTGAAATCGTGTTGGTTAACCATATTCGATTAAGCTTTTTTATTTCATTGAATTGTGATACATAGTTTTCAGATTTTCATATTTTATTACAGGAATGTAAGGAAATTCCTATTCTCTGCTCAGAGTAGAGTTTCAATCTATAAGGAGATTTATAATAAATATGAATAGACTTCTTAGAGCAGTGTTCCGTATCCATATCTTCAGTGATTCGACACTTAATCCACAGTGAATTTTCGAACCAATTCACAAGCAAACAATATTTTACAATACTTTGCCGATTTAGTGTGTAGCAAAAATTCTTATTCATTTGTACATTAAAAAACGCTGCCTAGACAGATAATTTACAAATAATTTTTGAACCCGCGTCACAGATGTGTAATGTGCAATAAAAACTGTCAAAGCTGACATGAATCAAATCCCGTATCTATTTTCGTTTAATAAGAAATTAAGTTTTCAACTTTTATTTTTTGCTCACAAGGAAGAATATTTCTCCTTTTTGTTGAGTCGAATTTGAGCATCAATATAAAATTGAAGTTCACAAAGGGATTCAGCAGACGAGACTTAAGCTTTTCAGTCGTGGTGCCTTTTTGTACCCTGAACTCATTTAAAATGGGAATTCAGGGTATAATGGTTTGTGAAAACATATGTAAGAGGCAGAAGCAGACATCGCGAACCCCACAAAGTATATATATTCTTGATCAGCACAACGGATAAGTTTATATAGTCCTCTCCGTCTGTTCTTCAGTCCGTATGTACGTCGAGATTTCGTAAGCTGCAGAAGCTACAGAAATTTTACATGAATACTGAAACATTTGTTTATTTTCGATAACTCATCCCATTTCCTCATTATCGATCAAAAAATCTAAAATTCGTTTACTTTATTACGTTTTTGAGCATAACTTCTACACTGTTTGGGCTAGGACTCAAAATTTGTATATTTACATAGATATTATGAGTATAAGTTCTTTTGCAGAGTTCAGGGTATCTCGTAGTCGAACCATCTCGACTAGAGCTTTCTTACATGTTTTTTTTTAGCTTTGCTTAATTGAAGGCAATATGTTTTAAATCGCCCCACTCTCTGCACTCTACTTATAACGCTGCTCAATGCCATGGGCTCATGCCCGTGTCCATGCTCATGTCCCTGACACATGTTGTCCTCACCGCCGCTCAGCTCGCAGATGCCTTTGGCCATTTCTTTGCGAAATGCCTTTACATCAAACTATACAACACGTTCATATTTCTTACAGTTCGTTACACATTTAATATTAAAGCAAATTACCAACTGAGAAGGGGTGAGTGTATGTGTATGAGTGTGTGAGTGCGTGTGTGGGTGTGGGTGTGGGTGTACAGACAGCTAGTTTGTCAGAGGCCCACCTTTTTTTTCTCAGCACATTCTTTTCAGCCGTTACAAACGCTAAATGATATGCAAATAAAATGGAGGCTACCTCCTGCAGTACGTGATAGTCCCCAACGTGTCTCTGCGAGTGTGCGAATGTGTGTGTGTGTGTGTGGAATGGTATACCTTTTTAAATTCAAATTTAAATTGTTCGCTTCATTTAAGAGTAGTAAATCGCCTGCCTTAGCATATGTGTGCGGGCCAGTGCAGAACTTTTTGGGCTTAATTAACATAATTATGGCCAGAAAACGTTGCTAAGAAATTGCGGCACAGAAGCTTAAGATGTAAAGTGCACATCGACGAGTATATACCCTGTAGCTCAAAGAAGTTTCTAATTTAATATTATATTTCATACAGGGTATTATTGATTTTCCTCTTTAATTGACTATAGAGTAACTGGAATGATATTCCATTGAAATATATTTTGCCCAAGATTAAAGAATCTTAACGAATGTATTTATTTATAAACTAATCTAAATAAATTTGTTCACATACACAAAAGAGTAATAAAATAATATAATAATTATATAATTTAATAATAATTTATGCTACTTTGCTTCATTCACGAGGAGCTCAATATCTTATAATTTCTACAATTTAAAAAGAATATGCCAGTACCTTCTTAAGCTTCAGCATACTTGAGACGTATAAGCTACATTTATATACATATATCTATTACTTTTAGGCAAACTATCCTGTTTCAAGCTATCTTCCATGCACAATTGTAGGGTGACTGCAATGAAAACTCTATGAATTACTGTTGATAGTCAAGACCGCAAAACTTTTGCGTACCTTTTGGCATGCAAACTATTTTATTTTTGGCCTCATAGCAAAACTTCGCCCAAACTTCGCTCATAGCGAAAGCAGGCGATAATGACGAGGAAGGGGAGCGTGGGGAGTGAGGGGCGCCAAGTGTTGGAAAGTGCGAATAGTGCAATGCTGCAAGGCACAGCCTGGGATTTATTTGGCGCTCGCAGCTATTTATCTTAAGCGCGCTCGCGCCCCAAAGAATGCAGCATAAGTAGTCAGCTGCCAGCACTTACCCACACACACACATATACATACAAACACACACGTACACACTACACTTGTGTGCTGTGCGGAGTGCACTTTCCACTTTCATTTGACGCTCGCTTGTTGACTGCAGCGTACCCCCGTTATCTCTCTCTCTCTCTCTCCTTACTTTATTTGTGTTTAGCGTACGAAAGTCTCACATTACATACATATACCAAACAAAAAGTTTCAGCGAAGTTTGACTGACTGCATGATACACTGTTTGCAGCAAGGTATATAAAATGTAATAAATAAAATTGAATAAATCAATAAAAAATATTGTATATACATATATATTTTTTATATATTATAGAGTTGTATGCCTATTAATATTTATATATATTTGAATATTATAAAAAATCATGTCGTAAAGAAATTTATAATCAAATATATATTGAGAAATATAGTAATTTCCTCGATTTCCTTCAGTTTTTGGTTATTTAATTAGTAAAAATAAAAATACTCATACCACAATTATTATATTTCAAAGTTTGTATATTTTTAAGTTTATATAATTTGTGTTTCCTCTTAAAGCCATTAAAGAGTATATCTATATATAATGGAAAAGTGACTTACGAAACTAGGGAAGTCAAGGATTTGAAGTCCTTCTTAGTGATTTTCGTATAATGATTTCCTCTAAATTAAATGTAAATTTTTTTTCATGTTAAGACTAACTAACTAAGACTAACTATAGAATCAACTATTTATAGATGTTACACTCTATAAATAAAAGATGTAATTGATAACTAGATAATCATAAGATAAATGACATAAAAATTTGTTGCTAATCAGGCAGGGACCAATCGGTTACATACAGTATTGAAATTTCAATATACCCCACTTGTAACCCTCTTTTGCAAAGGGTTCACTAGACAGTGAGAGTAAGCAACAATAAGACAGCACTTACCATTGTCATTTGGGGGCAGGAGCATATGGTTAGTCGTTTTTGTCGCTGACTCATGTCCATGCACTAAAAATTCCATTTCAGCAGCAATTCCAACATGTTATACTCTGCGCTTAGGGCGTTATGGCTATGTCATGCAGTTGACAGCTTCAGCTGCAGCGCGAACAGCTTTATCTCAACATGAAAGAGAGGTACAGAAAGGGAGAAGGACAGGGCGAGGGAGCGACTTGACAGTGGCTTACACTAGTCTTAAATTACAAAAGTCATAAAGAGAGTGCGCTTTTTAAGCTTCAGCAAAGTCAACGCAAGAGACAACTATAAAAGAGAATATCAATGGAGAAAATATCAATTTACAGATGAGCTAAGGCAAATATTGTGAAATCAGATATGGCTATCTTGAAATATTTCGTTAAGACACAAATAGGCTATATTAATATAATGTTTTTTATCTACATCATTTATTTATAAGTAATGTAAAAAAGTGAAGCTTATGGGAAGTGAATAAATCGAATATAATTGCTTAATTAGATGAGGTATAAGGAGTGACTGCTCATTACGTTAAATAATAATATAATGCAGAATATTTAATTTAAGTACATATAATAATAAAACAAATGAAATAAAAAAGTCCTTTCTTATATTTCATCTAATAATTTATAACTATAGAATATATAATTTATTATTATAAACTATATTATATAATAATAACTAAATAACAAAATAAAATTTACTCAATTCCTATTCCACTTTTCCTCTCCCGGCAATAGAAATGAAATAGACTACATAAAATTTAACAAACCTAATAATATTTAGTCAATGCAATAGTAAATTGTATTTTAATTTAAAAAGCAAACAATATCGAATATAAGACATTACAAAGGCATGAGTTTGGCAGAAATCGATATTTATTTTCAGTTTGTATTTTCTGGTATATTTCAGAGATTAGTTATAAAAGCTTCTTGTATGGCTTAAAAACATCATATTTTACTTTTGCTTCATTACTTTATTAAAAGTTTTTAGATTTATGAATTGCCAAGCAAATGATAGTTTTGAATATAATATATTAGCCAAAGAAACTTCATAGCAAGCGACGAACAACCTCGAAAGTTAGTCAGTGTAGTAATTTCGCATTCAAAAGAGAGAACAGAAAACAAGTTTTGGCGTTGGGTTTGCATTGGAAGAACAGCTAAAATCTACATGCAGCGCATTCCCAAGTCCAAGCCCATTCGGACTGAAGCTCCCTTGTCCTCATTGTAGCTGTGGCTCTGGTGGCCCTGCTAGGCAGCTGCCTGGTCCAGCTACAGCCCCTTCACATGAGGCCCCATGTCCGGCGGCTTAGCGTCCAAAACTTATGCATCAAGACCCATTTTTTGTTTCATTTGTATTTGACACTTGGTTTTTGTTCTGTGCGTCCAGTTTTTGTCATGTTTGTTGATTGTAAAAGTTGCTGAAGCGCTTTTTAACAGTTCTCGTGACACTTTTGTTGTGGCAACAGTTGCCCAGCTGACATGAACATGCCATCCCGACTATGGCCATTCGTGTGTTTGGCCTGAAAAGGCGATTATAAGGAATCTGCCTCCATACACAATGCAATTTGATGGCAATTTAACTGTCACGACACATGAAATTTAATCGATGTTGGATTATTCAACAGCTTGTAGTCCGCTAGAGCTCGAGTGATCAATAAATTGCAATTGCAATTGTAATTGTAATTGCAATTGAGTAACTGCTCGATGGATTGCCCGCTTATGATATCTGCATCCTGTGGTTGCATTATAAGCCACCAGCTGTGATATTCTCGTTCCTTACCCACTGCAGTCACATCGCATGTGCCTGGCCATTAAGTAAGCATACCAATCACATTCACTATAATATATACTATATGGCTAAGTGTGCTGCATGCAATAAAAATGGCTGACATAATACCCTTTCATTAAAATCCCATAAGCTGAGCTGCTTAGCTCGAAATGATGAAGGTCATTAGGAAGCGATAAAACGACAGTTTTGATAGGGGTGATTTGCTGGCTTGATAGATGCGCCAGCTTTTTATTAGCTTTTTAATGGCCTGTGTAAAAAAAGATTATTTTATTCGATAGAAATATATATAACTTTAAAAGTATATACTAATTTGGGCCAGTGTTTATGGTATAATTATGGTATCTGGCTAAAATTTATAGTCTAAATTGATTTAAATTTGTTTACTCTTTAACTAACATGACTATTCCAACAGTCTTTGAATATATGTAATTACATAAGCAGTCGTTGAATATTCTTATTCGTGTTTTATTCAGAACAAAAATTTTCAATTCCAAAAAGATCTGTTAAAAACGAAAGATAATTTGATGATTTTATTAAAAACCCTATTCTTTTCACTTTCATGTTAAAACTTTTTACAAAGTAATAATTATAATAATTTATGCTGGCAAGACTGTGCAAGTTATATGAATAATTTTACAATAATTTTATACATTTGTGTCTCTGTACTCTGACAACATTTGCCAATAATTTAATAATAAAGCTACCAAGACAGCGAAATATTTATTAAATTTCATAAAATAAGTTTTTAATTAACTTTCATTTCATGATTTTAAAAAATATTTACTGAATTCTGCTTCTTAACAGCAGACTATGATATCACCTAGTCAGTCAAACGCTTTTGTATTATTTGCCAGAACTTTTGTTGGCGAAAATGCAATTGAATTGTGGAGCGTAATGAGTTTTTGTGGTTTGTTTATTAAGTCGCTTTTGTAGTTTGTCTAAAGGGGCATTGGTTTTATACACTTTGCGGCTCAGTTGGAGCTTAAATGAAAAGCATTAAGGTCTAACAAACACTGCTACTACGATCATTCCAGTAATCCGCAACGTAATCTGTTTTATTTGCACTTAAATAGTCAATGCCAAGTTCAAATGCCCAATCATCGATTTGGCTAATAAATAAAGAGCACACGCGGCTGTCTACTTTAATGTTTTGCCAAGATTTACATGCTGACACATTAATAGGGCGATTTATAAATACCTGAATTTGTATTGTGCTCGTTGTAATTTACGATACTTCAGGCATTCAACATGTGCCTCGTTTATTTTATTTACCTTTAAGCATTTAAGTATTATAAACTTATATTTTGCTTCAAATGAAGAAAGAGGAAGCATTTTCAATTATGTTTTTGTTGGTAATTTTTAATGTATTTTGTTTGCTTAATTTGAGTATTGTTCGCATTTAATTTTCAATTATGCTATAAATAATTTTCACATGCATTTTAATTAATGAGCTGCCCATTAAATAAATAATCAATTTTAATTTAAATATGCAGAACACATTGCCGCGACTGCAGATACATATATCCCTGTTTCTTTTTCTCTCTGTGTATAATGGACTCCGGAAACAAAACTGTCTTCATCTCTCGACCCTAGTCCCCGTGCGGCCAACCCGATTCGACATTGGGCATGCACTCACGTCCGTCAATCAGACTTGTATATGTGGACTGTACAGAAAATGCCCAAAAATCAATTCAATAATAATTTTACCTAGACACGGGCACGTCTATCCAGTCAAGTCCCACCCACCCACAGCCCCCCATAGACCTCATTTCTTTTCGTTTGTTTGTTGGCTTAATGTAAAATATTGCGCATACGCGCGTTGTACATTAAAAGCTTTATGCCAGCCAGCAAAAATTTGGTTTTTATTTATAGTTTACTTATATTTTGTTATTTCTCTCTTTTATTTTTGCTGCTCGTTCTGTTGTATGGATCATTTTGCAAGATTATTTGTTATGGGTTCGGGCGGACTGGCAGTTAAATAACGTCTAATACGGCTGACAATTTGCTGTTTTTATGGTTATTATTTGTAACAGTTCTTAAACATCTTATGTTGAACAATAAAGAAGAAATATTGGATAAAGTTATTGAAATAATAAATAATAAAGTAATACATACACTTTGATTGATTGAACTGGAATTGACGAATATATTTATTAAATTATAAGTATAAATATTAGATAAATATAAATAAATATAAATAAATATAAATATAAATATAAATAAAATATAAATATAAATATAAATATAAATATAAATATAAATAGAAATATAAATATAAATATAAATATCTCTAAATATAAATATATAAATATATATAATCTAATAATCTCCCTATAAATATCTCTATATATATCTCCCTCTATAAATATATTCTCTCTCTCTAAATCCCTATAAATCTCCCTCTCCCTAAATATCCCTCTCCCTCATATAACTATAAAAATAAATATGAGAGTTTGGGGAGCAGTTTGAGATTGTAATGGATGGTACATTTTTTCTGAATTATTTTCAAGTATGCTCTCTGCATTCTATTCCCAGTTGCGTGTAAGCCATATATCTTTTTAATATACAACTGAATGAGTGGGCCATTAAAGCATTACATCTTTAATCGACCTTTTAATGTTGTACATTTCTATCTATGGGTCATCGCCACCTGAAATAGAGCTCAGTGGCCCAGTCATTGGCCACATCATGTCCGCATTACAAACGCTCTATTTATCGACTGTGCACTTTTGTTTATTGATCATTAGAGAGCATCAGCATTAGATTTTCTATTCTTCTTTTCTTTTTTCTTTTATTTTTGGCATTTTCGCTTCATCTATTTAAACATGGCCTGTTTATTGTTGTAAAATATTTGTAGAATTTTCGTTGTCGATTTTTACATAATTCAGCGTCTGTTGTTTATTTTGATTTGCCTGCAATTTATTTCATGTCTTGGTCTTGACTTTTACAAGGTGAAAAATGCTTTTTTGAAAATGTTTTGTGTATGCGCCATTGATTTAAAAAATGTATTAAGCGACAAATTGACAAGAACTGGTCCTCTCGGTTGTCTTCGTTGTCTCCATTGATTCATTTGCTTTGGCTGACTTTGACTATAATTTAGCTTTTTATGCGTTGCTCTTCAATGGCAACATGGCTCTGCTTTTTGGGCCAGTTAACTAAGCTAGAGTCAGGGCCCACCGAAATAGACCCGCTTTGCGTCTGGGCAAACATGTCAAGTATTTTGTTTGCTTCACTGGCATTTGGGCGCCGCTCTTTATGGCCCATTGAGGGCGGGGCAGGGGGCATGGTCTTTGGACGCCCAGTACTCAAAGTCTTGTGCCATAAAAACGGCGTCAGAAATGAAGCAGCCGTTGGGCCACAAACAGAACCGACAATCAACACTGAAAGCCAGAACAGACTCCACGGGGATGCGAACCAAAAAAGAAGAAATAAAAACAACCAAAAAACCACTCAAATAATAGCTAAACAAATGCTAAATAATTCATATCGAATTTTTAATGCCCTTGTGCAAATATTGACTCATACATTGAGCACATTTCAATTGAAAATAATAAACAGCTGAAGCAATTAACATCAATTTGTTTACGTTATTGTTATTGTTTGATTTAAGTGTATAAAAAAAGAACAATTTTTGCAACGAATTATTGTTTTTTCAAATTCAATAAAGCTATTAAAAATACCTGCGAAGCTTACCAAATTTTGATTTAATAAAAAGGTATCAAATGTATTTCAAAATAAATATAGTATTTATAAATCTAATTAAGATTCCAATTCAAGTCACTTCTGTAAATAAAATCTTATTTTTGTGTGGCCTCTTCTACAAAATTTCAATAGAAATAAATTGATGATATATGAAAGGCTGCACACACATTGATTTGCAGATAATAATACTTTGAGATGAAATATAAAAACGAGGAAAACATGGACTGTTAATAAAGTTAAATGAAAGTTAAAGTTAATAAAAGTTTATTTTATTTGAAAACTATTTATTGATAAAAGCTGATTACGTCGAATAAGGAATGAAATCAAAAAAAGCACATTTCAGATTACACATTAAAATAAAAGTTAATAACTAAAGATCTGACAATACTTTTCCAAATGTTTAAGACATGCTAAATCCGAAAACGCATCGGAGACGATTGGAGAGTTGATCGAGCATTGAAGAATATCATATATTTCGCAAAAATGAAACTTTTTATCTGTAATCTAAATATCTGAGTAGAAATGTTTTCTGATTTACAATCATCCTTTTGAAAAAAACATTGAATGATCGATCATTTTTAAATGTTTTTCTATATTCTGGATATTTTCAACAATAAAGTATATAATATTCAAAGGAAAAGTTACTTCCGAGTAGTTGAAACCTTGTTTAATATATGAAAAAAGATTTTTAAATACTAATGATAGTTTTTTAAATTTTAGCCGAAAAAAGGCTAACTTGCACAGCACTCTTTGCTCTGAGCTGGCAAACTGTGAGTCGCTGACTGTTTTTGGCAAATCGAGTGCCGGTAGCAATGAGCAGCTAAATTTGGTATTTGCTGCCTAACTTACGATACGGCCATCGCAATGTAAATGGAAGCCTCAAAAGCTCACTGAACTTGGCAACTCACAGAGACGCACGGCCGCAAACTCTGCCGTATACCAACGACAATTTATGTGGCAACTGTTGTTGTTGCTGCTGTTATTGTTGTTGTTGCTGTTATTATTGTTGTTGTTTTTCTTGCCAGTTGGCAGTCGCTTGGAGGCACGCATTTATTATTTTTCTTAATTAAATCTTCAGTTCGCTTTATTCAGGCTGGCCTTGATATGGATTTATATAGATTTATACAGCCCCTGGATGCATGCAATGCAATGCAATTGCATGGCAAACGACATGCCGTTGAGGCCATGGTCCTGCCTCTGAGAGCTCAGAGCTGCTACAACATTGAAACCCATTTCAGTTGAGCCGGGCAACGTCAACGCGAACGCCACTAATTAAGCCTAATGGCGCATGAAACATGCATTAAAACTAATGTGCAATCCTTGCAATCCTGCCCACTCCACATCCTCTCTCCCAAGCCTAGCGCAACATCCGTTCCTTCAATTCAACTGGGAGCCTAACCGAGTCGAGCCGGGCAGAGCCGAGCCGAGTCAATGTTAATGGTCTCTGCCTAATTTTATGGCGCACAATACAAGCAAACATATTTATATTATATACCCATACATATATATGTGTATACGTTTATGTATATGAATATATATTTTTCCAACAACATTTGCGTTTTATTGCGTGCTATGCCGTTTATATATAAATATAAATATGTATATACTAATACATACTATACATATATATATATAGTGAGAGATATAGTGAGAGAGAGACTATCTTGTCGTAATTAAAGCAGTTGTATTTATCGCAATTTAAAGCAGAATGGTACGCATGCACTGCAAGAAATATAATTAGCCATTCTCATGAATAGTAAATGAAAAAGGGTAAATTTCATTGCCATGTCCTAAAAGATACCACCCACTAGACATTCCGCATAGCTGGGATTGAACTCCTAATCACTATGCCCTAGTATAAATGCTAATGTAAAACTAACACAATTTGCTGATTATCCTATAGGATAGATTGCGACTATACAGAGTTACTAAAATAGAAAAATTATTGAAATTGATTAATAATTGAATAATATAAATAAAAAGCACTTTACCTTAACGTTCCATGTATATATATATATATAGTATACATGTATATCCTATATATGAATACTTAATATAAAGTAGAATGATAAATCTGTAGCATAGGCTTGAGCCATTATTGACAAATTTGAAATTTATTTTAGCTTGGAAGAAAACTGTTTCAATCATCATCATAGGGGTTTTGTTGAAATGGTTAATAATGAATTTAAATAAAATGCATTCAACTCACGTTTGAGTGAAGTCGAGTATTTGATTATTGTCTAATTTTGAATTGAACTTAATTGGAATAAAAAACATTTACACAGGCTCTCCTCAGTTACGCGCTGCCTCAAGTCAATTTCGATTAAATTAGCTATCGATTGATTCATTTCGCTTTAGCCCGGCCACAGGCAAGTGTGCAGCACATTGATCATTATGACTTGTAGCACACTTGTCTGGACACAGCAGCAGCAGTAGCCGCGCGAAAGCAAAAGCAAAAGCAACAACTACAACGTGACTTGAGTTCAGTTAAGGCTGATTGCCAGCCCCGCAGGATGCTTGAGCCAAGTCAGAAACTGACAAGGAGCAGTTAGAGTTGGAGCAGGAGCACCAGCTAGGCGCCCACTAATGAAACATTACGGCTGTCGTAACCCGGCCACGCCGCACAAATCCACTAAAAACGTTTACGGCTTACGTGCAACATGGTTGACTGACTGCCTGGCTGCCTGCACCACTAAACTCAACAGCGGCATAAGTGGCACGTAGCTGTGACTGTGGCAACGGCAGAGGCAGAGGCAGAGGCAGAGGCAGAGGCAATGGCAGAGGCAGAGGCGGCAGCAGCGTCAGCAGAGGCAGCTGCCACAAAAGTGTCCTGGCAAATTGCTGGCTGCAACACGTTCTGTGGCCGAGTAGCTGCAATTGATTTTTGCACTTGACGGTTCAACAAATACACCAATTTTTTGACTGCCCTAGACAGACACAGACTCATACTTGGGTTATATATAAATATATATAAATATATGTATATATATTTTCTTTAAATGTATATGCTAGTTATGAACAATTTACAATTTATATGCTTTGTCGCTTCATTGAAGCAATAAATTTAAATTTCTACAAAATGCCGTGAAACGATATGAAAACATTTGACAATGATATATATGCGTATGCGTAGCGCTCGAGAGCCTTCGTCTGTCAAGCGGAAGCAGCTTACGCACGGTTGCATTACAACCGGAAGTCACTCAGGGGGTGGGAGGTGGAGATATAGAGAGAGAGACAGAGAGAGAGAGAGAGTAGGAGAGGCGCACACAACTCGAACGAATGTCAACATGTTGATAACAAAATACACTTTGCACAAAATGTATTGTTCAGCGTACACAAAGCTGCAATGAAAAGTTATATATATATATATGTATAACATATGTAGATATATATAACATTTATATAAAAGTTTGGCCTGCAAATGCTAGCGTTTGAATGCTCTTCAATATTTTATAAGTTATTGTTGAAACTTTGTCGTTCGCAGCTCGAATGTTGGCTTTTAAATTTGTATAAAATTGAATATGTATAGCAAATATTACGCATCAAATACAAATAATATTTTGTTATATCTAAAAGTTGGGTTTTTTTTTTAGTATATATATTTCAACAATTTAACTTTTTGAGATTAAAAAAAGAAATAAGTAAAATTTATCATAAATCTACGGAAAATGAACTGATTCGAGCTTTGAGTTTCAATTTAGCAAACTACAAACTCTAGACTGTAAGATATGTGGAAATAGGTGCATATATTTCTGGGATATTTTTCAAAAATCTCATTGAAGTCGAAGCATCATATATACGCTGTTTCTTGCCTTGGCTTTTGTTCTATATGGCCAACAGACAGTTTGTCAGCCAGGGAACGCTGGCTTTTACAAATATGCAATGCATTTCATTTGTTTCAACTCGGGTTTTGTGTTTTGCTCGCTGCCCGACAAGTTTTCAATGTGCCGTTGACTTAAAAAATTATAATCATTTTTATGAAAACAATAAAAGCGTCGAGGCGCTTGGCTGACCTGCCACAAAGCCAAAAACGAGAAAGAAAACAAAAACAAAAAACTTGTGCAACAATTTGGCTACGCTAAAATTAATGAAATTTATGTTCTTGTTGCTCGTTGTTATATCAAACAGTTTCCATTGTTTCGCGGGGGCGCTGCGAAATGAAAAACAGTTTTTTTTTTAATTTATAGCCGCGCAGGAAGGTTTATGAAACGCTTGTCCAACAGCGGGCGAATAAAGGCAAAACTTTCGCATTGTCATATTGTTGTGTTCCGAATGGTGCACAGTGAATCCTGCTTAACATGACTCGAAGCAAATAACAATAGTAGGAGAGGCATATAGAGAGAGAGAGAGTGTGAGAGAGAGAGAGAGAGAGAAAGAGAGCAAGAGAATGACTATGAAAACCTCTAGACATAAAACATCCTTTGTATAGATTATGGCACATTGGTTAACAAAGCGAACCGAGTGGAGTCGAGCACCAAATACTTTGAAATGTCATCTGCTAAACAAACTATTGTGCTCATTGCACTTAAGCGAACCGTAAAAGGTTAACTATATATATATATGCAATTAATTGTATGCATTAGATGAGTTGGCTAAGCGAAGCGGTCAAGGAGAAAAGAGATCAGTGAATAAAGCAATAAATTTTTTGTATTTAGAGTATATTCTATACCAATAACTATTTGTATATAATTACATTTTTTTTTCAATCTCTTTTAATATATGTATACTTGGCAGTAGTCTATTTTTCCTCTTAACCTGTCTTTCCATTATTAGCATAAACTCGACTTTAGACTTTGGTACTCCTTAATCACTAACTTGAATAATTGTAATTGTTATCTGCATACTTTTTACTTGCCCACATCTTTCTCGTTCTCTTTCTTCCGCTGCTTTATCCAATTTTCTCTTTTCTTGTTCTCCATTGTTTTTTCACACTCTCTGCAGACTTTATTTTGCATAAAATGCTGCTTAGGCAGCAGTGCAAAAGAAACTTTTCATAACTTAAATTGCAAATGCAATGCTATTAACACTGCACTAGTGCACACACACACACTCACACATACAGCAACTTGATCAACTAATTTGCATATAATAAAAGCGCCAGCTATAATAATCCGCTTTGGCCAGGTTCCCATCCACACGTTCCAAATTGCATGCAACACTTTTGCATACCAAATGCGTTTACTTTTTAAGGTTAACAGCATGCTGGCCACAACAACAACAACGACAACAAAAACATGAAGAAACAGCAACATAAAAAAATACGTAGAACAAGAGCGTGTGACCAACTCGTAATTAGAAAACAACATTGCCAAGTTTTGGCGCTGTCCTTTGTTTATGTTAATTTAAGGCGCTACACAGCAAAAAATAAAAAGTGCGTCTTATTAAAAAAAACTAATTTGTATGCCAAACAGAGTTTCACTGAACTAATCATGTGCAGAATGAAGGAAGGAAACATCAAAAGAGAGAAATATTATTGCATTAAATACCATTGCCTACTTTTCCGGGCAGTTCCATATATGCAAATTTTATATATTTTTGTTTGTAATTTTGTATTTGATGAATTACTAGTATGTAGTGCCAGATGAATGTAATGAACACCTTTTGAGACACAGAAATTCATGAATATTCATTCGTAGAACTATGAATAAATGTTAAAATGATATAGGGCGTAAATACGGAAACATTTTAAGAGGATCTTTGACTTTTTTTTGGTTTTGTTTTGGTACGTGTTGACGGTCATGAATTCGACAATAATTCGATACAAAACTAAACTAAACTTGAAAAGCACTCCCATTGGCAATGATGATGCGTTTCTTAAGATTATAAGAAAGAAGAAGAAGAATGATAAGAAACATATAACTGCAAGCTGTAGCATATGTATTCGTACCCATTTCAATTCAAGTTTACACAATTAATTAATGTTGCACCTAAAATTTAATTATCAAATTCAAATTTTTCAATTTCGAATTTGAATTGAATTTGAAGATGAACAATATATGAATATTATTATATTTATATATTATATTTCATTAGATTTAAGGCAGCATTGGTTTTTACTGTGTAGACAACTTAACCTACATACATGCACTAGCAAAGCACGCACACTCATACACGCACACCCGTTGCATGTTTGTATATGAGGCATGCATTATATAAGCACTAACAAATGCTCGACTACAATAACAACAACGCTATCAGCTGCTGCAAATATGTGGCACACACACACAAACACACACACACGCATACACAAAATATGTCAACACACACCTGCACACACGAAAATTGGCACTAACAACACGCTGGAAAATGCAACAACACAACAACAACAACAACAACACTTGGAGAATTGTGCTCATGTTTGACTTTGATGCAGTGTTTAAAATGTGTTTTCCATTCTCTTTCAATTTAGCGCTCGACCTAAAAGAATGCTGCATCATTAGTGTCAAGCTTTTGGCCAGACTTTCAGCCAGAGCGAAACAGCGAACTGGGCTGGCGGCTCATTAGGACAACAGCAAAAGCGCATTACGAGGGCCAAACGACAAGTTCCTAAGTCAACTTAGACAACCAGACAAAGCATTCATAATTACGCTCAGCAACAACAGCAACATCAAGGCGAACATAGTTGCTGTGCCTAGTCAAAAAGTCAAGGCCACGCCCCGTGCTCGTGCCCCACATCACGCCTCCAGGCCCGCGTCAGAGTGAAGCATGAACAAAGCTTGGGCAGCAAACAGAAGTAATTTGTGCCACTCAAAGCTCTGCAGGATGCCGGCGAGCTGATGCGCTCCAGAAGACCAGCAACAGCAGCAGCAGAAGAAGAAGATAAAGTCCTTTCAAGGAAGAGAGGAGACAAATTAAGAGCACTTGCAAATTGTTGTCGGGAAATTGATATATTCGATTAGCAATCTATAAAGTTGAGCGAGGACAAAGACGAAGCCGAAGACGAGAAGAAGACATAGACGGAGAAGCCCTGGCAAGCAGCAGGAGATACCGGTGCCATTTTGAATTTATCAGTGCACGGGACACGCCCATACGCCCACACACCCGAACGCCTAAACGCCCATCGGTAGCTGCGTTGGCATTGTGTGAAAACAAGTAGAAGAAAATTTACATCCTCTGCTCCACGCATTAGCCGCCTTAAGCCGAGTCATGCCTGAGCAGGATAATTACGATGATGAGGTAATTTTCATTGTTCAACCAGCGACAATCAACACACACACCCACACACACACACACCCGCTGACAAATAAATATGTTTTATGCATAAATATCATTAGGCATAATTAATTTTAAAACAAATATTTAAACACGTGTGCGTGTGGCCCTCCCAACCCAGTCGACGGCTGGAATTATGTATTCTGGACATACACTCGGAGAAATAAAAGAGTACATAATATAAAATATTTTCAAATTGCAAATTTTGTAAGTCAGCGTAATAAATGAAACTTATTGCAGTTGAATTTATATGGAAACAAAATGCTGTCACTAGTACTTTTCTCTGAGTGTAAGCAGTATCTGCTTGGCGTGAATTGCGCATTCACAATGACCTTCAAGCAAATATGTTTTTAGAAAAAGTTCTTAAAGTTACTTACAGTTCTTTGTAGAAAAAATTCCTGTTGAAGAGAAGAGAGAAAACTACAAAAATAAATTATCTTTTTCTTTTAATTCATTAGAATTTCTAAAGTTAAATTTAATTTCAGTAATTGTGTTAATGAAATTTATTTTTGGTTTTTTATTTAAATAAAAGTTTGAAACTAACTAATTAAATAAATTTGAAGGAATTAAAAAAGAAAAAATAAAAAGTTTAAACATATAGTATATATATAGAACAATGGATAATTAATTTGAATTGGCATCATAGAATTGAAACGTATTATTGTATTCTTTTGCAAATAAACGTTTAGTATTGTAGAATTTAATTTCAATAAGTTGAAGAAAAAGTTAGTCAATGCAAAGTTTGTCTGCTTTGAGCTCTGGCGGTGCATTAAATTTTCCAAATTAAAAACCTGTTTATAAACTGAACAAGTTTGCAAAATAAGTGAGTGAAAAATCTCTTTGGTCTGCTGGAGCAGCACTTCAATATTCAGATTTTAACTTGACTAAGTGCAACACTTGGCCAAAAAAATAAAAAAAAAAAAGAAGAAAAAAGTTGATTCAACAACTGGCAGGGAACACGAACTTGAGCATCATCTAGCTTTTTAATGCAGATGCTGATGGCTAGGTCAACTTCAGCAGGCACTCTCACGCACCGCTGCACACTTAGCGGCGTTCCTAAAGAGGACCGGCAAGCAGAGGATAGGGCATCGGGGATCGGGGATAAGCGGCTACGGACTAGGGGCGAGAGGCCAGAGGCAAACCACTGCACTGTGCAGCCGGCAGCCATGATAATTGAAATAAATTCCGCATGTAATTCAAATGCAAAGCGCTGACAGAACGCTGACAACAATTGCAAAATTGAATTATCAAAGCTTTGCGTGTGTGCCATTTGCATACGAAAACAAAGAGCGCAAAAGTAGAAAGGGGACGGCTGCGGTGCGGAACAAGTGCACAAAGATAAACAGCCCGTCGAAATGGCAATCAAACAAATTCAGGCATTTTCGCAGCAATTAGCTGAGAAGAGAGTTCCAGTCGCGAATAAGTTCAATCGTTGAAGCAAAATCAATTTGCTGAATAACGTTCATTTTGGAGTCGTGAACTTTATTCGTTCACTAGTTGAGTCATGACACGTGAGCGATTCGTTTGAATAACTTATTTCGTTCATTTGGTTCATCAACATATTGTTCATGAATAGCAGACGAGCTTATCGCAATGAACCATTCATGAACGATTGAACAACACAAATTGTTCATAACCAATTGAACAATTCAGACTATTCTTTATAACTGACTGAACTATAATGCACTATTAACTGTACAAGTTCACAGCTCGATTCGAGCTTTAGCCTTCTCCAATTGCATAGTGAAAAGTGTTGCCTACCCCCAGGCGCTTTCTATTCAATTGGAATAGTGTTGCCATAATCGATTGTCTTCATTAATTATTCCGGGCTAATGACTCTGAACAATTACCAGCCAGGCGAATTACAGTTAAATTCGGAGACCTGCAGGCAACTGATTAAGAGTTTTGTATATAATTAGCAGATATTGCACGGCTGAATAGTTTGTAATTAGTTTTGAATTGAATGAAAAGCTTAAAGAACATATTGTCAATTATATTGATGAAATTTATATCGTTAGAAATATGTACTATTTATAATAATTTCAAACAAATTTTACAACTTAAGTAAATTAATATATTATAATTAAAATTTTATATTCTCTGTTGTTTGGTAATTTCTTGTTTATTAACCTTTAAGCGTTTACCGCAGCAGTCAGATTATATAAATCGTAAAAGCTATAATATATATACTGTTATTTACATATAATATACATACATATATAAATTGCTGCTATGTGTGACACCTTCGCTGTCAAACGCCACGTTTCATTTGAACTATCAGTGTGAGCATATTAAATATGTGTTTTATACTTTTTCTGAAGACAAATTCATGTTGCTTAACGACATTTGACAGACGCAACACCTGCTGCAAGAGAGCAAGAGAAAAAAAGCAATCATGGCCATGTAATGGAAGCTTGAGTATGTGTTGACATGGACGCAAATACAGAGAGCTAGATACACACAGAGGTGTGCACACACAGACATATATATATATATATACACACACAGGGACAGATTAAAGATGCGCGTGGCAGTTATAGCGAACGCTATGCCTTTATGGCCTTGAGCTAAACTGTTGTTGACAACGGCAGCCGTTGAAGGCGGTGCGGCACGGCGCGAAGCGGGACACAGACAATGGTACTAGCGCACCGGAAAGCCAGACACAGACGACAACGTTGACAGAGTTGCCTAATGCGAGCACCTTCCCGCCTCAGTTCGCATCACCCTTTGCAATTGCAGCACTAGGATGCTAGGATGTGTCTGCGTATCCTTTGCAATCGTGCCCTGTGGGTCTGTTTATGGATTTCATGTTTGTCAGGAAGGCAGCAAGCCATAAAGATTGGCTTGTAATGTCGCCCAGTTGCAAAATGCAATATTGTTGGAAGCTTTCAGCATTTACAAGAGCTGCCAACTCTTGGAACGTGTAAGGTGCGCCAAAAAAAGAAATGAAATGAAAAAAGAATAATGAAGGACAACAGATTCGACATTTTCAACAATAAATTGTTGCGATCGCAGTAGTTGAATTGATTTCACAATACAAATTTAAATGATGTTAGGTTTTTGCTACAGATGCAATTTTACTTTAACTATTTCGTATGTTAGCTTTTAATTAGCATCAAGCGAATTATATATATTATGTTAAATGCATAAGCCGATTATACTATATCTTTATTTGAGTTATGCAAAAGGCGCTTAGCACCTGGCTAAACTTCACTTTGATCCCGGGAACGTCACTAAATGTCCTTTGGGCGATTTAGCCACTCCTCACGCCCTCAATCGGTGTCTTTTTTTAATGCGCTTAAGTGTATGCAGCATAAATTTTTCGCTTACAGCTTAATAGCTGTGGAAACTAATGCAAATAACTGACGGCAACTTTGAACTTTTATACAACAAAAAAACAAAAACAAAAAAAAAGAGGCAAAAGGAAAGCTATAAAGAAAGAAATTTGCAAAAGTTGGCAATGCTCTCAGCTCAACCGCAAAAGCAGCTAATGCGCTTAGAGAGCAGAGCAGACTAAGGAGAGAGTGTGGCAAGTGGATATATATTCCATGAAGTACGACTAGTTGTTATTTCGACGGACACTCGCCCCTGTATCCGTTACTATCCGGGGGCCAGTGAGTCCATTATGGGCATTATGTATAAATACGCTCTTAGTACACTTCTTCCTGCAGAAGTGCCAGCGTATTGCAGCTAATTTGTGCATAGCTCCAGAACTTTAACTTTAACTCGGAGCTTTAACTTTTGCTTTCGCTGTGTGTGTGGCTCAACTAAGGCTCAACCAGGCAAACAACACGTCTAGAGGGCCTCAATCGAAAATGAGTTACTAATGCTCTTGAGTTCATTGTGGACTCTTAGCCCTAATACAAAGTGAACAAAGCTCGCTAACAACAATGCTTAGAAATTCAGGTGCTAAGCTCCTTTATTCAGGTTATTCAGGTGTGCATTAATCATCAGTTAGTCAATCAATTAATCAATCGAATTAGGCAACCACCTTTGTATTAGTGAATTGAAAAAGTCTTCTACTTTGAATGAATAACTTTTTGCGATTAATATTATCATTTATAAGTTACTTAGTCAAGCAGAGAAACAATCAGAAATTTTAATTCGATTTAACTTAGAATCAAAGTTTTATTAATCTTACTTGCATATATGTATATATATTTGTACTTAGCAGTATGTTTATTATACTGAGATAGTTAGTCATTCAATATTTGCCCCACTCTTTATAGATTGGGCTATATTTCAATCATAAGTCCGTTGTACATCACCAAACAGTCTGACATCAATCAGTCAGGGCAAACACCATCAGTAAATCAATCAAGTAATCAAGCAATCTGATTCAATCAACCTAGAACATGTATTCAAATATAAGACTATACCACTGAAGCTATTCATACAAGGATTAGTTATTTTTTAAGTATGAAAATCAATCAATCTCTGCATAATCTAGGATAAACACACATTCGTATATAAAAGATATTTTATACTTTAATCATCAAACAATTTTCACTTATCAGGATATCAGACAATCAATGAGTGCAGACAATTCATTTCTTTAGCTCTCATAAATTGGAGTGTTGTTATAAGTTTATACATTATTTTTTTAATATTCCACTATTCTTTCCTCTAAAATTTATTGTTAATTACAAATTCCATCAATCATTCAATCAATTAGATTAAATCAACCATAACATTTAGTATATAAGTCTATAGTAATCTTCGCCACATTACAACAAAAACTCTTTTAAAGATATGTCAATCAATCAATCACTTGTAAGTCTTAATCCATTCGACTTACGCTCGAAATTATAATTTTAGGGTAAGGAAGTTTCTTGACGTTTCTTTGAGCAAAATCCTATTATTAAACTGTTATCAGAATTCGGCTGACTTAACTAGAGCTGATTTAATAGCTCTGAATATTGACTTAATCTTTGTTTTGACAGCAGTTGTTGGTTGCCGCAGGACCTTTGGCTTCGCCTAATTGCGGGTCATTAAAAATTTATTGAAATAAATAGCACGCATACGCCTCGTGGCTGACTGCTGTGCCGATAGCCTGGTAAAATATGAGCTGCGGGCAAAATGGATGTCGGCAAATTACTTTTAATTCTTTTAGCGTTAACGGCAACTCATCAAGTTGAGTATTTAAATTTCATTTATGCTCGTTATATTTGCACATTTGCCGGGAAATTCGACTGCAATCATGTTGAGTGTTTTCTTCAGCACATGCTAAAAGAAAGTCCTTAGAGTGGCGACTGCCCTGAACCCATAAAACACATACAACATCAATTCAATTCAATTAAACGAAGTATCAGCCCAACCCTCCAGTTATTAAATATATTTCTGTATATATGTTGTGAAGTTTACAGATGTTAGCGAACAGTGACTTCCAATTACTGGTCTCTCTGCTATCAATCTATTTCTATATAAATATATGAAGAGAAAACAGCAAGAATAAAATAAAAAAGAAAAAATGAGAGAAACTACTAGTCACAACTACGTTTCGTTTTCGAGGTCTTTTAGTTTTCGCTTCAGTTTGCTGTTGCTTCAGGCAGTCGTAAAATCGAGTGTGTGTGGCTTATAAATATACATGAACATATCTCTGCAACAGCACTGGAATACACCTGTGCAGCACATGTGCAACACCTGTGCTGCGTGTTAATTGTAACCCGCAGCCCTCTTCATGCAACTGATCTAATTGCAACGGTTGCTAGCAAATATTTATGCGATTTGAATAGTGCATCGGATAACGTTTAACATTGAATAAATAAGCGACAAAATGAAATTCACTCATGGTCTTGAAACAAGTAAATTGATTTCGAAATTAATATTTCTCCAGGATTGAATGGACCATAAAATCATTAGACGAGAGTGCACAGAAGTATATATTGCAAATTACATATTGACGGACGGACTGCAAACTATATATTATACAGTCAATATCCAATGAATAAAGCTCACAGTTTTAAATTATAAATTATTTTTTATTGAATAAAAATGTATACGAATTTCTTAAAATATATTTATTAATTTCATTTATTAAATTAGAAATAATGTAAATTATAATTCATTTCCTTATTCTGCACTTCATAGTAGATGTGCTTTATTATAATATATATACATATGTATATATTAAATATTTTAGAAAATGCTCTAAACATATATGCGTCGAACATTTTAAAATGTTGTTAATGATATTTCCGTTTTATTGGAAAATTAATGGATTATGTGTTTCGTGGAGGACTCTTAATCCCATACTCATATAATCTACTAGTATCTATGGTATTCTTAATAATAGTTAGATAGTATATTTAGGTTGTTCGATATCACAATGAGCTAAATGAGCTATTTCTGCTGAATATTAATCCTCTACAAGCTGGTAAATAATTTCTGTCTGATTTGTTTTATGATAACTTCTCCTCGCGTTAGAGCTTTCACCGTTATTTGGATCCGGCACACAATTAATACGTAATTATATTTTTCCGCTAGGCAAAAGCTCTGGTTAAGCATAATTAATTAATTATCCTGTAATGGAAATCATTTCTATATGTATGTGTGCATATATGTATGTATGTAAATGTTTATGGCTGACATGATTGACTAAACAACTGACTTAATGACTAACTGACTGAGTGATTATGCTAACCAATAAAATGGGTAAAAGTCGGTGTCAGCGCGTACGAGTTCGTTCGTTCGTTAGAATTGCCACAGTTCGCAAATTTCTTCACAAAAAAAAGAAGAAATAAATAAAGAAATTGTTGTTGAAATTGGTTGTAGTTATTGTTTTACTGTTCGCTACATTAAGTATGCATTAGGCGTGGGTATTGTAAAGAATTGGCTGCGGCTCAATTTGTATGCATACAGGCATAATACCAGACATATATATTACCAATTGTACACTGAGAGAAATGCTATATTTTCATTTCTGTGTATGCAGAGAGCAGATTAAATGACTTCGTGATTAAATATGTAAATATTTATTATTATAATACAAGTTCAATATACGATTATTAATATTTAATACAAACATTTTTCAATGCTAGTCTTTTGTTAAATTCATTTATTTTTAAGAGATTTCGATTCAATCAACTTAGAATTTTCTCAATATTTAGTTTTCTATTTAAATACTGTTAACCAGCAATTATATAAACAAATTTTTTAAATCTGAGAAATCGCTACTTATCGTTTCGATTTCAACTAAAGAAAATGAGTAAAAGTTACTTGACTTTTGCGCTAAGTGTATGTGTGTGAAAGAGTGTTTGTGTGTGCGTGGCTGCTTCTGTGTGCGTGCGTGCACTGTCTAGTAAGTTTTGCCTCCTTATGAATTAGTCAAGCAGTTATTTTGCGTACAAGTTCAACAACCTTGAATATTCTGTATGCATGGTGAATCATAAGTTGAGAAAGGCCTACCCTAAAAGGTTGAATTTGCGTTGCATCCCTTATGGCATCTAATTGCTTCTTTGTTTTATTTTTTTTTTTTCCCCACAAATATTTTCGGGTCCCTAATATGCAGCACGTGCCTTTAATTGCGATATTTCTGCTCAATACTATACAAAAAAGACTCATTAATTTTTTTCCTAAATGCGTATCATATTACTGAACAAATTTGGGGATTGTAGAGAGGTCGTGATTTGAGTATCTCATCCCTCTGCTATAATCTAGACAAAACTATAATGAATATGTATCTACCATGTTATACTATTAAATAAATAATATTAATATTGAAATCATAGTAAATTGAAAATTAAAAGATAATTTGAATGAATTTCTAAATATTTATTTACAGCTTATCGAATAAATCCACATATATACTTTTGAAATCCTAAGTACATTGTTTTCTCAATTTCATATTTCCCTTTTCCAGTTGGTTTCTAGCAACCCGAATCAACGCAACTGGCGCGGCATTCTCATCGCTCTGCTGGTGATTATCATTGTCCTGGCCCTGATTGTAACCTCGGTGGTAAGTGGAAAGCTTGTGGTAAACATTTTCGGTGTACATTTTATATTCCTTGATTGAGAATCAAGTGACGCAATGCAATGAAAATATTCATTAAAAATCCATTTCCAAGAAGTTTTGATGTTATATCTTTTGTATATAAAAAGAGAAAAACTTTCCAATGAAATTAATGCTACACGTTATATTTACTCACAAACACACACACACACACATACATACAGTTGTACATATACACACACGCATAAAACCACAATGTTCACAATAGTACATTGCAATTGTATTTTGTTTTTTGGTCACAATGTACAAATGAAAAATGTGTCGAAATCATGTCGGATGCTCCCGACTTTGCAATACGCTGTTCACAGTTCTTGACTTACGAAACTTTCCGACTTTGATGCTGAAAGCTGAGCACGAATATGCTCGCTTTTGCTCGCCTGTGAACAGTGTATTATACCAATTGAAAACCTCAAATGTTATTTGTGTAAATACGTTTCGCTCATTTTTGTCTTCTTCTTTGTTTGTTTATTTATTTTGTTCTTTACAACCTGGCTGCGTGATATTTGTGCACCTCTTTGAAATTCCTTTTCCATTTTCCCATTGTTTCCATTTTGTGTTGATGTTGCTCTCTCCTTCGTTGTTGTGCTGTGTTGTCCTACTGCGCATATAGAAAACAACATATAAAATTTCTGCATTTATCAAAAAAGGTGCTGCTCACGCCCCCCGATGAGGGACCGCGCGTTAAGGGGCAACGCATCAAGCTGCAGGACATTGTCGACGGACTCTACGTGCCCCAGCGTGCAAATGGCAGTTGGATCGACGGTAAGTTTCCCATCTAACACTAAATAAATATGAGTCTCTTTTTTAACTTTTATCAATGTCTAGCTAACTTTCTAAACTTTAATGAACTTAACTGCTTATTAAGTTTAAGTTGCTAGAAAAAAAGAAGAGCCAATTGATTCCCTGCATAATAAATTTATTTCAATTTAAAAGGGTGAATTTACTCAGCCAATTTTCTTGGCCAAACATTTTCTAAATGTGTTCATGCCACGACTCCCGTTCAACTAATTTCTTTATCTCTGCAAAATTTAAAGAGAGCAAGCTCTAAATTAAGCATAAATTTGTTTAAGCATAACTATTTATCAATTGGCAAAAGCAGCAAACCTTACATTACATCCAAATATTTCTTAATTAATTGATTGCCATGGAAAATCTGTTTTTTTCATAAAATCAAATAAAATCAATTTGCACATGAAATTAAAATTAATTAAATATAATATGCTTATTTAATTAAATATTATTCTATCAGGAAGTCAATTAAAAGTGAAATTGAGATATGTGAAATAAATATTATTTGATATTAAATTATTAAAGTTTAAATTGAATATATATCAAATGAATGAAAATAACAACAGTTATTTATAGTCGTTACTTTAACTATGGTATGTCGAGCTGCATTGCTGCTCATCGACTGAAAAACATATTCTTTCATGGGACTTTGAACTAGAAGTAATCCTATAGTAAGCTGTAAATACTAGAGAATTATTTTTAGCTTAAAAGTAGAAGTGAGTCCTTCTTAATCCTCTGAGAGCTACGATAAAAGTTTCTAAAGTTTCTTTTTCTACTTCCCGTGCTGCAGTTTCGTTTTGAACCCGTCAGCTTGTATTGTCCTATATCCTATATTAGTACAATTTTGTGTATGCAATCAGTTTAGCTGGCATTAAGTAATGTTAAATAACAACCTAAGTGGACATTGTGAGGATATACCTAAATCACAATTTATAACTTTTTATTTTCTTTTCCCATTTCGCAGCTGAGGAGTTTTTGTATCAGGATCATTTGGGTCGCATCTGCCTGCTGAATGCAACCAATCGCACGGAACGTGTTCTCATGTCTAATGTGACATTTGTAAGTACATTTTTATCCCTTGCCCTGGCCTGCGCTATGGGCCTGCAGTGTACGCTTTTTGCTTATCTGGGAGCTGAATAAATATTTGCAGCATGTTATTTACGATTGGGGGTGTGGGCGGCAAGGGGGCGCGGCCACTGCTATCTCAAGTGTACACACTTGACTTGGCAGCCAAACAGTTGGCAGGCACTGTTAACTGATACACACATACGCACACACATACACACATACAGACACAAATACAAACGCACACAGAGACAGACTAGAGCGAACGCAGGAAAGTAGGCAAAAACAAATGAGCCAAGTTATCGCTACGCCATAACGATAAAAGCCAAACGATTCTTATGTCAATGCTTGGGTAAACATGAGCCAGGAAATATACGTTGTAATGTTGTATGTATGTAAGTATTTACATTGAAGGGTTGGGGTAGCTATTCGGCTGAAACGATTTTCTAATGAATAATGCGCGTTCTGAAATTGAAAAACAAACAAATAAGGAAACATAAATGTTTTATGGATACACGCCAAAGGCGCCCACAGGAGTAGAGCTAGCTTTCGACAACTGCCTAGTGCCACAAACTGAAGACTGCCAACTGCAAGATGCAAAGCAAACACAATCGCTTGTGTCAACACTCGGCAAATAATGAATGAGCAGCCAGTAGAAAGGAATCAGTCAGCCAAAGTGGATAGTATTTGAGACTAAACATAATCATTTCAGCTTACACTCAGCTAAAAGTAGAGTTACACTTTTCAGATTCATGTTCAAAGAAAAGTTTTATTTGAGTTTATCTATATTTTTAATCACAAATAGTTTAACAGGAGAAGAAATTTCTTAATAGGCAAAATGAGTATTTTTATTTCAAATTAAAATTACATAAATACATTAAAAATAATATGTTAATAAGCTTGAATATATTTTATAAGAGAATTACAAGTGGGGTGAATCAGTATGATTAACTAACAAAATTCATTAGTAACACAGCTTGCAAATATCTGTTGATTGTTTCTTAATGTCTGCAAATGTCTTTCCCTCAAACTTTGAGAAAAAGCTCAGAGAGCAACGGAATGCATCGCTTCTTCAATGAGACTCTTTGAGCTATCTGCTCACATATCTCATTGTGAGCCTCATTGTGCAAGCGTGAATCGTATCGCTCCCTGAATGATGTTCGTTAAAAGAGCATCACAAGAATAAATATACGAATATAATTTACCATTACCATATTTTATGAGTATATGCAATACTAAACTCAAGACTTTGATATATAATTTTATTTATAAAGTTCTCATTGAGCTAATCAAAATAATAAAGCAATTAAATATTTTATTGCGCACATTTTCAGTAAATTATATTTTCATTATATATTTCTTGCAGTGTAGCTTTTTGACCAAGGCAAATATTCAAATGAAATTAACATAGATATCAAAGTATTTACAATATTTGAATGGGATTATAGGAAAAGCCATTTAAGACTGTAGTGAGTGCAACAGTATGAGCTCATAATAAATTTATTAACGTCATAAAATATGAAATACAGTTAAAACAAAAAATAATAATTATATAAATGTTTTTTCGAAATTCAATTTAAATGAAATCAACTTTTTTAAAATAAAATAAGTTTAAATAATAATTAAACACAAATTTAAAAAACAGCCAATATGGTAGAACCAAGTTGATGTAAATATTATAATGCATCAATCGCCATAAATTAAAAAACTTTAAATACATGAAATTTGTCGTTAAACAAAAACAAAAGATTGTACAAGAACTAGAAAATCATTTTCAGACCATAAAATTAGATTGAGACAAATTGTCTGTTTGATTTGAATAAACCATTCAAGCACACTTTATACCCCAACTTTAAATCATTTTTGTTGGATTTCTTTGTGAGCTTAGCAAATAGATTGAAGTGACTCTACTTATACTCTGTGAACACTCAAATTTATTTGTTGAACTAATACGGAATGGCATTTTAGGAAATTATCTTTATCTGGGGTACTTCAGCAATTAATTAACATATCTAAATTAGAAATTCGCAAAGCTAAAATGTAACCATTGGCAAAACACGCGCTGTGCAAACAATTAAAAATTTTAATTAAAATTACGCATACGCAGCGTTTGCCATTATGTAAACGCCGCATTGTTATGGCAGCTGCTTAACAGCTACCACACGCAGCTACTTGAGCACAAAATTCATTTGAAATCAACATTTAACATTCACAAGAGCGCATTTAATGGCAGGCATTCTGCTTGAGCTGCTACTAATTTTGAGTATTTTCTCTATGTACGCAGAAAACCCTGGCGCCCTTCACATTCAGCATATCAGCAGATAAACGCTACCTGCTTCTGGCCCAGAACGTGGCCAAGCTGTTTCGGCACTCGTATTTGGCACAGTACACGCTCTACGATATACACACGAGGTGGGTGAGCAATTTCCGCCGTTCTTTGCGATTCTCATAAATCCGAACTTCTATTGCAGCGAGGCCATCAAATTGCGCCACAACTCTCAGCAGGAGGAATGGCCGTATATGCATTACGCGCGATTTGCAAGCTCTGGAAATGCTCTGATCTGGGTGCACAACTACGATATTTACTATCGCCAAGAAGTTCGTGCCACCCACGCCTATCGCATCACTCACGATGCGGTGCCTGGTATTGTCTACAATGGCATACCCGATTGGCTATACGAAGGTAAGTTTGCACTGACAAAAACCTGATTCAGATTGATGAACTCCGCGCTCATTCATTCATGAACTAATAATAATCGTCAACTGTACTAGTGAACTAAATTATCGATAATCTTCATCTTTGAAAAATTATCAATCGAGCTTCAAGAAAATGAATTGATTCTTTAAAAACGTATATACTTTTTAAACAATGTTGTAAAATATATAATATATAAAATTCTGAATCAATAATATATTTTACTATACACTACTTTAGTAGTACTATATTATATTTTACAAAACATTTATAAAATATATTCAAAATTAATATAAAAACTGCTGCTATAAGAATATTTTAATAAATATAGCTCAGCTCCTTATCATTTAAATCAAAAACCATTCAGTATTCAATAAAGTTTAAACTAATTGAGAGGAAATTCTCCATATATTGCTAGCGAATTACATATTTTAAATTTATCAGTCTAGTATTTCTTCGTAATAGGCTTTCCTTCATAGAGGAGGTTCAACACTTACAGCCAATTATCGTTATCGTTCAATATAGAAACACAGCATATTCGAGACCCATCCAGACACAGCCGTTACTCATATTATATCTTTCCGTTCTTAGAGGAAATTCTGCATACAAATAATGCCATTTGGTTGTCGGATGAGAAGCACCTGCTGCTCTATGCCAGCTTCAACGATACCCACGTGCAGGAGCAGCACTTTGCCTGGTATGGCACCACCTCCGCAGGCGCCGCAGGTGGTGCTGCGACAAGCGGCACGAGTCATGGCAGTGGCAATGCAAATGGCGGCGGCGGTGGCGGTGGCTCAGCTGGTGGCACTAATCCGCATGCCAACTTGTATCCGGAAATTAGATCCTTACGGTAAGTTGTGCCATGTCCCTGGCAATATTACTTTTCGATTAGGTGTTAATGATGTGCTCGTGACTGTCATTAGCCCTAACTAGTGCTCGGGTAAACGAATGCTTAAAATTCATGAGGTGCAGATAGTTTTTGGGACACCCTATCGCGTCGGGGTTAACCCAAATGTGCCCAGCAATGCAGGAAGGTGTTAAGACGTTGTGTAGTAGCATTCCCGTGCGCTGTTCACAAAGTAAAAGAGGGTATATTGAGCAATGGAATAGAAGTTAGAAAGTCACTTTCTTATTCTTTGCTTACAATAAGTGAATAATTACGAACTTTAAACGTACAATTATTAATTTTCATGATATTTAAGACATTAACATTAATTACTACAGTAAGATGGTAGAATCAGTTTTAGATATTTTATTTTATTTAGCAAATAATAATATCCATCATAGAAACTAGTTAAATATGAATTTAATTTTAAGTACTTCAATAGTAATTAATTCTAATTCCGATTATCAATTAAGCAAATGGGATATGCAAATAATATATGGTTATGTTTGACTACTTAATCCTAGTGCAGGGTAACTCGCAGTCAGTTGGACTGGATTGCTTAGCTGGACATTAAAATTAGTTGGCAGCAAATATAAGGCTCTTGGCACTTGGTCACGTTAGTCCTTTGACAATACGAAACTGAACTGCTGTCATTTTCGATTTGATAAATTGCCAAATGCACAAAAGGTTTGCTCAAATTCCTTGTCCCGCTCCTTGGGCTAACAAAGCTGACAAAGTTGCCAACTAACCTGTTGTGCTTAGTGTTATATCATTATTTGGGAATTATTTATGCAAATGTGTGTGTGCGTGTGTGTGGATAAGTGTAGATGCCATCAGTGGTAATTGAATATGCTGCGAGTTTAAACGTTAAGCTTTAGCTCAAGTGTAAAACCAAATTTTAAATTGAGCTGTCTGACTTGAAGCCTGATTAGAATCGCTGCCAAAACTTTAACAATTTAAATATATCCAATTAAAGTGAATTGCACATTTATTAGATAATATGCAGAGCTACGATTTCATTGGGAACTTAGGAAGCAGCTCAGAAGTTAACAATGCTCGTTGGAGTGATCGATAAATGAAAACTACGAAGTGAAGTTTTAGAAAATTGATAAGATAATAATAAGTTTAAAATAAAATAGTATTTAATGCATTCATTACTTGGCTGACTTATTGCTAATTGAACCATACATAAGCATACATATAAAGATATACTTTATTATATTATATTATATAGAGAGCTGAATTTGATATAAGCAAAAATATTTTGAGAAGCTTTTCAAGTTCATTTCTATGCAAAAAACCAGAAAATTGAATTTTAGCTAAGCATATTATTAAAGGCTTAAGGTGTTAATGACTTACATATATAAAGTTTTCTATCCTCAAAGACTTTCCACTCTTAATAGTAAGACTTATTTGTTCTCTTTCTAACTCATTCCTCTTTTGTTGCAGCTATCCAAAGCCGGGCACACAGAATCCCACAGTTACCTTGCGCGTGGCTGATCTATCGGATCCACTGAAGATACACATCACAGATGTAACACCACCAAAAATACTACAGAACGAGTGCGTATGGACTGCCCTGAGATAATACTCCACAACTAACTTGATTCTGCTCTTCTGCTCTTCTGCTCCTCTAACCCCCTAGGGATCATTACTTTAGCAGCGCCAGTTGGGTGAGTGCCAAGGAGATCGCCGTAGGTGTGGTTGAATCGACCGCAGAACATATCTGTGGTCAGCGTTTGCAGGAGTCCCTCGTTTGTGTGCAGTGAGGTACGTTGTATTTGACCTAATTAAGCGTGTTTCTGCTTATTGCCAATGTGTGTGTATGCGTGTGTGTGTGTGCGTATCCTTCCTTGTGTGCAGACGCATCGTGTGAGCGGCGATGGACGCGGCTGGGTGGACACCGTCTCGGTGCCATTGTTTGCGGCAAATGCGAGCCTCTATGTGGCCATATCACCGCTACGCGACGGCTCGTTTGGTAAGTGAGCCATATGTCAATCCGGCTTTTGTTTTGAGCTCGATTCACAATCAACTCTTCCGCCCTTCCTCCCTATCGCAACCATTCGCTATCGGACAGGCTATTTCCGGCACATCGTGCACGTGGACATTGACAATAATCGGGTGCTGCCCCTCACCCACGGCCCTACGAGGTGAATCGACTTCTGCACTGGGATCAACTCGATAATTGGATGTAAGTAGCTAACGGATGCAGCAATTCGACAGCCCCATTCAAAACTGAATCCAGCATTACGATTACCGTTGTCCAACGACGAATTTAAGCATCACATAAACTGACTTTAATGCATGGAACGTGAATGATTTCATAAAAAACTGACTGCCATTAAAGACAAGCGCAAACTAGGGCGAAAATTGTAAGGAAAATAAAGCTCGAACTAGGGATGACGATGACGATGACAAACTAGTGACGTTCTATATACAGCTTTTTCGATACAACATTTTAAAGGGATATCGTTTCATTCATTTAATTTGTTAGTTAGTTACTTAAATATAAACTAAACTGAAATATATGGCTGGTTTATTTGTCTTTGCCAGTTCAGCTGGCACAGGCTCAATTTGCTGTATGTGATAACTGATATTGTTGCACTATGATAAGATGGGAATTGTTAATGGAAACTTACAAAATAGTTATTAGTCTTCGATTAAACTATATGAACAATAAAATTATATATAAAGTAATACTTAAACAGAGAACATGGTATACGGTATACAAAATAAAAGTAAAGAAAGAATTTTAAAATTATTTAACAATATAGGAGATTTGCCGAAGCAGATATAATTTGGTTCAGATACAGTTTGGCAATGAATGAGTTCAGCTCTATTCAAATTCAGCTTTATAAAAGTTATAAAAGTTCCTCCAATCAAATTGTCAACAAAATTGGAGTAAAATTTGTGCATATTCTTGCAAACAGGTATCAGAATAGCTTCCTTCTTCAACCAGTTAAAGTTACTTTTTTATGTGGCAAGATTTTCTGTAATAAATACATTAATCGTGAAGTTTTTTCTTTATAATGGAATAAAGATTTAAAGTAGAAATTTCATAGATGTAGGCTACTGGTGCGTAAACTAATTCCAACCTGGTTAGTATTTTATTCTAAGAGCCTCTTTATTCATATTTAACTTAAAGTTAAGGTTTTGTACAATAAATTCAGCTGAAAGATCAATTATTAAAACATTCTCCAAAATAACTACATTTTTATTCACAGCTATTTTTTAGGCACACCCGAGCGTTTGCCCTCGCAGCAGCATCTGTATCGAGTCTCTGCTCTGCCCGCTCGACAGGGCCAGGCTCTGCAGGCACCGGACTGTCTGACATGTCCGGCGTTAATGCACAACAGCGATGGCTATGACGAGGGTCACACCAAATCGCCGCCAAAGCTTGTAACCGCATGGGACGATGACTGGGAGGACTCTGAAGAGGCGGAGTCGCTGCCCCCACCGCCAGCGATGCCCGTGGAGCAACAGCGTCAGCCGCATTCACATGGAGGAGCCTTGCCCCCGCCGCCCAGCGATTGCTTGTACCATGAGGCACAGTTTCCGCTTACGCTACGGGCACGCTTTGTGCTGCTGGAATGCCTGGGTCCAGTAGTGCCCAGTTCCATAATATATGGCTTAAAGCTGGCAGCTGGACCCAAGGCTAAGAAGCAGAGCCAGCCGCAGGGCGAAAAACAGTTGCCAACGGATGCTCCTGTCGAAGAGAATATTGAGCCCAAGTCGCAATTTCTCGAACTACTCGTGACCGTGCAGAATAATACGCGGCTTAAGGAGAAAATGGCAAAGGTCGCGCTGCCGCAGGTGAAAACCTTTCCCGTCATGATCTCCGGGGGCTATCATGCCCAGGTTCGCCTCCACTTGCCGCCCGTGTTGCGCGAGGATGAGATCACACGCTATCCCACCATTTTGCACGTTTACTCAGGGCCTGGCACGCAGCTGGTGACTGACCGCTGGCATGTGGATTGGAACACGTATTTGGCGGGCACCAAGGACTACATTGTCATCGAGATCGATGGTCGCGGCTCGTCGGGTCAGGGCTATCAGCTGCTCCACGAGGTCTACAAGCGCTTGGGCAGCGTTGAGGTATCCGATCAGCTAGAAGTTAGCGAATATCTACGCGACAATCTGCATTTCATCGATGCTCGGCGCATGGGAGTCTGGGGCTGGAGCTACGGCGGCTACACGGCTGCTCTTGCTCTAGCTGGGCAGCAGTCGATCTTTCAATGCGGCATCAGCGTTTCGCCAGTGACCAATTGGAAGCTATATGGTGAGTCGACTCTTCACACTCTTTATAATCATTTATGACCTTACTCCTTTCTGTTTTATTTATTCATAGATTCCACCTATGCAGAGCGCTATCTGAGCTTTCCCAATGTAACCGATAACTACAAAGGCTACGAGGAGAGCGACCTATCCAAATACGTGGACAATCTGCGCGAGCGACAGTTCCTGCTCGTGCATGGCACGGCGGATGACAACGTGCATGTCCAGCAGTCGATGGTGCTGGCTCGAGCTCTAACCAGCAAAGGAGTGCTCTACAAGCAACAAATCTATCCAGATGAGGGGCACAGTTTGTCGGGAGTGAAGCGTCATCTATATCGCTCGATGACCGCCTTCTTTGAGGATTGTTTCAAGAAGCTGGTGAGTCTCCAATTGAGATATTGGCAGCCTAACACTTTTGGCTAAGCTTAACAAACATATATATATTATACATATATATATTCTACCACTTTCCTTCCATAACTCTCTATTTCTCCTGCTCTCCACCACCTCAACCACAATAATTACAAAACTACCTTCAAAACTCACCTCATCATTTCATTTGACATGATCCATTGTCATCGATACATCTCTCTCGCGCGTAGCTCGACCAACAACAGCAAAATCAAACAGACTCCATGGATTTCCTGGACTTTCATAGTTTCTATGGCGGTTAAACAGTTAACCCTTTGCCTAGGTACAGTCGCCGTTGTTATCAATCGTCGTCGTTGTTATTTTTGTCGTAGACTTCTCTCTGTTTCAATGTCTCTTGTTGAGCGTTTTACGGGAACTACCTATAAGATAAAAAGCAATACATATACCTACAAAATTCAACGATCAAAGTTATTATTTTATTTCCATTCAGTTACTGCTATATGATTATGCTTAAATGAAATCTATATAATTTGTTTAACTCTTAAATCTATTATCAGCATGATCTATTGTTCGTTTTTACTTTCGAAGCTATCAATGTCAATATAATATTATTTGTTTTATGAATTTAAATATTTTAGAAATCTAAAAATTAAATAATACAAATTAAAATCTTATAATATTCCACAGTTAAATAGGGACAAAAATAAATGCAAGCATACACTTACAGAAAAAATTAAATAGTAACCAAGTAGATTCGGAAATCGAATTGAAATTTTGAATATGTATAAGTGAACACTTATATGGCAATCAGCCCAGTCTTTAAAGTATTTCTTCTTGAAGAGGAGCAGCACACTCTGCGATCAGTCAGTCTGTCCGCGAGATTGCACGCATTGATCTCGGAGCCCCTGAAGATATGCAACATTTCTTTAAATTATGGATAACTTTTTTTTTGTAATTCCACGATGTCTATCAATATTTTAATTTACCTATTCTAGCACGCGACTTAAACGAACAGAAGGTTATGTTCTACATTTTGGACTCTAAGTTACTACAATTGCATTGTAAGGTTTCAACTCTTAATAAAATAATAAAAATAATAATATAATACATAAATAATTTAAAAAAAAAACCTATTCTAGCATATCTCCACTAACCATACTCTGTCTGGTTAGTGATATCTTTCAAGCAACTAATAGACATTATCTGAACGCGTCTTCTCCGACTCTACTGGGTAGTTGCTAGTCGGCCATTTTCGACTATTACTTTAATACTTGTTTTTTCCTTGAGTGTATGCACATAAGACTTTTAATTTTGAGTGCCGTTAACTTGTCTTTTTCGTCTTGGTTTCTCTTTTGCTATTTACTTGCCATTTTGTTTACTGTACGCAAGTTTTGCCTATTTCCACTTTCGTATTATTTCGACTTGATTTTCGTGCATTTTTGATGCCACAAACAAATAAGCTGGTAATTGTATATGTGAATGTAAGTGTGCGTGTTTGTGAGATTGTGTATGTGTGTGCGTCAGTATGTGTGTGTGTGAGAATTTTTGGGGCTTGTTCTTTATTGGAAGCATTTCAATGTGATTCTGTTACTGTTTATTTTTTCCTTGGGTGTACACACACTTAACCACTCACACACACCCACACACACACAAACAAATACAGAAATACACACTTGCTATTTTACCTGAATGTTGCTTATGCTTTGATTGTGTCTTTAATTTACATAATATCTTTGCCCGTATCAGATGAACTCAAATTCAATTCGAAACTAACTCGTAAAATTTCATTTTCCATGTAAACGCGCCAACAGGTGCCACCTGAGACGAAGGCTGGACTGGGCGGAGGCGGTGCCGAGATGCAACAGCAATAAAAAGCAACAACAGCACGAGCAACAGCAATAAAAATTTTTGATAACAGCAGCGCGAAGCATTAAATGAAAGCGAGACGTGCGAGAAAAACGTTTCCGTAAATTACATAAAATGTAATTTATAATAAAAGAAAACCACATACATACAGACACACACACAAACACACACACACACTACATGCAAACACACTTTATTCACAAGTTAAGGCAGCTTCGAGTCGTTGCCAGATCATTGCAGATCATTCGAAACATGTGCAAATTCAACACACTTTGGCGAAATCACATGGCAAAAAGTAAGCTAACCAGTGTTGCCATTTGGCCTATTTTAAGCTAGATTTAGCATATTATAAAATCAAAAAGCTTGAAAATTAGTGATATTCTTATAGCTTGGGATCTAGCTTATTTCAAATTGAATTTTGCTTATTATGGCTGCACTAAAATGTAGTAGAACAATGTTTTTTTTTTTTATTGTATTACGGTTTTTGGTAATTTTTATAGAGAAAGTGATCGAAAATCATTTTTATTGATCGTATTTCCAAATATCATGCAATTTTGAGCATACACTTAAATTCAGTATTGCAGATTCTCAAACGTTCAAATATACAAAGAATGTCAAAAGTTTGCTTTAAGCTAAATTTTCGCGATCCGTGAACAAATTTTTTTAAAATTTAAGTTGAAAATCTGGCAACACTGAAGCTAATAGAGCATTCTTGGTTCATCCACACGGCTACCTTTTAGCAACAACAGAGAAAGTGAATAGGCATTTTATTCAAAGTAATAATCAGCAATCAAAAATAATATAAATACCAAGTGAATGTGCAAGAGAAATAACCGAAAGAACGAAATCAAAATGGTTGTGAAAAATACACACACTCACGCACACAAACACACATACGCACATACACACACTACAATAAATGTGTGCAATAAAAAACTTATACGCGCAACATTCATACAGAAATGCCAGCAGAGAGAGAGAGCCACGCAAAAGTGCCGCATATTTCATTTTATTTATTGAATTTTTTATGCATTCGTTGCACAAATTTCATCCAATGAGATTTCGCCCAAAAATGAAATTACCGAATTCATACTATATAGTACATATACATACATACATATATATACATATATACATATGTATATGCATAGTAGTGCAAAGGTCGCCTGCCAGGTGGCCCAACCAAATGTCAGCCGTGGGGGGTCACGGGCAGAATGTTGTGTAGGAAATTATGTTCATAAATCAATTTTGTAAACATTTGAAAAAGCAATTTAAATGACATTTTCTGATAACGGAGCACACCTAAAATGCTCTTCGAATGATGGCCACATAAATCTCACATAGAATTTATGAGCTGCAATCACATTTTGCAGTTATTAAATGTCATTTCTTTTGCGATGAATTAACAAAAAAAACGAAGAACCTTTTCTGTTTTCAGTTGAGTGCAAAAATAATTGAATACACTATACATATATTGTACATACATATGTATATGTAACTCAACTCAACCACCTACGTATTCGTAGTCTGAAATAATTGCTCATGGTTTACAAATTGCTCAGATTGTCCAAACTATTTTCTTCTGTTAGCTCCTCATTCTCAACACTTAAGTTTTGATTAGCAAATTAATTAAATAAATTGAAATGGCATAAAAAGGAACAGCAATAAGTAAGACAAAGATATATGAGATGCGCGATATTAACAATTGCGTTAAATATTTAAATGAACCACCATATAAAAAAAAAAAATACGAATATATATATATATATATATATATATATATATATATATATATATATAATAATAATAATAACAATTTTTGCTCTGTGCGTGGAGAAATCAATTTAATTGAATAGTGAATTAATTATGAAATGAAATGGCCAAATTGAATTATAATTTTGATCGAGATTAAGCAACAATACTGTTTGCATGTAAGTAGCGCAATAATATTATATACGTGAAATATTTAATATTTAATAATTAATACTTAATAGTTATATATTAATTCAGTATCATTGTTGATTGCAACAAACTTCGCACCGAAGGCAAGCATTAAAGTACATTTCTAAATGAGCGTAGTGAATATAGAATTAAAACAGAAACTCAATTAATCTAAGTCAAATACCAAAGTAAACATAATTAAAATAAAAAACTAAACCAAAAACCAAAAACAAAAAACCAAAACGAAGGTCAAAAATAGCTGCGATACACGTAAAAAACAAAATTCGAATGCGACGCGCTGAGAAAGTTGACAAAACATAAAATTTGCCAACAAACTAAATGACAACGCAACGCAATCCTGTTGCCAGTCCTGCGTACGGTTAGCAAGTGAGAGAGACATGTGTGCGAAAGGGATTAATTTAATTATATTTTTATTTTTTATTTTTATTTATTTTGTTGCGGTTGCTTGTGCACCACAGCTCAGTCAGTTAATTAGCAGTTGCACAGTTGCGGCTGGTAATTATAATGGCAAAATATGGTGTTGATCCAGGTGAAAAAAAAGAAAAAAATATATATGTATATATAAATGTGTAATAGAGTTACGCCAACCATTTGCATACCCTTACTGATGCCGTATTGCTAAAAAACAAATATAATAAATTTACCTTTACAGCTATTTCTCAATTCGAACGTTTATTTATCCAAATTAGTTTATAAATATAGACATAGACAAAAACAAAGTGATCCATGCTATACAAAATTGAACCATCTATGAAATTCAAGCCTGGCTGTATAAAGTCAACGTTTCGCCAACTAAGTTTGTTACCTCAGTATTACTTAATTCAAGCAATTAATTCTTTTTAATGCGAAAATATTTTAATATTTGGTGTTTCTTTTCCAACAATTTTTATGCTTTTTCTACTTTGTCAGATGCCTATTTTTAAAATTATTGTATAAATATAATATAAATATAATATATATATACAAATAATTTGAAACCTTTTAAATTTTATAAAATAAATTATTTTTATTAAATTTGAGTAAAAAGATTTTTATTTTAAGTTTTATCATTATTATCATTCTTAATTTGCGCAACAAACTTTGAGGCCTTAACTTCACGTTCATTTTCATTTATATCAAATTTAATACAGAAGGAAAAGTATTTTATTTTGGAAACGTTTCTAACCCAACTCTGATATACCCCTTATATTTACAAAGCTGAATGAAAAAGTTAGTTATTTTCGCGTTTCTCCCCCAACTTTAATTTTGCGCATTTTTTCGCAACTAATTCTGCGCCCGTGAATACATACTAAAAAAAAAGCGAAATTTGACTGTCTCGCCTGTATGTGTTGGGTGTCTGTGCGTGTGAGTGAGTAGTCGTGTGTGTGTGTGTAAGTTGAATCTTTACAAGGCCAGCATAAATTTATATATGGCTGACACCTAATGTGCGGCTTAGACGGTTTTTTTTAGATTTTACATTTGCCCAACTTTTGCCTGTTTTGCCAGGCGCAATTAACATGTGCCCCCACTCACACACACTCACTCACACACACGTTCAAACGCATAGAGGCATACACCTGGACAGTTACGCCCAGAGGCGTGGACGTTTGCGTGGGCTTTTGAAAAGGTCGTCACAGCTGTGGGCAGCATAAAAAGGGCAGCTGCCTTTGAAACACGGCTCGTCTTCATGTTTGTTGACACAAAAAGGTGTTTGCTTAAAGTAGATGACAAAAAAGTGAGCGCAATGGAGGCCTGGACAGTTGGGATGCCGAAATATGCACATACAGGTGGTCCGCATAGTACTGTGGGAAATATGAATCCTTTAGAGGATAAAAGAGTAATTATTTCTGGCTATCTTTAGAGTTCGGCATTTGGAGAGAAAACGCACATACAGCTGATCCACAATGTACTATGGGAAAAACAAGTGCTTCATATAACACAAAAAGTATATTTATCTTTTCGGAGCTGGACATATGTTAAGTTATAAGGCTATAATTCACTTATAACGTTATACTTTATTACGTTATTTTTTCGTTGTATACTTGCTTATGTCAAAAACCAAAGTTTGTTACGAACATTTTAATAGATGTCTAGTCTAACAAAGATATTACATACAAATCCTTAAATCCTATATTGTTTTTTTTTTTTTTATTTTGTAATTTATCAAATGATTTTATTTAGAAATACTTGATTAATTGCCCACTGTGCTCACAGCTCTGCTCTTATGCCTAATCTAGCCTTGGGACATGGCAAAACTGCAATTGCCTCGCGATGTCATTTGGCTGCGCGCTCAAATGTATGCTATAGAAATTTAAATTGCTCTACAGTTTTTAAACGCTTTCTATGTAGTGTACTAAGGACCAATTACCGAAAGAATTCTTACAATACGAGTATTAAACAAATATTATTATTATATATATAGAGAGAGAGAGGAAAGCGTAGTGAACAAATTACAATTTCATAATTTGCAATATATATATATATATATATATATATATATATATATATATGAATATCGACTTAAATACAATTTAGTAATTATACAAAGTTTATACATGCATATGCATAATATAAATATATATATATATACGATTCGTAGTCTAGTTCGTTTAGTGGATCAAGCGTTGGCATTATTCGAGTTAATAAAACATAGTAAATATATATTTAAAGAAATGAAAAGAAACCCCCATTTTATAAGGTTAAGAAATAATTAATTAGATTGTTAGCTCAATGGTATGTAAAATATATAATAATTGTAATATATATGCGCTCTACATAACTATAAACAGAAAATAACTATACTTTGATATATGATACATATATATTTTATAAAAAACTTTTACTCTTAAACGATAAAATTTTAATACTCTGTCTTCAGCCTTAAAAATGAAAAGAATAACAAAAAACCAAAAAAGAGAGTTACCTAAAAAGATAAAGAAACTCTATCTGTGGAGTCTCAGATCGTTTCAATCTAAGCCTAAGTATAAACCAACGAAAATTAAAAACTATGCACTCGTTAGTTATGTTTAATGTAAATAAGCTTTAAAATGGTTACTTAACTTGAATTTTTTTGTTAATAGAAAATTTAGCGAAAAAAACAAAACCTACTTATGTGATCCAACAATTTCTTCTCTTCCATGAAGCTAAAATATAAAACAGCAAATTAAAAATGCAAAACAATTAATTACTAAATTAATATAAATTTAAACTAATTATGTAATACATTGACTTTATTAGCTGAGATGTTCAATAATTTCGCCAAGCATTTAGCAAATTCAAAAAAGAAATTCAAATACCAGAAAATAAAAAATTAAATAAAACAAAATATATATATATATACATACAATAAACCAAAGCATGAAAGCGAAGTAAAAGTAATGAGATTTTATTGAATCAGGAATTATGATATTTTCTTTCAGATTGATATTTAAGATATTCTTAAAAATTATTATTTTTAAGAATTTTCTAACTTAACTGGACGTATATTAGGTAAATCAAAGTAATTGCATTTTAACAATTTGTATACCCTGAACTCATTTAAAATGGGGAATCAGGGTATAATGGTGTAACAGGCGTAAGGGGGCGTGGCTGATCAGGACGACCAACTGAGCCGATATTCGATTCGTCTGTTTGTATTGGTTGGACTCGTCGATTTTAGAAGATATGAGAGCTAGAGACTTATATTGCGTGAATATCAAGTTTGCTTAAGAAAATCGATTACTATTTTCGTTTCAAAGTTATCGACTAAAAACGTTATCGATTTTTGTTACATTTTGAATACCGGCCCCAAATTGGATCCCCAAGGTGTAAGCAATGTATAATACATAATAAAACAGATTAGATGAGAAAGAGATAGAGAGAGACTTCGATTTGTAATAAATCGTCAATAAGTTCTATGCATTGTCGTGATTAATATTATGAGCCTATTTTAAGCAATAAATTATTACTAAATTCTTAGAACAGCACCTATATATATAAGTTTATTGGTTTTGTGGAAAGAATTGAGTAACCATACATCATTTTTATGCATTCATTTGCTTAAATTTATTCGTTATGATGAACTATAATAGTAGATGCATACCAACCTTGCTTCGCGCACACTAATTTGCCAAGCAGCTTCAAAGTATTGCAGTTTCGCTTAGTATACTTATAAATCATAATCCCACCTCTGGGGACCACATTAGAAATGAAATATGGCGGACACCGTTCCAGAAAGTGTGCCATTCAATTTGCAATGCCAGCATGTCTGCCAAAATCGAATACCAGGAAAAACCCCAACGACTGCAAAATCTGCATAAAACATGTTACCAATTGCAGTCCAAAGCTGACCACGCTACCATCCGCCCTCCTGCATATATCTTCATGGCGAGGACGGCGAAGCGGCACGCAAATGGCCACAAAATGTTATCCTGGCATGCGAAGCACCTCCGCTGCTTCGCTCCTCCTTGCTGCTTGTCGCTGCTTCTGCCATAACACAGAGACGTTGTTGAAGGGGGGCGTACAGTCGACGAAACTTTTGACTTAATTGGCCAATTGTTTCGGGTGGTTCACACAAAAAAGTGTTGCATATTTCATGGCGCAAGGCGTCTCAAATTTTTTGAATAGTAATCATTTCATAATATCAAACAACTGCCCATCGTTTAGAGGGGCGTATCTGCGGCTAATTGCCAAATGAATGAAGCACACCTTCGTTTTGGTACACTTTTTGTGAACCTTGGTGATTGCATACACCTGAGCAAGTCCGGACCCAGTAATTAGGAGTCGAACTGTAGGCCACTTAACTCAAGGAAACTCCAATGAAGCCACTCAACAAACTGTAATAAATGGAAGAGAACCTTGAAGATGTTTAAAAGACTTTTTAAGATTTCATTAAATTGTATATCTATTAAGTCAATTTACAAAAATTAAAATTATATAAGCATTAAATTAAATAATGTTCATTAAATTGATTGTCTATTCAATATTATCTACTGTTTTCTTCCGAATAAACGTATGAACGCAAATTATTGTAGAGTGAAGAAAAATAAACTATAAAAAAATGTATTAAAAAAAATATATACCTACTTTAGTTCCGCCAAATGCTTTCCAAAGCAGCTAAAAGCTTGTTAATAAAATATTCAAAGTCCTAGTTACATGATCTCTGACTCGGTGTGAAAGGCTCTTGGCCTCAAGTTAAACCTCATCCGTAAAGTAACTCAACGCGAGATTGTCGTATCTTAATTTATTCTACAGATGTTAATTTACTTTTGTACTTTTATAAAGATTATTTATTTTATAGTGATTTCTCAGTCTTCAGCACGCGAGATGTTTAATTCATTGAAAAATAATCATTGCATAGTAACATGACATGGAAACGAAGCTATCCACATGTTGACCACTTTCTCATGTAGCTAATCGTATTTTGGGATATTTAAAAACTAAATTTTGAACGTTGTACTCGGGTGCTACTGACATGATAATACTTTTTCAAACTTGAATAATTTTTGTAAATCTTAGTTAAGTACGATTCCATAAGGCCCAAAATGGCAAATAGCTAAAATATTCAACAGAATCTTAGTCGTTAGCATTTGAGAGGCGTTTATTATTATTCTTTCTGATTCTTCCAGAAACAACGTTACGCTTGTTTTCAACCACATCGAGTTTTCGAATTTGTCTGCTTAAATCGTGCCATGCTTGGAATTAGAATCCACAATTTCGTCTCTCATTTTGTGACTCGATTTTTTCTGGTTTTAATTCTGAGCACACAAGCTATATTTGGCTCTGGCCAAATGCCAATCAATGAGCGGTCCGCCCCCCGCTCTAAAGAGTACAAGGAAGGGGCTCTCAGCCTAGTTAACATTTGGCCATATTTTTTGCGGCGGGTTTAATGCTTAATATAAAGACGGTCAGAGGCGTCTACATCGCATATAAATAATTTACATTTCGCATGGTCACGCACAAATCATATGAGGGGGGAGCTGCACAGACAAAAACTGACAAAGCGGAGTCTGACGCCGAGCCACTTCCCCCGCCGCTTTCCATGATTGGGTGTGGGAATCGGAAGGTTTGGGCTTGGGTTCGGGCCTGGGTCTGGGACTGTATGATGCGTACAAAAGTGACAGTTAAACATGAAAACACACTCAAAATGTTAATTGATATGCAAGGCATAGAGGGGCGTGGCGTGACCTGGCAGCAGGCGTTCGGGCGCACAATAAAAGTTTTGCTGCCTTTTTGGGACAATGAAACTGTTGGTCATGACAGTGAAATTCTCTTTCACTGCTATCGATGCCGTTTTCCTTCACATTCATTTGTGATCAATATGTTCTATATATAGAGCTTAAAGCCTATGATACGGAAGGTAATTGTAATATTTATTTGTACATATTAGTGGCTGTTTCGTACCACATTGAATTATAAATGAATGGGTAGACAGAATTAGGTACTATGGAAATAGATTTGACATTTATAGACAGTTGAAAATCGGTGAATAAATGAAATTTTTATTGTAGTCTATTATTGGATATAAATTATTTTTCATGTGTTGATGTTAAAATCATAGTTAAAAGTTTCACTATTAATAATATATATTTTTAAGCATATTTTAAAACTCTAATTTTAGCATCGATGAATGAGTTTCTTGATGCAATATTATTTGTACTTTATAGTATATGTTGACCTGCATTAAAATAATACAAAAATATATTTTAATTTGTATATTAAAACAAAGAAACACTTCAAATAAATTAAAAATAGACACTTTAACAAATTACGTTTTCGCGCGTTGCTTAAAATATATTTAAGTATTTTGTTTACTAATTAGTATATTAGAGGTTTTCCAAGTGTTTCGAGAAAACGGTCACCCTGCACATAAGCAACAAGCAGTTAACCACAACAGCTGTTTACTGTGCACTGCTTCCCAGCTGTATTGATTTATGTATTTTGTATTCCAATTAAACGGTCACACTGTACGTAATCAGCAGGCATTTGATTGTAACAGCTGTTATCTTGTTGTTCTATTAGCGTTCAGGTGTTTTGCTCTTTTATCGCTTGATTAATGAGAATGAACATCGATGAACTAAATGACGACTGCCTCTGCAATATCCTGGAGTACCTGCCACTACCCGATCAAATCGCCATGGCGCGAAGCTCGTTGCGGTACGAGCAGCTGCTGGGCGAGATAGTGTGGAGGAAAACGCGTTATCGGGAGGTTTCCGTATCAGATGATATGTTGAAACCACTCAATAAAGAGGATTACATGTTCTTCTTTGAAGTGACGAGCGCCCATATGGAAAAGCTGTACATCTGGAATGTACACGAAAAGGCCTTCGATTCGTATTTGGGGAGACATTTGCTGCGACCCGAGCTCGCATTCTACTTGTGCTTGAAGCTCACGAATCTGCGCGAGCTGTGCGTCACGGATGACTACATGAACAACAGCATGATACAAATTGTGAGCAAAAGTTGCCCCCATCTGCACAGCTTAAGTGTGTCGAGCGCCTATATAACGGGTCAGTTTATGGTCGACCTCCACAATTTGAAGACGCTCGTGACGAGGGAATGCTCCATCGAGGCGTCGCACCTGGCTGACCTACTTACCCATCTCCAGTTAACCACCCTGGACGTCACTGCCAATAAATATAACATTGAGCAAACTATACTGCAAGCGCCCGCAGCTGGCCTGTTGCGCTTGCAACGATTAGGCATCTCGGATGCCGAGAACCTCGGTTTTCGCATCGGCGAACAGCTGCCTGCGCTAAAGGAACTGGTCGTGAGCTATCATGCGGTTAAGGCGGAAGAATTGCAAGACATGCTGGACGCCACGCGGCAACTGGTTAAGTCATCCGACTCTAAATTCCCGAAGCGCCTGCAATCGATTATGTGCAATGTGGTTGATGTGGAAGTAGCTCTAGAGCAGATCACTGGACTAGAAACCCGCTGTCCGCGTGCCTCTCCTAGGTTTTGCGAGCTCTTAAAAATCATTTACAAATGCAAATAGAGCATAGAATGTTTCCACTTTGAAGTTATTTTTAAAGCCCTGCAATTAGACATTCTAATTTTGGCAAGCGACATGCACGCAAGTACAGTGCGGCTCTACTTTGATGAACCGCATCTGGTTACATTGAGCTGTGCTGATTACACAACAGAGATTTTTCAAAACGACAAATGCTTACATTCAAAATCCCTTTCCAAATTTTCGTTAATTTTAAAACAACCAAAAAATGATCTGTTCCTAAGAAATATTTAATTATTGACTTCAGTTTCCAGTGAGATTCCATGTTAAAGTGCAATTATTCGTATATTGAAATTTAAATTGTTCTTCGGGATGATTTAAAATCATAAAATAAAATGACAAAAAGAGACAACAAACTTTTAGAAGTTCTTACCGCGTTACTTATGAATTATATATAAGCTATTAAAACAAAGTTGTTATTTCATAAAAAAAAGAATATCGATTCTTCTTAATATTTTTTATTTTTAGTTATCTATTAGTTAGTCTATTATTGTTATACCCTGATGGCATTGAAATTCGATGATTTAAATTTGTTTAGACAAAGTTGGTTGCCAAGAGACCGTAATGCTTATAATTTTTATAAAAAAAAATTAAGAAATAATATAATTATTTTTTGAGTTAATAAAAATGAATTATTTTTTATTATTAAAATTGATTTATATGATAAAAATCAACAATGATTATTACACATTAATTTTCAAATAAAAATCAAATCATAATATTTATTTTAAATTTTTATTATTATAAAAATCAAAAACAAGAATTGTCTTGATTTTTATTTTAAAAATTGAAATAAAAATCAAATTGAAATATCTTTTGATACAAAGGAGCTAAATCATATATGAACCTACATATTTTATAAACTACGAATTAATACCTTTCAGATGATATATATATTATGTATGTTAATAAGTAGTTCTGCATGTATATTTAATTATCTGTTTAGACAGTTACTCAGGCCTCCTATTCAGTGAGTAATGTATAGCTACAAAAGGGTGGAATGGCAGAAAAATATATTAGTGTAGTATGTTCATATATCAAATGCTCACTGTACTCAGTCGAATGCATAAATATTATTACAAATACATTATAGCACTTGGCTACAACATCCATATATACAAAACCAAGTTCAAGCACTTTGGTAATACGATCGCTCTTAAGTGCATTGATCTCCATAGTGCAGAGTAGGCATATTTGGCATGCGCTACAGTCTCGTAACCACGTGAACATAATACCTCTAATATATATGCTTGCTAACAATTGTAAATACTGGCAGCGCAGCTACGCGGTCTTTAGCTATAACAACCAAAATGTATTAAGCTAAGAACAATTCAATAAATGGAACTCAAACGAAGCGGCTCGTTTTGCTCTCTCACTTATTAACTCATGGTGACCGTAAATTTAACACAAATATATTAGGCTGAACGTTAAAAGCGGGTTTCTGACCTAGACGAACTACTGGATGTTCTAGGACACTGCAGGAGCTCTTGAAAGATCAATATATCAATATAACAATATACATATAACATATCACTGAAGTCCCCAGATTTGCTTACAAAACTTTTGTATTAATTTCGAATTGAAATATTTATATTCACGCTTACAGACGATTTCCACAATTTTGAAGGCACAGAGCTTCGAAAATATTGATCACTGAAAACTTTAACTTTTGTTTTTGGACTATGCTTGATTATTTCATTTTACATCTGTAAAAGCTTCACATTTTTAACATCATAAGAAATACACATTTCAAAATGATTTCCCAATTGATAAATAAATTAGTGTCTCATAGCTTAGTAATACGGTATATTATCTTCGTAACACTGAAGATATTTCTTTTATTTTGTACGTGTAACTGATTACAGTCAATGATTAATTTATAAAAATTAGTTTGTTTCGTGAATAATATCCATTTGTTATTAGGGTTAATGACATTTGTAAAAGAGAAAATAATCTTCACTTGTTGAAGCAGAACAAAATTTCAAAGTTGTATGAATAGTGGACTCAAATAGGAGAACATTACTCCTGAGAAAATGCCCGTAACAAGGACAGCAGCAGCAAACATGCCGGCGGTGATTTGATATTTGGCATGAACAGTGCCGGGAGCATACATCATGCCCAAGGAACTCAAATAGCCGGAGCTGTAGGACATAATGATCGCAATCAACCAATATACCCATTCATTTGTTATATAAACAGGCAGAGTCCTGACAATGTCCTTCGGCGCATAGTTGCAGAACAGTAGAAGGGGAATGAAAACAACTCGCAGCACAACTGGAACAACAAGATACTTGGGCTTGGGCCACTGTATCCACGATGTGGTCAGACTGCCCAACATGGCAAACACATTGAAGGTGAGGAAGCAGGTGACCAGTGTGAAGTATTTGCTGCCAATAATAAAATCATCGGATCCCTTAATGTCCGAATGGACAGCAGGAAAAACGGCCAGTGTTACAAAGAAGGTGAAAAATACGTTAAACAGCTGTGGCGAAGCTTTCTTAAATATTTGCCAATAAGGAACATTTAATTGGGATCTGGACTCTGATTTCTTTTCGTTATTCAACATTTCGTAATGCCGATAGAATTTCGTCAAAGGCAGCGCGAAATAGGTATCAAAGCAAAAGAGTAAAATCAAGATTGCGGTCACGAAATAATATATAGCCGAAGTACGCATCGAACTGAAGAACGTCGCACAAAGCATTGACATAATTGTGGCAAAGCAGCCGCTAATGTTGGATCCCAGCACAACAGCACCCGTATATTTGGGAGGAAGAGCTGCAACCAGGCCGTAAATTGTACTTTGATAGATTCCATTGCACTGCAAATAGAAAGATAATAAATAAATAATTAGTTAATTGATTCAAAAAACAACATTTTATACCGAGAGATAGATCGAACGAAAGAGAGTGAGAGGTATATGGCGATTAAACGGAAATTAAATATTAAAATTGGTCACTTATTCAACTGACCAATGAGAAATGGGCTGAATTATTAAAGAGAAACAACGAATGAAGCTGATTGGTGGGCCCCAAGACAAAGGCATTTCGGATTTACTCGTATCCGTTGTTTCGTTCGTTTAAATCGGAACAAAGCGAAGTCGACTTACTCTGTCGATCAAGATACCTTTATATACATTTGAAGAGTTTTTATTGCGCTGATAAAAAGATAAAAAGTTATTATATTATATTATTGGGCTTTGAGCATGTATTTTTCATTTTGCCCTTCAATTTACATCCATCAATCTTAGAGACTTCAGCTTTAAAATAGAAACACACTTGGATTGCCCCACGTAGTCGTTAACAAGTTAATTATGAACGAACTCCTAGCATGTCAATCAATAAGGAATTGAACAATTGCGTGTGCATTAGAATCTGGTGTATGTACATATATATATAAAACAACGGTAGAGGACCAGCTCCGCCTACGATGGTATCGTGGTATCTCCTAGTCGGGCACCCCTAACTAGACAGCTTTTTTCGTACTTTTGTAACTTTTGCTATATAATGTACTCTGATGGATTAAAAACTTTGATATTGGTTAATTATAAACTATTTACTGACAAATTTCTGAATACCTATGTATATCAATACTTACCATGTTTATGAGTACAATTGAGGTCATTGTTGTCCAAAAAAATATGCCGGGCCACTAAAAATAGACACAGACAAATGGAGTTGTTGTATATAAATATATATATGTTGGATGTAAAACACGTGCATACCTCGTATGAATCCAACATGGCAAGCACTACGGTTATAATAAGGATAACGATTTCGAATAGAATACTATAAACAATGCGGGTTGTGAGATCACCGCCGAAATTAATGAAAATATTTATCCAATTGAAGAGAACATTTGGAATCTGGGATGCAAAGCCCATATTCTGCATAAAGTTGCCGCGGTAGTTAGCTTCAGTTTTAATCGTGTAATTTTCACCCAGCTTGAAATCCTCGAAATACGATTTCGCTGTTATAAACATATTCCAAGGCATTAGAGTGCCCAATCCGTGAAGCACAAAGATGAAGAAGACCAACTTGTATTTATCAACAGGAGGCTGCAGATTCGAAACAATTTTCGACACCATGGAGCCTTTCCCTTTAGGATCAGTTTTCATCTGTGACTCCCACGAGGGATTAAGGGTCACCGGCGTTTTGCCCTCGATGAAAGGCGAGTCTTCGCCTTTGCTGATTACCATTTTGCTCTTTTTTTTATTTTATTTTTTCTTTACAGCTGATTGGTTCAAATAACAGGCGCGGCTCCAATCAACTGTTAATTAGTAGTTGCACGGTTGACAACAGGTTATGCGAGAATTCCAACGAGTAGTAGCAAAGTCTAGGGCTCGTTACGTCGGCCTCTGATGTAAGGCAAGAAAAGGCACTTTTTAACTGATAGATTAAAATTGAAAGCGATTATTTATGAAATCTCTGTCAATAAATAGATTACACTTATGTATTTACAAACGCATGTTGATAATAGCGTGGCTCACCCATTAAGATAACTCGTATTCGTTTGTGACAAACGTTGCCACCTTTCCAATACCATCTAGAACTGTTTAAGTTCAAAATGAATTAATTAATTCACCTGTGTAAAAAAAATATATAAATAAATATGTACTTCATAATATTAAACATGCGTTCTTTATTAAAATTCTGCATTATCTATTAAAAGGAATAACCATATTTTCTTTATTAGAGATTATTGATACATCATCGCTGCAGTTGACAATTTACAGACTATCGCTATTGTTATCGATAACCGGCATTTTTATAATAAGCGTGCGCTATTCTGTTCTGCATTTGTTAGGTAGAATTAACGGCAATGGCGATAATTCAATTGGGTGATTATATTGTTATACAACGACAAAAATATACAAAACTGCAAAAATTTGGAAGTCTTGATGCCACAGCAACGTTGGGTAAGGAACATCTGGAACTAAAATCTCTGTTGGATCAGCCATATGGCTCCACATTTAAGATGTGCGTTAAAGAGTCCAAGGCGGGCAAACGTGGCGCTCAGCGACAACACAGCCTTGAGCTGTGCAGCGAGAATGAATTACGAAGTATTAGAGACGTACTCAATATTTCTAGCAGTGGAGCAGACAATCGTGATATTAGCGACAATGGCGAGGCTCAGTCGCTGAAATCATCGGTAAGTGGGATAGCAAATGAGGTATATGTCGTTATAAATTCTCTTTTGCTTTCATAGGACATTGAGCAGATGCGTGAGGAATGCAGCGAGTCAAGCAAGATCATTGAGAAGTTGGTTGAAAACTCGAAGACGTTCCACGCTCGCACCGAATACTCGCAGGACAAATATCTGCTGAAGAAAGAGAAAAAGTATTTTGAGTTTGTCCAAATTCGTCAGCCCACAATTCGTCTAATGGTCGATATATTTCATCGGCAAGATCCTGATAAAATAATGGGCATACGTGTGGATACGCTCTCACAAATAATATCATATTCGGGCATATCCGGCTTTGGCAGCTACCTGTTGTACGAGAGCGGCACAAATGGCCTCCTTCCAGCGGCCATGCTTAACTCCATGGGCGCTGGCACAGATGCAACACTAGTCCATATGCATCCAGGCAATGTGCCGCAGAAGCAGGCGCTGCTGGCTCTCAAATTGCCCCTCGAACAGCAGCAACGTTGCATCTCTGTTAATTTGTATTCGGTGCTGCGGGAATTCTATCAAGGCGGCAAGTCAGAACCCACAGAATCAAAGGACGAGGAAGTGAAGGCAGAGGATGAGGTGACTGCAGAAGAACAGTGCGAAAATAATGAGCCCAGCAGCAAGAAAGTTAAATTGGAAGAGTCACCCAACTGTAAGTAATCTCTCTTTTTAGGTGATTGATATTTCTTCCAATAAAGAGCATCGACTTGAACCTAATGCCGTGGTGTCACCTACAGATCTCCAACCAAACAGTCTTTTGATTTTTTATTCGAATGCTTTCTGTTCTCGCAAATCTATAAGCTATATACATAACCATCCAACACGTGGACCACTCGATTAATCTACAACCAAAGATAATCTTCTCTTCAGTCACATTAATGTATGTTCTTTCTCTCTTTGTTTCTATTCTAAAGCAAATAAGGGTCCGCAGCGCTGGCAAGTGGAGAATAAGCGCGCTGCCGCTTTGATGAATGAAAAATTTGATAGTCTAGTAATGGCAGCCAAGGAGCATCCTTCGAGTATATTACAGGCATTGCTGCCACTGGTAAGACCCTCGCGACCCGTTGTAATCTTTGGCACGTGCAAGGAGCTGCTCCAAGAAACATACATGGAGTTGAAGGCAACAGGTAAGGTGACGAATCTACATCTGACCTCCAACTGGATGCGCACGTATCAAATACTGCCCAATCGCACCCATCCGGAGGTCAACATGAGCGGTAACAGTGGCTATCTTTTGACGGGCTACACATTAAAATAGCAGGAAATCGCATATCGTATGCAGTCAAATAGGGGCTGAAGAAACGGAATGAAAGGATTCACTGATCCAGAATAACTAGTTACTAATCACAAACACAACCGAATAGTTTATTTAAAGCAAGAGTATTGAATCCATACTTCCTTAGGTAAATGAGTATCTAAATGATTATTTAGCGTAAGTCACAGAGGATTGTACAGTTGACCAAAAATATCGAATTTTGGCTAAAATCAGTTAATATTATTCCTGACCCTTTAATTATAACTATTAAATATCTAGCTTTAAGAACAAAAGTTTCATGATTGTATATTCAACAGAAGATAAATAACTAAAAATATTTTTACGTAATTTTGATTTGCTTATTGCTTAAACGAATGTAAATACAGATTATATGCATAAACGAAAGTATTTTAGTCGACACGGTTAAGAGATCCGCTGATTTGCTAAATCCAGCGAATAACCTACATATATTCCAATAATTGTACGTTTCTCGTAAACACATGCGCTAGAAATATGTATCTATATTTACACAGCGATGCAGCGACCGCAATCTGTGATATTCGCGATCATTTGTCTAATTAGTAAAGGCGTGTCAACGGACGGACGTCGAATTGCCTTCGTCTTTATATAGGAGTCAACTCTGTTCGTTGACCTGTTCGAGAATATACATACACAATTACCTTATTGGGCCTGTGTCGCCTCCTTTCGCCTGTTACATACATCTTCAAAAAAGCATGATACCCCGATGATTCAGAGTATCAATACTGAAGCTTTGCACTAAATAATAATTTTTTTTTAATAAAATAAAATTTTGTGGAATATATCTGGTAGCTGGCTATAAGCGATTTAAATGGATCTGGCAATTATTTTTACATAGCCGAGCAAATACTAAGTTGAGTTCTATCTTCGGTACGACGATTTTTGGCGAATAAGCAATGCAACCACATGCATATACTGGAATTCTATTGATGGAATAGCAATTGAATTCCATATATTGTATGCATGTATGGCAGCTTCCATTTTATTTGTGAATTTAATTTTGAAGAGTTTATATCGTCTATATATGCAAGTTAAGCCTTTCTGTACAGACGGCACTGTACAGACGGCGATATTACCTTAAGATTTGCATTTCTTGTGTGTGATTCAATTCGTCCTGAGGAAGTTCCTGCAGCTAGAGTATGATCGAAGTCCTTGTGAATAAAGTTAACAACGATGATTAGGTTTATATTATAAGTTGTTGATTTATTCAAATATTTAATAAAGAATTTAATTCGATGTTGTCTCCAGTTCGGGTATCGCACCAGCTCTGCCCAAGCCGGTTGGCTTGGCATTCCATCAGACCGCTTCGCCGCTAGCGTCAGTGTTGACGCTGCACTAGCCGTCGGAGTCAGCAATTTGACTCCGCATGTTGTTGTTGTCGCTGGGTTGCGCAAGTGCAGGAAATCTGACTCTGCACTTGCAATTGTTGCCGGCCGGCTCTTGGCCGAAAACTGCTTATGCAGCGCCGTACTACATACGGCACTGGGTCGACGGTCGCATACTCTGTGCGGGGTAGGGTAAAGGTGGGAGCAGCTACGCGGCGGTCGTTGCCCGCGTAAACTTGCTGACTCGGCGCAGGGGGCGCCGGGATAGGAGGAGGGTTTCGCTCGTGTTAACTCCTCCCCCTTCAAATATCTGCGTCCCGCAGATTACTGGTGTTTCTCTGTAGTGGGCGGTGTATTTTGCGCCTCCAGCTCCGGAAACGCACCGCAGTGTTTTGGTATACCCTTCGTCGACGTTATTCTCCTCCACACAATGTAGATGAATGCCATTAGAGTTGCGCCGACCAACACCTCGAGTGTCGTAGACAGGTAGAATCTCCGGGATATCACGGACAGCTTCTTCAAGTTCTTCAACACCTCGAGTGTCGTAGACAGGTAGAATCTCCGGGATATCACGGACAGCTTCTTCAAGTTCTCCAGGCCAAAATCATGAACGTATTCCAACGACAACTTGTAGCCAGCAGCGGTTACCTTTGTCAGTACCGCTGGCATTGCCATCATGTGGGTCGTTGAGTAGCTGCTAAAGTTCCTGTTTCCAACCGTGATTGTTTCGTTGGAATATTGTAGGATGAATGATCCCACCAGATGATGCTCCCCTGAAGTTCCAGTGATAGTGCCATTAAAGTTGGACAAAAAGATCGTGCCGTCATCCACCAGTTCGACAATTTCCCGGTCGTTCTTAAGGTAGCTGCATACGGCATGGCCTCCCTTCAGCAGCCTGGGAATGCAGCCATCCTCTGGCAGCAGTTTCAGGTCTTTTTCCTGGCAAACCGTGGTGTTTCCGATAGACAAGCACTGCCCCAGTACCGCGTAGGTCTCTTGTGGGTTTACAGCAAGTTTCTTGGACTCCAAGACGACTTGCATACCCTCGTTTACTACTGGGTAGAGCAACATCAGGCGGTACTTATCTTGCGTGACCTTGGGCATCGTCAGTACATATAGTATAGTCGTTCCATTCGTAAGAATGGACGGTCTTGAGAATTCAACCGCTTCCACAACATTCTCGTATGGGAGGCTTTCCATTTCCTCTAGCAGAAGTTCCACCTCTGCCCGGTCAAGCAGGTTGGTGTTGACGACAGAGGTTTTCGCTAACTGGCATGCTCTCGTGATTCGTCGATCTGGGTGGCCAGTATAATTGCCTTGTGCAGGACCGTTGTTGCTGTGTGCGTTTCTCCATCGATGGCGTTTACCCTGGCGGTGACCTCATTGAGTTTTTGCAGCGATTCGTGGGCCGTGTCGAACAACCTGGTGTTAATCCTGATCTGCTGGTTGCCATTGGTTTTGACCTCATCTTGGGACCTCAGAATGGCGTTCCAGTCGGAGGCGTCGGGCGAGCCTGCAACCCATTTCCAGGCGGATCCTATCCAGTCTATGGACCGTGGTTTCCGTGTTGAGACCATCCTCGTGATCCCCTCCGCGGCTTTCGTAAGGTGATGGTCCACCAAGGCCTTGATCCTCTCATCACTAAGTCTGGAGGCTTCCTCTGTGGTCCTCTCGATGCTCTCCTGTAACCGCTCCAGATCGATGACGTGAGCGAGTTTGAATACCCCATTTATGCGCCACACGACTCCTTGTTGTAGCGGAACGACAGGGGCGTCATATCTAAAGATGTGTAGAGCTCTCACGCAGTTGAGGACAACCACCCTTGGGAAGAAAATGTTACTTAATTGCTCTTTTTTTTATATGTGAGTGCCTTTCTTTTACTTATTTTTATATAGTGTTTTATATTGTTTCGATTTTTTATTGTTATTTTTTTTTTTGTGTTATTTATTTGTGTGTTTTTCAGTATTTCTTTATATGTGTTCTTAATCTACAGGGAGTTTGTGAAGCGTACTTATATTATTATTTGCAAATAAAAAATGATGGAAAACCTCGTTCAATTTCGTACGTCCGATTTGTGGAACGTTTTCCCAGATCGCGTTTTAATGGTGACCTTTCTATCTTCCTGAACTTCTTCCGACTTGAAACGGAGTTTTGATGGGGGTGCTACCATCGGCTATTTTGGGGCTAATAAAGTTCTTGTTTGCACCGGTATCTATCAAAAATTTCAAGGTAGCCCCATCCCTAGATCCATACTTTATGTATGGAACGCTAGAGAGGCGCCGCTCATAAAATTTGCTTTCCCCTCTACGTTTCCGTCGCCTCCCCCAGGAGTGAGCGGTTCCTCTGGCTGCGGTGCGCAACTCGACTCGCTTGCATCTTCACTACAATAAGTCTGCTCGAAATGAGTGTTACCTGCTGGATTTTCATACGCCTCATGTGAGACGGCCCCCGAAGGGTATCGGACCACATCTAAATTGTATAATCGCTGGGCCTTACGAAAAGGGTTGAGGTTCGAAGAGTTACTCGGGCCCCGCTTGAAACTTGAGCTGCCCTCGCCCTGGTTATTAAAACCTGAACGATATGATTGTCTCGACTGGTTGCTCTCCATTTTGATGGCAGGCCGGAAACCAGGAGATCTTTGAGGAAATTGGACGCTCCTAGGAGCGTAAGATTGATTCGCATGGAAAGGTGGGGGGTACCTAGGGGCGCCGGGGGGTCTGTACATAACGACAGGGGCCCTGTCAGCACGCTGGGCCGGGTAGATGGTTTCCTTTTTATTTTGCATGTCCAAGCAGATGGAGTATGCCTCAGGCAAAGTCCTGGGTCTTCGTATAATCAACCAGTTCGAAATATCCCCATCTAATCCCCTAATAAAGACATCCAAGGCTCTGTCTCTAGATACCTCTATTAAAGCGCTCATAACCTCGGGGGTATGGTTCCCGTTTTTCAAAGTATTTAAAATAAGAGAGAAGTGATTATTGACCTGCATATAGTACGCGTCTAAGGGTCTTCCTCCTTGGGTGATTGAACTCCATTGATGCTCCAAGGTGCGAGTGTCGCGCTTGTCAGCATAATGAAGCGCCAGAACCCGCTTAATTTCTGGCCAGTCGTCATTCTGAACGTCCTCCGCAACAAGCGCCTTGTCTGCGCTACCCCGAATCTTTTGCCTAATGTGAAGAACTATAGACCGATAGAGAGGTCTTTCTTTAATGATGTCGTATTCTTTAAGTATTGCTTCTGCTTCAGCTATCCATGACAAGTAGTCATCCACCTTGCCTTCGAAAGGCTGCAACTCCTTCACATAATCCGGCAAAACAGAAACCTGAGTAAGCTCATACTCGTTACGAGCACGCGTCAAGGGCACAGTTGCTGCAACGACTGGGCTAACACTTGCCTGTGCGGTTTCTATTTTCTCGACCTTGTCACCTAACTTCTTGAGGTGGTCCTTGAAAATATTCATCTGAGCAAGCACATTACCTAAGGTCGCCTCGAACCTAGTGAGGGTTTCTTTAATTTCCTCCATTTTAACAGAAACAAGTAATAACGTTGCAGTTAGGCGCAACTAACAGCGATATACTTTGTTCCCATAGGTGCATCTTATTTATTTAATAAACATTTAATTAACGAAATATTTCGGCAATTAATTGCAAGCAACAAACGTTTTTCCTTCACATACATACAGATTTTCACATGTACACACTATACGAGTATACACACAATTTACTATGTATGCATACAAAAAGTTTGGATGCCAGAATATTCTAAGAAATGTGACTGAATTGGGAGTTTTTCGATCGTTACTTTAGTTTTGTCAAAAGGCGCTCTAGCGATGCCTTATTTGGTTTTAGTTAAAGAAATCCAGGTCAGGGCAGTGGCGCTGGTGGTAAGCGCTATGCAAGCTATACTTAGGTGCGTGGTTCGAATCCCGCAGAAAACTTTTTTTCAAAAATTATTTATTTTTTGTTTTTTTTAATATTTGTATATTTATTATAAAATGCTTGCTGCCAATTGATAATCATTTATAAACATACGCATATGAATTGTGCATTTAAGTAAAAACTAAAACTGTTTTATGCTTTCCGATTTGCGACGCTGTGTGGCAGGCAGTTTTTCTATGCATGCATATATGTATGTATGTATATGTACGTGTATACACATCCAAAGTGTATACATATTGCAAGAATTGCGATTGTATTGTTTTGTGTCGTCACAAACTGCTGATCAGCTGGTCAGCTGATCAGCTGTGAATTTATTTAGGTTTAGCTAACGATTACATGTTGTTTTCAAAAGACCCAGGTTCGAATCCCGCTGGAAACTTTTTATTTATTAATCAAAAACTTATGAATTTTATTTTTTAAATTCATTAATATTATTATATTTATGTTAGAATGCTTTCTGCCATCATAGCAATTGCTACTAAGCTATTGTATGCATGAATTATGCAGTTGGCCACAACAAACTTCTTTGCCGATTTGCCACGCCCCCAGGCGGCGTAGACGCATAATTTTTTGCCAGTTCTTAGAAAGGGCCGAGGCTAACATGCCTGCAAAATTTGGTTGCTTACATTCCAAAAATGCGAAAATTACAGGGTATTTTTCGATATGCCACGCCCCCAAAGAGGCTGAAAAATTATTTTTGGGGGATCGATAGAGGAGAACATTAGTAACTCAACCATCCAATTTTCAAGCTTCTAGCTCTAAAACTGTAGGAGATATAAACTTTTGCGGTTTGCCACGCCCCTTGTGGGCGTAGATATATCTACCATAGCTTATTAGTCTTGGGTTGTCAACCCGAGTATACATGCAAAATTTCAGGTCTCTAGTGTCAATAGTGTTCAAAATATAGCACAATTTGAAAAATCACTATATATTCAGGTCCGATTTGCCACGCCCCCAATGGGCGTAGACATAAAACTTTTTGATCGATCTTCTTAGAATCATAACATTAACTCACATGCAAAATTTCAGCGTTCTAGCTTTAACGGTGTAGAAGATACGTATTTCCCGATTTGCCACGCCCCCAATGGGCGTAGATATATCCGCCATAGCTTTTTGAACTTGGGTTGTCACCCCGAGTATACATTTCAAATTGCAACTCTCTAGCTCATCATCTAGTATGATAACTTAACTATGGGCGGAAGAGTTTTCCGATTTGCCACGCCCCTAGTGGGCGGATCGGGAAAATTTTTACACTTTATAATTCGGGAACATATATGAGTATATGTTTAAAATTTCAAGTCTCTAGCTCTAATAGCGCCGAAAAATATTGCGTTCATACGGACAGACGGACAGACGGACAGACGGGCGGACAGCAAGACGGACATTGCACAAACCCAATATACTTTTTCCCCTTCGGGAACAAAGTATAAAAAGCAAAGATCAGTGCCTCAAGCAGATTAAAGAGAAAGAGTACGGTTAACTAGAATTTTACTTGATTTTCCAGTAAATTTTTATTTACTATATGCGAAAAAGGAAAAGCAAGAAGAGTAGTCGGTCAAGATAAAAAGACAAAATTTCTCGTATATAATATCAAAAGAGGCTTTCCGACACCTTTATTGTTTAATTCTTTTCTTTATTTTTTCTTTTACTTTATTTTCTGATACGCTTCACTCACCCCTTGTTACACGATGTGTTATTCCGTTAGTTGATCAGTTGGCACTCACAATAGGCAAGCTCTAAAGAAGAAGAACACAATGTTAGTATTTAATATTAAAATTTGGGATACAATTAATTATATGAGATTAAATTTTGGGCGAATGAGTTCTCGATGTGCGGTTTACATATTCTTTGTTTCTCTTAAGTATTTTCATTTATTTCAAAATTTTTGTGTTACTTTAATTATTTTCGTTTAATTTCGTTTTATTCTCTTCTGCAACTTGAAACAATTTAGTCGGCACTGGGCGCGGTGGGCCGTATTGCTCCTTTTCAGCTTATGCCTACTAATGGTACGGTTACGCACACAACTCACTAGGCGGCTCTCTCTGTGCGGTTAGCACTTGAGCGTATCTAGCAAGCTGCCACACACCACTTAACTTTGTTATATTTTTACAATTATAATTTTGACTTGCCGTTCGCAAACAAGTTGCCGCAACGGTTTTCGTTTTCTTTTTATCTTATCGGATAACTCTTTTTGCGCTCGTGGATTCCATGCTGTTCGATTAGGAACATGCAGACCACCGCAGCGGGTAGGTTATTTCGTTTATTTATCGCAACACTTTACACTCGTGAACTCTCAGTCACATACGACTATGATGGGATGATCACCGCAGTGGATTTGTTGCATATTTCGTTATAGTGAACTCTTTGCGCTCGTGGGTTATGTTTGCCACATTTAAGACGAACAACACCACCGCAGCGGGTTAGTCACTCATTTCTTTTTTATACTTTGTTCCCGAAGGGGAAAAAGTATATTGGGTTTGTGCAATGTCCGTCTTGCTGTCCGTCCGTCTGTCCGTCTGTCCGTCTGTCCGTATGAACGCAATATTTTTCGGCGCTATTAGAGCTAGAGACTTGAAATTTTAAACATATACTCATATATGTTCCCGAATTATAAAGTGTAAAAATTTTCCCGATCCGCCCACTAGGGGCGTGGCAAATCGGAAAACTCTTCCGCCCATAGTTAAGTTATCATACTAGATGATGAGCTAGAGAGTTGCAATTTGAAATGTATACTCGGGGTGACAACCCAAGTTCAAAAAGCTATGGCGGATATATCTACGCCCATTGGGGGCGTGGCAAATCGGGAAATACGTATCTTCTACACCGTTAAAGCTAGAACGCTGAAATTTTGCATGTGAGTTAATGTTATGATTCTAAGAAGATCGATCAAAAAGTTTTATGTCTACGCCCATTGGGGGCGTGGCAAATCGGACCTGAATATATAGTGATTTTTCAAATTGTGCTATATTTTGAACACTATTGACACTAGAGACTTGAAATTTTGCATGTATACTCGGGTTGACAACCCAAGACTAATAAGCTATGGTAGATATATCTACGCCCACAGGGGGCGTGGCAAACCGCAAAAGTTTATATCTCCTACAGTTTTAGAGCTAGAAGCTTGAAAATTGGATGGTTGAGTTACTAATGTTCTCCTCTATCGATCCCCCCAAAAATAATTTTTCAGCCTCTTTGGGGGCGTGGCATATCGAAAAATACCCTGTAATTTTCGCATTTTTGGAATGTAAGCAACCAAATTTTGCAGGCATGTTAGGCTCGGCCCTTTCTAAGAACTGGCAAAAAATTATGCGTCTACGCCCCCTGGGGGTGTGGCAAATCGGCAAAGAAGTTTGTTGTGGCCAACTGCATAATTCATGCATACAATAGCTTAGTAGCAATTGCTAAGATGGCAAAAAGCATTTTAACATAAATATAATAATATTAATGAATTTTAAAATAAAATTCATAAGTTTTTGATTAATAAATAAAAAGTTTCCAGCGGGATTCGAACCTGGGTCTTTTGAAAACAACATGTAATCGTTAGCTAAACCTAAATAAATTCACAGCTGATCAGCTGACCAGCTGATCAGCAGCTTGTGACGTCACAAAACAATACAATCGCAATTCTTGCAATATGTATACACTTTTGGATGTGTATACACGTACACATGCATACATACATATATGCATGTATAGAAAAACTGCCTGCCACACAGCGTCGCAAATCGGAAAGCATAAAGCAGTTTTAGCTTTTACTTAAATGCACAATTCATATGCGTATGTTTATAAATGATTATCAATTGGCAGCAAGCATTTTATAATAAATATACAAATATTAAAAAAATAAAAATAAATAATTTTTGAAAAAAAGTTTTCTGCGGGATTCGAACCCACGCACCTAAGTATAGCTTGTGTAGCGCTTACCACCAGCGCCACTGCCCTGACTTGAGTTTCGTTAACTAAACCAAATAAGGCATTGCTAGAGCGCCTTTTGACAAAACTAAGTAAGGATCGAAAAATTCTCAATTCAGTCACAATTCTTAGAATATTCTGGCATCCGAACTTTTGTATGTATACATAGAAAATTGTGTATACTCGTATAGTGTGTACATGTGTAAATCTGTATGTATGTGTAGGGAAAACGTTTGTTGCTTGCCATGTACGTTTGCTAATTGCTGAAATATTTCGTTAATTAAATGTTTATTAAATAAATAAGATGCACCTATGGGAACAAAGTATATCGCTGTTAGTTGCGCCTAACTGCAACGTTCTTACTTGTTTGTTTCTTGTTTCGTTGCATTTTTAATTTTTTTCTATATCTCTGTCACCGCACATCTCACATTTTGTCATTCCTGCCACTCTACTATTATTATCATTATTATCATTATTATTATTATTATTATTATTATTATTATTATTATTTTATTTTATTTTATTCTTTTTTACTTTATTTTTTTTTTTTTTTTTTTTTTTTTTTTTTTTTTTTTACATTCTTTATATTTTATTTTACATTGTGTTATTATACTTTGTTCCCGAAGGGGAAAAAGTATATTGGGTTTGTGCAATGTCCGTCTTGCTGTCCGTCCGTCTGTCCGTCTGTCCGTCTGTCCGTCTGTCCGTCCGTCCGTCTGTCCGTCTGTCCGTCTGTCCGTCCGTCCGTCTGTCCGTCTGTCCGTCTGTCCGTCTGTCCGTCTGTCCGTATGAACGCAATATTTTTCGGCGCTATTAGAGCTAGAGACTTGAAATTTTAAACATATACTCATATATGTTCCCGAATTATAAAGTGTAAAAATTTTCCCGATCCGCCCACTAGGGGCGTGGCAAATCGGAAAACTCTTCCGCCCATAGTTAAGTTATCATACTAGATGATGAGCTAGAGAGTTGCAATTTGAAATGTATACTCGGGGTGACAACCCAAGTTCAAAAAGCTATGGCGGATATATCTACGCCCATTGGGGGCGTGGCAAATCGGGAAATACGTATCTTCTACACCGTTTAAGCTAGAACGCTGAAATTTTGCATGTGAGTTAATGTTATGATTCTAAGAAGATCGATCAAAAAGTTTTATGTCTACGCCCATTGGGGGCGTGGCAAATCGGACCTGAATATATAGTGATTTTTTCAAATTGTGCTATATTTTGAACACTATTGACACTAGAGACTTGAAATTTTGCATGTATACTCGGGTTGACAACCCAAGACTAATAAGCTATGGTAGATATATCTACGCCCACAGGGGGCGTGGCAAACCGCAAAAGTTTATATCTCCTACAGTTTTAGAGCTAGAAGCTTGAAAATTGGATGGTTGAGTTACTAATGTTCTCCTCTATCGATCCCCCAAAAATAATTTTTCAGCCTCTTTGGGGGCGTGGCATATCGAAAAATACCCTGTAATTTTCGCATTTTTGGAATGTAAACAACCAAATTTTGCAGGCATGTTAGCCTCGGCCCTTTCTAAGAACTGGCAAAAAATTATGCGTCTACGCCCACTGGGGGCGTGGCAAATCGGCAAAGAAGTTTGTTGTGGCCAACTGCATAATTCATGCATACAATAGCTTAGTAGCAATTGCTAAGATGGCAAAAAGCATTTTAACATAAATATAATAATATTGATGAATTTAAAAAATAAAATTCATAAGTTTTCGATTAATAAATAAAAAGTTTCCAGCGGGATTCGAACCTGGGTCTTTTGAAAACAACATGTAATCGTTAGGTAAACCTAAATAAATTCACAGCTGATCAGCTGACCAGCTGATCAGCAGTTTGTGACGACACAAAACAATACAATCGCAATTCTTGCAATATGTATACACTTTTGGATGTGTATACACGTACACATGCATACATACATATATGCATGCATAGAAAAACTGCCTGCCACACAGCGTCGCAAATCGGAAAGCATAAAGCAGTTTTAGTTTTTACTTAAATGCACAATTCATATGCGTATGTTTATAAATGATTATCAATTGGCAGCAAGCATTTTATAATAAATATACAAATATTAAAAAAATAAAAAATAAATAATTTTTGAAAAGAAGTTTCTGCGGGATTCGAACCCACGCACCTAAGTATAGCTTGCATAGCGCTTACCACCAGAGCCACTGCCCTGACTTGAGTTTCGTTAACTAAAACCAAATAAGGCATTGCTAGAGCGCCTTTTGACAAAACTAAAGTAAGGATCGAAAAATTCTCAATTCAGTCACAATTCTTAGAATATTCTGGCATCCGAACTTTTGTATGTATACATAGAAAATTGTGTGTATACTCGTATAGTGTGTACATGTGAAAATCTGTATGTATGTGTAGGAAAAATGTTTGTTGCTTGCCATGTACGTTTTCTAATTGCCCAAATATTTCGTTTATTAAATGTTTATTAAATAAATAAGATGC